>CM060313.1:88630130-88692630 GCA_030674185.1 Monoplex corrugatus | reverse complement strand
TTATCATCATCACATGCCCTGCCGCCTGGCGTTGATGATCATAGCCCTCCATACGAATCTTATCTTGTGTTGCTGCAAGTACATCCCCCACCCTCTCTTTCTTCATCCACTCCGCAAGTCCGCCCAATATTTTCTCCCTGGGTCTACCTGGTGCTCAACCCCCCCCCCCCCCCCCCCCCCTAACTTTCCTCTTGCCTCATAAAATGTCCCATATATGTGTATAATATCGTATTGTATGGTCTGTGGAATGCTGCAGTTAGTGCTTCACTATTGTGAGTAGTGGTACTTATCACTTGTTTTATGACTTTTGCAGTGATACTTACTACTTAGGCTTGTCTTATGACTTTTGGAGTGGTACTTGGGGCCTGTTTTATGACTTCTGTTGTGTGAACCAAGAGCTCATGAAAACGTGCCTCTTTTTTAAGACTGACAGTGAAAAAACATATGAAACATTAAAAAGGGATGAAGAATTTGTTAAGTAGAAACACTGTGTAGTATTCATATTGAGTTCTCAGAGATGGTGATGGTGATGATGATGATGACGATGATTATTGATGATTATAATTAGTTATTGTTATTATTATTATTGTTGTTTTGTTTATCATGTATTCTGAAGCAGATTGATGAATCAGTGTATGAAACAAAGTTGAAAACACAAGACAGTGGGGGTTTTTTTTTTTTTTTTTTAATATTTAATGTTTTTGTGTACGTCCCGTATAAACATCTTATGTGTATGATCGTTTTTCATCTGAAACTCAGTACCTGGAAAAGTGCCATGTGTCTTGTAAAAACAATGTACCGTGCATTGCGTTTGTGGAAGAACTTATATCTTAGTTAAACTACTTCTGTTTAGACGTTTAGACTCTCTCTGTCCCTCTCTCTCTTCTCTCTCTCTTTCTCTGTGCATATGTGTGTGTGTAGTAGTGTGTGTGTGTGTATAGTTAATTTCTGAAGTCATCTAGTGGATGTGTGTAGAATAGTTTAAGTTATCAAATCATGTAGTAGATGTGTGTGGTTAATCTTCTAGTAGTAGAGGACTTGGAAAGATCAAAAACAAAAAAACAAAAAAAAAAGAAGAAGAAAAGAGATGAAATTTTTAAGCTTAAAATGAAATGGAAGAAAAAAATGATTCTATCTTATATGCTTATGTGTCTGTCTGTCGAAATAAAACTCAACAGGACACAGTGATGTTGTAATGGGGGTGCTGGCACTAAACGATGACAAGCTGGAAGAGAGGCTGCGATTCCTGCAGAATGGTATCTATACATGTTCCTGTAGCTGTCAGATCGACATGTGGCATATGTGTATATATGTACATTATGTTCGTGTGTGCGTGTAGTGTGTGTGTGTGTGCACATGCGTGTGTGTGTGTGTGTAGTAAATGTATAGCGTATGAAATTTCAAAAACTAATTCAGAAAAAGGAAATGAATTATACAATTACAAGATAATATTTTTTCTTTGACTTAAGTTTCAGTGCAGCTATCACAAGTTTGTGACTGACTTTGATGCAAGAGAATAGATAGAAAAAGCAAATTCTATGATGATGCATTAAAGTTTTATTCCACAAAAATGTGTTTGTTGAATTGGTGTTCTCATTGTGGAACTTTAGAAGGAAAAGGAGAACTTGAAATTGCAAAATTTACAGGATTTTCTAAAACTGTAAACTATATTCTGAACATTAGAGTATATTGTCTATTGTAAGTTTCAAGTCTGCTTTTTTCTGTTGGACTGTTATAAATTATTTCTTCTTAACATTATATGTTGATGCCATTGGACTTTGTATTTACTTACTGTTATCCTTCATGCCCCAGTTGAGTTTAAAGGATATATTAAACATTGAACAGTGTGTGCATGATGTGTGCATATATGTGTGTAAGGGTGGGAGGGGGCAGGCTGGCTGGATTTCTGTATGTGTCACAAATGACTTGACTTTGTTTGCTATTTTTTTGATACATTTTGACCACATGTGTACTACTAAGTTTGTTCCAAATGTGCTCCTTAGTGAAGTTGTGAATGCATATTAGTTGAGTTTGGTGTGACCTGTTGTCTGGTTCTGTGAGTGGAACTGTGAAAATACTTCTGTTTTTAGGAACGGTTTCATACCTGTTTACTGACAGTTTCTGATAGAATGTGGTGGAATGTAAGGCCCAGCAAGAAATCAGCATCATGAGAGTTTCTATAAATACATAATCTATGAATACAGTTCATAACATTTTTTAAGATTATAGTAATATGAAATCTATCAGGAGACATAGAGAAAGAGATACCAAATGGCTATCTTGTTTTTGTCTCTTTCAGTCGGATATTGTTGCTGTCTGATTGATTAGTTGGACATGTTTTTCACCTCTTTGTTTCATTTCTAGTGTTTTTTTACTGTCATTATCAGAGTATGTTTGTAAATTTGTGTCTTTCTTATGTCAAACACATGGGTCAAATAGTTCATTTCATTGAGCCATAAAGGCATTAATTTTCTTAGGCTCAGTTTATTTTGGGGGTGAATGGGAAAACAGTTGAGTAATGATAATGTAAAGATCTTGTATAAGACCTCTTCACTCAACAGATAGTTCTGTGTGCACATGATAATGATTATGAGAACTGTACTAACAATTGCACCAACACTATTAGATAATTTCATACAATACCCTCTCACTCGCAAATGTACAAGTACATAGACACAGATAGATACATGCACACATGTACGCATGCATGCATGCCTGAGCACGTGTACACACACACACACACACACACACACACACACACACAACACACATACACATACACATACACACACACACACACACACACACAACACACACACAAAACACACACACATACACACACACACACACACATACACATACACACACACACACACACATACACATACACACACACACACACACACACACACACACACACACACACACACACACACACACACACACACATAAACAACTGTTGTCTACTTTGAGATGGGTTTTAACTAGTCTATGATTATAAACCAGGCACAAGGTGCATCTGTTTGGGTATGGCCCAATTTTGAGGGTTTAGTGGTTGGAAAAATATTTTATGAATAACCAAGGATTTCTTGATTCTATGGATGGAGTATAACTAAACCTAGATCATATGTTGTCTGTGACGGGCACACTCACACTAGACAAGTGGTTAGGATGTTCAGCTTCCTAGTGGGAAGTCTGATTTCAGTTATAATCTTCCAAGTAAATGTATATGTATAAATATACTAATCCCTGAACCCCCTTCATGTGTATGTGCACGCAGAACATCAAATATACGCATTAAACCATGCCAGTGTTCAGCATAGAAACACAGAAATATGCCACCAGCAGAGTATGGGCTTAAAAAAATGCATACACATTTCCAAGAACAGTTTGTTCAGAATGCCTTAAAAACGTTTTGCGTCTTTTACTTTTAGCCTCCAGACTAATTTTAACAGATTAGAGGAAGTACTCTGCATAGTTTGGGTCATTCAAATGAAAATTCAGTGAAATGTATGGTTTTTATAAAACCTGTTTCAATTAGTATAATAAAAGAGAAAGGGGGTAGGGGACACTAGGCTGGGAAAACTGCTCAGACTGTAAGCTTTTATAAGATTAATAGTCATGGCATTTTGCATCGATTCTCTCCTTTGTGTAGCCATTGGTTGCGTTTCCTCCCCCTTCGACTGTTACCTGGTCAATCGTGGCTTGAAGACGCTGGCCTTGAGAATGCAGCAACACATGTCCAATGGTTTAGCTGTTGCTCGCTACCTGGAGAAAAGCCCTAAGGTCACCAAAGTTGTTCATCCAGGTAATTAGGAACTGTTCATTTCTGTCTTTCTTTTCTGCAGATTCACTGCCACAATATTGTAACTTTTGTTTTATTTTACAATATATGCATAGTTGTTTAAGGTTTTGATTTGATTTAATATGTGGAGTGAAAAAGGTTTGCTCGTTTCACTCCCATTGTATAGACGAGAATGTTTTGTGTGAATTGAAGATAGATTCTCTCAGTAGACCCTACAGTGCTACCCTTTCACTTCCATTTTTTTTCTGTTTATTATGTTTTCTTGGTTAGGTGATTATTTTTATACCTTATGTAATCTTTTTTATACCTTGGTTGGTCTTTTTTTTTTAATCCATAAAATCTCCACCGTGCATGTAAGCACACATCACTGTTTATTTTCTGAACCAAAAGTGGCCATAAAGTTAATAATGCCTACAAAAAATTAATTAATTGTATATTATAATTTATGTCTAAGGGAAAAAAATTTTCAAGGGAAAAGAACAACAAGGTCATTTCCATTTATTTATTTATTTAGCCTGTTTGTTCTTTTAAAGATGTCAAGAGTGGATTCATTTCTGTATTTATGAAACAAAAGTGTTACCAAAGAAATAAGAGGGAAGCACGGGAGAATTTTTATAATATAATCGAAGGACGTTACTCTTGAGAATTATCTCCCATGTTGTATAGAACTTCTCAAATCTAACACAGTTTGCGCTACCCATTCAGCTAGCATAGAAGCAGATACAAAGTACAAAAACAGTAAGCTCAGAACACTCCACAGTTACCAATAAAGACAAGAAATACAGTTTCAGTGAACTGGCCTGGTATTGTGTGTAAAAGAAAGCTTTTGTCTTGATTTGTTTATCTGTATAGTGTGTGTGTGTATGAGAGAGAGAGAGCATGTATGTGTGAGAGAAAAAGAGAGAGAGAGAGTGTGTGTGAGTGCATGCATGCATGTGTGTGTGCGTGCATGCATGTGTGTGTGCATATCTCTGTGTGTGTGTGGTGTGTGTGTGTGTGTGTATTACTTTTCTTTTCCAGCTTTTTTCTCAGGGTCAATGAGATGTTTTTCATGTTTTGAGATGGTTATAGCTCTGATATGGCTCTATACATTTGGCTGGGCTTTAAACAGTAATAATGGTAATGAGTTTGTGTGTGTGTGTAGGTTTGGAGTCTCACCCACAATATGAACTCGCCAAAAGACAAATGCGTGGGTTCAGTGGCATGGTCACATTCTATATAAAGGGCGGAAAAAACGAGGCTTCAACTTTTTTAAAGGCGCTGAAGGTATTCTTTACAGTTCTCTCTCTCTCTCTCCTCTCTCTCTCTCTCTCTCTCTCTCTCTCTCTCTCTCCCCTCTCCTCTCTCTCTCTCTCACTCGCTCTCTCTTTTTTCCCCTCTCCTTCTCTCTCGTCCCCCTTCCTATCCATCCCACCTCCAACTCTGTTCTTTCCACCCCTCTCTCTCTTTCTTCTTTCTTCTCTCCCATCATTTCTCTCTGTCTCATATTCTGTCTCATAACTTTTTTTGACTCTCAGTGGCTTTAATGAACACTTCATATATGTAGCTGAAAACAAAAGTTAGATAAGTTTGAACAAATAAACCACATTATACTTGCAGTGAACAGCTTTTCCACTTGTGTCTAAAGTAGAATGAATTATTCTTTGACCATTCCTTTTATTACAGTTTCTTAGGTCAGAAAATAATCGCCATTGTGGACAATAAAAAAAATCATCCAGTCTTGATGAAGTATGTTGTAAGATTTTAAAATGCTACATGCCTTGTGTCATTGCACATCACTATTTTGTTTTACTATTCAGATGATTTTCTTCTAAGTGTTTGGGTAGTTTGTGTTTCACACACCAATAAACAATAGTCTGAAAGTAAAAATAATGTGAATTCATCCATTTTTGTATTAGTCTTTGTAGATCTGTTGTATGTATATGTGTATTTTGATTGTACTTGATCTTGCTTCTTGTTGTTGTCACTGTTTTGCTGTTGATGTTGTTGGTGATTGATTACACTTAAAAGATTTCCCAGTACTGACAACAATCCCAAACAGTTCTAAATAATGTCTGCATATATGTTTTCTACAGAATTTAACAAAACAGTTGTACGATTTGGATTTGACACTAATTTCAGATCTGATAAATCATCATCATCATCATCATCATCAAGTGCCTTACCACATGGCGTTGGCAATTATGGCTGTCCATATGTATCTGTCTCTTGTTGCCACAAGCACATCTCCCACCCTCAGATAGCAATTAGATTTAATTATGCTCCATGCAAAATATTCTATTTACAAATGCAAATGTAAAGATGATACACAACGGATAAGTTTATTCAGAGTGTACTTGAAAGCTCATAATGACAGGAATGTGTAACGTTAATGAACATAAATCTCAAAATGATTGGTTTTCATTACAAAGCATTATTTGACATGTTGAGTTTTGGTGTTTTATAACCAAATGACAAAATGAGTATGCTTGGGTTTGACATAAGGTAACTGTATCATTCATGTGATGAGTATCGACTTGAGATGATCTGTCATTATTTCAGTTGTTTTTTTGTTTAGTATGCTTGTTTGTTTGCTCTGTTTTGATGTGTTGTAAATAAAGAAGTAAATTAGAAAAAAAAAAAGCATTCCCAGTAGATAGAACAATTTGTTTTTATAACAGAATGAAACTGAATTTTAATTTTATAGATAGATAGATCGATAGATAGGTAGGTAGATAGGTAGGTAGATAGGTAGATAGATCAGTGAACTCATATGTACATGAATGAACACCTGTTAGGAGCAGGGTTTGTGACCCATCACACCAAGTCTCAGTCATCCAATGCTATGCGCCAGAAAATGAGCACGATAACGTTAAGAAAGACAATTTCTAATTCCTACCATCAGCTGCAGGACTGGTCAATGTAATCCTACACCAAAATAATCATGAGAGATCTGAATACATTGCTAGGTGCAACAGATAGGATTATAAAGTATCATAAGCCTGCTTGTTATCAAGTGCTCACAGACAATGGAGATCTTGTCATACAGTTCTGGTCCATGAAAGACTGCAAGATTGGCTCCTCTATGGTTGAGCATAAAGATGTCCACAAAGTGACAGTGGATTTCAAATGACCACAGGACAGTCACCTATATCAACTGCTTTGCTGTTGGCCCAGGTCCAGAGCTCTCATGTTTGCAGGATGCCAGCACCTAAAAGATGCAGATATCTGCAGTGTCTGCACCTGTGCATTGCCAAGCTGAAAATCCTGCTGAGAACGAAGAAGAAAGGAAACATCCACGGACAAAATTTGACCTCGCAAAGCTGAATATTCCAGAAATCCAGCAGATGTTCCAATTCTATATCCAAAACTGTTTTAAAGCCCTAAGGCCGCGCCCAGTTCGTACGATTGGTGGGAACTGTTGAAGAAGGCAATGAGAACAGCAGGAGGATATGTCCTTGGTATTGAGTCTTTTTTTTTTAATTTGTTGTTGTTATTGTTGATTCTGTCACATTTGATTCAATAAATGAAAAACATATGTTGCACTTCTTTTTTTCAAATGATAAACAAAGCTTTTTCTTCTGATAATTTTTCTGTATAACTTATTTCTTCAACCTATTTACATAATTTGTAAACTGCATACCTAAGATTGTAAATCTTTTGGGATTCCTGTGAATATTTGATATTTGGCCCCTTTATATTACCTTACCAGACTGCTTGTGTTTTGTCAGCATTCATAAAATGCCCTAAATCACTTCCAAATTTTAAATTGAAACAAGGTGTATAGCTTTCTTGAAAAACAATGTATCTCCATCACTGTGTTTTGTCAGCATTCATAAAAAGCCCTGAAGCATTCCAAATTTTAAAACATGGTGTATAGATTTCTCAAAAAAACAGTTTATCTCCAATACTCATTAACTCAGTGTCATCTGCAGACTGAGATATTTTGTGTTGATCATAATTTACCACAGTGGTTTTTATTGTATCTTTTCTTCATTTATCATAATTTCTAATACTTCTATGCATAATACAAATAAATATGAAGAGAGTGGGTGATCTTGTCTGCAGCTTTTTTCTTACAGCAAAATAATTTATTATTTGGCCATTATCAATAACTGTTGATTTCACATATGCATAAAATATTCTATCCATTTGCAAATATTTTCACCAAACCCATAAGTCTTTAGAACTTTGAATAGAAATTGCTAGTCTAGGGAATCAAAAGTTTTTCTCAAAAGTCCAGGCAAAGTAAGGGGTAGTTTTTTGTTTTGTTTTGTTTCTTTGTTGTTGTTTTTTTGTTGTTGTTTGTTTGGGTTTTTTTTGTTATCTAAGAAATTGATTATTATTCATATATTGTCTCCAAAGTATCTGTTGACGACAGAGCCTGTTTAATTACCAGAAATTGAATTTGGAAGGAGTTATTAATCCTGTTTGCAGTTCTCATGGCCTCAGTCTGATGTGATTGGTTAAGTAGTAAAACAGATCTTCAATTCATTATTTATTCCCTCAGTTTATCAAGTTTTTGGATGCCGATTATTAATATTTCTCTTTGGGTTGCTGAAAGTTCTCTTACTCTAAATGACTGGCTTTAGGCCCTCAGAACAAATGGACCAAGAATTTGTACAGTTCTAAAGACAAATAACTTGCTAATTTGGTGATGAACTAATTACCAGCTAACATTTTCATAGGTCAGAACAGTACAGAAATGTTGATGACTTCATCTACCTGAGTAGCTTAATTCAATAACCAGGGTAATATGAACCAAGAAGTCAGTTGTAGAATAGACAAAGAATCAGCAGCCTTCAAGAAAAGCTTACCAAAATGTGTGTAAGCAAGAAATTCTTTACAAAAACCAAGATTTCATTCCTCTTCTCCAGTGTCCTGGCAACCTTTTTTTGTGGCTTTGAAACCTGGCATATTTAATCTAGGGAGAAGAAGAAACATGCTTTTGACTCAAAGTGCTTTAACCTTCTGACTCCCACACCCTATCCACCACCCATCCTGCATTGTCATCCATGCTAGCAAAGCAAAAACGTAACCCTTTGGTTCCCTCACCTTATCCACCTGCTTCCTGCAGGAAGCTAGTGAATAGGGTGAGGAAGTCAAAGGCTTAAGTTTTTGCCGTTGGTGGATAGGGTGCAGGAGTCAGAGGGTTAAGCCTTTCACTTCCAACCGCGGAAGTAGCCGCGGTATAGGGGACACTGTGCTGTAAATTATCCCCCTTGTCCTGGAGTTATCTGTGCTTGGATTGACAGAAAAACATCTGCAATAAATAGCCAGTTCATTTTCCTTCAAGAAAATGTATAGTTTATTAGATATTAGGTATTTCAATTATTTTTTCTCTAATGTAACCCATTTCTTTGCAAAAAAAGTGCTAATCTATGACATTTGCACCAGCACAGTCGAAGCAATGGAAGCCAAAATCAACAAATACACAAGAAAATGGCTCGGTGTCCCACCTGGTCTCACTGATGTTGCATTCTACTGTCGTCAAGCAATGCTGAAGCTACCTCTGAAATCCATAGTGGAGGAATACAAAGTTGGAAAAGCAAGACTGTTGAGCATGCTGGAGGAATCGGAGGACAATATCGTGAGAGCAGTTCATCCAAAGCTGAGAACTGGCAGAAAGTGGAAAGTCCAAGAGGCTGTAAACAATGCCAAGAGAAACCTCAGCATCAAAGAAATAATTGGACACACGCAAACCAACAGACAGGGACTGGGAGCAACAAAAATGCAGTGGTGGTCCAAAGCCAAAGGGAAGGAAAAAAGAGACATGATCATACAGGAGTTGAAGGAAGAAGAAGATGTCAAAAGAGTGCAGAAGGCAGTCCAGCAAGGTCAACAGGGGCAATGGACAACATGGGACAGTGCACTCCAAAGAAGTCTCAGCTGGAACGATATGTGGCACATGGCTCCTCTAAGGATAAGCTTCCTCCTCAGATCTGTATATGACCTGCTCCCCTCGAATGCAAACTTAGTGAAATGGGGGAAAGCAGACGACCCAGCATGTCCGCTCTGTCAGAAGAAACAAACAGTGGAACATGTCCTAAGCTCTTGCAAAGTAGCGCTAGCCCAAGGAAGGTATACATGGAGGCACAACCAAGTTCTGAAAGTGATCACAGATGTGGTTAGCGAAAAAACCATGACCCCAAACGCACCAATTGCTATGACAACGTTCTACAAAGCAGGAGGGAAACAGGTCTGGCCCGAAAGGGCTATGACAACCAGCACATTGCCAAAGGGTCTTCTGGATGGAGCAGTCGACTGGGAGTGTACAGCAGACCTCCCAGAGTGGAGAAATTACCCAGATGTCATCAGCAAGACAGGCATGAGACCAGACATCGCTCTCCACTCTGACTCCTCGAAACAAGTGATTCTGATAGAACTCACTGTGCCATACGAAAGCAGAATGGAAGAAGCACATATCTACAAGACCGAAAAATACGCCGGTCTTGCCAGCATCCTGAAGAAAGCAGGTCTGCGGGTCAAAATCTTCGCCATAGAGGTCGGGGCAAGAGGGTTTGTGGGCACCTCCGCTTATGATCTCATGAAACAACTCGCCATTTCTGGGAAGAAGAGGACTAGAGCCCTTAAAGCGATGGCAGAGGCAGCAGAAAGGAGCTCAAGCTGGATCTGGGCAAGGAGGAACCAAAAAAGTGAACTTCATAAGGATTAAATTCCCTACAGATGATGTGTGCCCCGTTAGCACATTGGTAAAACCGCGTACCGCAGTTCTGAAGCGCAGAATCGCCCAGGTTCGATCCCCGGCGTGGGAAAAAAAAAAATAGACAACAGCAGAAGGGCATCCAGGAGTCATGACCTGGATGTGGCCCGGCCCCCCGAGAGTGTAAGGAATTCAGGGCCGAAACACTTGTCTAAAGGGGGTTACTTCTCTGAAGACCTTCTGTTGTCTAGCTCTCCCTAGAGTTTCTTTCTACCATTTCTTTGCAAAAAAAGTTCAGGAAGTGAAGGGGTTAAAAAAAGAATTAGGCACCAAATAGATGGCTTCATAACCAACTATGAAGTCAGAGCAGTCCTGTCAATCTCCAGTTTCCAGTGAGGTCTGCAAACAGCACTTGATAGTTTGACCATATGTTAAGGCTTCATTCTTCAAGACTTGCCAACAGAATTCTGTGGTGGATTCCAAAAGGGAAACAAAAAAGAGGTCGGCCCAAGACCCACTGGCAACATATCATCCAGAGAGACGTCCAGCAAGTAAACAAGAACTGGAATAACATCAGGGTGCTGACTGTTGACAGATCCAAGGGGAGATCATTAACTGCCTCCTGCATCAGACAACATGAGAATTATGGAATGAACTGTAGTGATACATGTGAACTAACATATAACCATTTCTTTCACAGATCTTCACATTGGCTGAGAGTCTTGGAGGTTATGAGAGCCTGTGTGAACTACCGTGAGTGTTTCAGAGCTTCATATTTTTGTTTTTCTTGGGTTTGTTTGGTTTGTTTTTTTGGGGGGTTTTTTTTTTCGCTATTGCAGCTTGCTATGACAACTTGATGTAAGTTTTCAGTTTCCTCAACAGAATATCATGTTCAGAATATTTTCTTAAGCACCAGTACTGCAAATGCCATGTAATGGAAATGATCCATGTATTACACACACACAAATACACACACACACACACAAATACACACACACACACACACACACACACACACACACACACACACACACACACACATGCAAACAGATGCATATGTAAACACATATACACAAGTGCTTGCATGTGCACACACAGTGATCATGTATGTGTGAAGACAATATTAAAGGTTCCCATTGTGGTTAGTAATCAAAAACTTTCAACCTCACCTCCCCACGTACACATACACCCTACTCTACACGGGTATGCATAACCACTCACTCATACACAAAAGTCTAACCCACACCCCTACCAGGCACGTTCACTGATCTGCAAACAAGCTAGCTTACAGAACTATCAAACAATTGCAAGATTCAGATGCTTCCCCATCCCTCAGGAAGGTGATGACCACGGACAAGACTTACTATGGATGTAAATAAATAAATGTTATTTAATAACGTATATGGCGACAGGGGACTGAATCTCCCAGACAGTAGTGCATACACCAGACGCATGTACCAAAGCAAACAGACATGTTTGTATTGACACAGGACTGTTTAGTCATCTGATGATACAAGGTTGTTGGAGGCACACTATGGCAAGCAGGGTAATAATTAGGAATATCAATGACCACATGATCATCCAGGATGTTCCAGTGGTGATGATAATAATGCATGAATGCAAATTAATGCATGATTTGTTCTAACAGACTAACAGATATAAATGCCCAATGGAAGTATTGTTGTTAATAGTATACAGATTAGTGTACATAGAGAAGGCCGCTATAGCAGTGCTATCAAAACTGATTGTTAGACATTTCTCCGCAGCGATTGTGACCGCATCAGATTTCATACTTCTGATAAGTTCTGGACCAAGTCCCATGCCCCTCCCCACCCTTGGTCCACCCTCCAACCTCACTCTGTCTGTCTGTCGATCTGTCTGTATGTCTCTCTCACTCACACACACACACACGCGTGCACACACACACACACACACATGTACACACGGGCATGCACACACTTACACACACACGTACGCATGCGCATGCACACACACACACACACGCGCGCACACACAGACACACTCACACTCACACACACACTTCACCTATAAATCCAAGATGATGTTTAGGGAGAATGGCCTATACTTTTCCAAAACCTCCCTTCACTTCCAGCCTGCATTTATGTACACTATCCCCTATAACCTGTCCTCATCCACCTTGTTCCTTCCCTTCCTTCTCCCTCTTGGCTTCCACTTTCTACATCCTCTCCAGCTCCCCTCCCTCGCCCCAACAGAATAGAGTTGACCAATTGTCATAGACTGGAGTTGTGCAGTCTGACTGCTGTAGAAAAAAAGGAATTCCTCATTCGTGAAGTCCTGGACTTGAAGGTGTGGAGATGGGTGGAAGTCTAATGGGACAAGACACAAGATGACACAGAATCATGAAAAGGGTGGTCTGTACAGATGGATGCTTCACATTTTAAACCTGCTAACTTGTTTATGGTTGTAAATGTCAGGACTGATACATGTTTCACAATCTGTATGGGTTATAAAAGTCAGCACAGATGTAGGCCTGTGCCTCACAGTCTTTGTTATATAAGACAGTACAGGTGCATCTTTCACATTCTGAACCTACTGAATTGTGTTTATTTAGGTTGTGCATGCCTCACAGTGTGTGTTGGTTATGTAAGTCAGTACAAATGCACCTTTCACATTCTGAACCTACTGAACTGTGTTTATTTAGGTCAGTTCAGACGCACGCTTCAGTCCCTGCTGACCAGCGTGAAAAGCTGGGCATCACAGACAGTCTCATACGTCTGTCTGTTGGGCTAGAGGACATTGAGGATATTCTCGCAGATCTCAAACAGGCCCTCAATGCAGCTGTAAGTACTGATAATTGATAGTGGAGATTCTAGAATATATTTTCTGTATGAAACTTTAACTGTCCTCTTCCTCACAATATCCACCAAATTCCTGCAAAACACTGATGAGTAGGGTTAGGGAGTATGTGCCTAACATTTTCTATAACAAAAAACAAAACAAAACAAAAAAGAAAGAAAGAAATAAAAGACTTATAGTCAAATATTGTACAGCACATATATGTGTGACAAAATTGAAGGCTTAAACAAAAAGGATAAAAAAAATGCTTTGTTTTTATAGATGTAAGTATCACAGACTGATGTATAATATCCTTGAAAATCCTCTCAAAGAAATAGTATGCACACAGTAATGTTATTGTTATGTGCCAAATGTACACGTCAAACTTTCCAAAAATGCTCTGTCACACTGGCACCGTCCAACTGTTTATTTCAGCATGTTCAGCTCCTGTATAAATTGTGTGTGTACTATGGTCTCCAATAGAAAGCTGGGACATTATAGTCAGAACTTAAATATACAAATGTGAAATTAACCATGTTACACAGACTGATTGACATAACAGGTGTCTGTGATTACCATACTTGGTTGATGTCAGGATATCCTGTAGTATTTATAATGAAATGTAGTCCCGTCGGTTAAAAATATTAGAGTCACAGAGAAAAACAGAACAGTTTTTTTTTATATTGATCTTATGTGCATCTTCATCAGTAATGTCATTGTGAAAGTAGTTCTGACGTTTGAATTACTTATAGGTTTGGGGGCCATAGCCACAAAAAGAAATAAGCAAACGAATAATTTGCCTTTCTCACTGTCAGCAAAGAAAACGATTGTCGTAACGATTCGTCTAGAAAGGTTGGTTTCTAGCAACAGATTTTAGGAGATACTAATTGTGGAAAGTTACTAATTTGAACAGCTGACAATTACATTTCATTTTATTTCATTTTGCTGTGCAGATACCCTGAGAGGTGTCTATGGACGCAGGTGTCAGCCAGTCTGTAGCTATTTCTGTTCGTGCACAGCTGTTCATAATTGTGGCCTTCTGCACTCGAACTTTTTTATATTTCTCTCTAGACGGTTGAGAAATACGTATGGTTTTACCTCCTATCTTGTCTTCTGTTTGATTTTACTTAGATTATGGTAATGGCAATGATATTCAGATTGCAGTGGATGTGGATGAATTCAATGTTTGTAGAGATAATGTGATGCAATTTGGTCGATTTTTCGTGTTATTTTTTTTAAATGCATTCCAGAAGTTTGTAAGGTTTTGAGATGTAATTCTTTAATGGTATTCCATTAATAAGATTTCAGTGACAAAAGAGTAGTGCAGAAAGCAATTTGTTTGTTTGATGTAGAAATGATTTATTCCTTTCTATAATGTATCTGCTGTTGTGATATTTGTTAAAGGAGATTAACCAGCATGTGCTGCATTGACAATTGATTAATCAGTCAACTCCTTTTGACAATCAGGAAAGGGATACAGGAAATGAAGTAATTGATACTCCACAGGATCCATGATTTGAATAAATGCTTGATACTCCACAGGATCCATGATTTGAATAAATGCTGTATAAGATCTGTAACAATTTTTTGGTGCAAGTAACCCAGCTGCAGATAATTGTATGGAATTATTTTACTGTAACATTCTTTTAATACAGTACTTGATTGTATTATGTGTCGCTTAGTAAAAGCGAAGATTTGAAGATGAGCCCTCCCAGAAAATCATGGCATTTTCATAATTTAGCAATATATACAGGCTGTGGCAAAAAGTATGGCAGTTTCGATATTCAGAATTATATTTAGACTATGATACCTGCTGATTGACGCTTTCTCAGCATTCCAGGAATTATCATTATTGTTTAATTCTTTTACCTCATTCCCTTGTTTTACCAGGGTGTTTTGATTAAATTATAATACTATTCATGATGACTGTGTGGTTCGTGTTTTAATACTTAGACTGATGATTGGACGGTTGGTTCAAATACATTTCACACAGCTTCAGCTCTCTTGAATTTTTACAATAATCTCAGGACTTTTTTTTTTTTTTTTAGATCAGTCAGGAAGTAGGAGTACCTTCAGACTTAATTTGTTTTTAAAGAATTTTATTACATTCCAGCTAATGCACACATATCTATATCTCTCTCTCTCTCTCTGTCTGTCTCTCTCTCTCTCCCCCTCCCTCCCCCCCTCTCTCTCTCTCTCTATATATATATGTGTGTTTTTATAATTTGCATTTATATTTAGCGCACAAAAACATGATGAGGATTATCTTCTGGAATGATGTATCTCTAAAGGAATTAAGAAGATAGATTCATCATTCTGGTCAGACACTCCAGATTTGTAGACTTTACATTTGTATTAGAACTTACTTCAGTTTTAATGTTGGTTTATGTAATCACCCTATAGAAAAAAAAGAGGTGAGTTCATAGCAACCTGAAAGAGTTATATATGTATGTCTGTGTTTGTCTGCCTGTCTGTGACAAAAATGTATGTACATAAGTTTCTCAGCTCTTTATGGATAGATCTTTACCAAATGTCTGGTCCATTGAGGAGTTTTGAAATGGTAAGTTTGGAAGGTAAGGTATCAAGGTCAAAGTCTCACAGACCAAAAAAGTGCCTAAAAATAAGCACTTTTTGAGGAAGGCATGAGCATCACACATTCTTAGAAACCTCTAGACATATCCTAAATCTGTTTTAACCCTTTCACTTCCACACCCTGTCCACCAATGTCCTGCATTCTCAATCACACTAGCTAAGTAATAACTTAACCCTTTCACTCCCTCACTCTATCCACCAGCTTCATGCATGAAGCTGGTGGATACGGTGAGGGAGTCAAAGGGCTAAGTTTTTGCAGCCGGTGGATAAGGTGCGGGAGTTAAAGGGTTAACAACTGTGATAGTCCACCATTGCCTGCGATGCATGTGAAGTCTTATTTCATATGACGCTTTTTCAAAATCACAGTGACTGATATTCCAGACCAGCCATACCTTTGTCATTACACTGTCTGAAACAAAAATTGCCAAAAGTTCAAGGAATTGACTTTCTACAACAGCTTAAAACGAAACTTGTTTTCTGTAGTTACTAGCTGTTTTATTTTCTTCTTGAATATGTGGATGTGGTCTGGTTTGGGTTTATTGGCGTAGAGGGATATTCTCATCACCACAGTAAACAAAAGTATTCTTTTGAGCAATACTCCCGACAATCTGAACTTTAAGAAATTCATGAACACATTTTGAAGAGAAAATGTATGGCCCCAAACAACTTTAGTTCTTATGTATGTATATATATATATCAAAAAGTGCTTCTTATCTGTCATGAATTTATTACACACTTACAAAAAACATTCTCTTCACTCTGAGGTGGTGCAGAAAATGGGACAACACTATATTAGAAAAACAAGACAGGGCGGAAAAAGTAAGAGAACATATTGATGTTAGTTGTTGTGAATGCATTTTTGTTTGGAATCTACACCTCCTCCTTGATTGCTGGGACTAACAATATGAGACAAAAGCACTACACGGCGGTCTCCTTAAAGAACCTCTTCCAAGACGTCCCTCCTGATGCAATTTTCCAGTTTTTAAGAGATCAATAGATTTCACTTGATATGATTTTTCGTCCAAGTATGGTTTTCTTTAATTGCATTTTAGACTTGCAAGGTTAACGGTGAGCATGGTTTGTAACTGTTGTCTTTCATCTTAACCTGGTTGTCATTTTTGACATTGTTTTAGCCCTGGTATGGATCTAGTAGTTGGCTGGGCTATAAGCAATATGAACTGAACTGAACTATTTGGAATCTGAACAGTAATGCTCGACACCCCCTCCTGTTCTCAACGTTTTGTAAAATCAGTTAGTGAGGTGACAGTTCAACAGCATGTGTTTGCAACATGATTGTGTTGGTGCTTGGTTACAACCACACAGTTGTTACATCCAGAAGAACACTGACTGGACATGTGTATGTGCTTTGTTCTATAGTAATAGACAACAGAACTTATGAACTCCACAACTGCTGTGCTGAGCATGGTAGCTTTAAGCGTAATAGGTTTGATGTAAAAGAGAGATATTAGGCAGGTCCTGAAATCACAGTGATAAGTGGGGGTAAATGGTGAAAGCAGTGATGTTTAAAGAAGAGAGAATGCTACTGAGACAAGTGAACTAGTAAATGTTCCTGACAGATTTATTGAATTGCTGCTTTTAGGCTGGTGTTAAAGAAAAAGCCTTTGGATATGAGTGGATAACAAGTATCACTACTCAAGTATGCAGGCTATGGATTGGTTGTAATGATATTGGAGTGTTGACAACTGCAGATATTTTTCAACTTGAACTTTATCTGTGAAATGTTTGTCCACAAATGGTTGAAATTTGATCTAAAAGCCCCAATGTCAGTGGATCCAAGGCCATATATTGAGTGCTTTAAAGTTTACAGTCAGTGTTATTAAAGACTGATTGTTGCAGTTTGTCATTTGATAGTATCAGCTGCGTTCTGTGTAGTAATCATTCTTTTTTGTAAAATATGTATGTTCATGGTTGCAGAACAGTATAAGGATCAGGGTGTGTGTGTTTGCTTTGTTTTGAAGAGGATATGAAGATACGATTTTTTCTAGATAAATGGGAGTGAGATATTCTAAAAGATTTGTTTATGCATGTTGCGATTTTTTCCTGCTCCTTTTTCTTCAATCTTTTTTCTGTTTATCAGTGTGTCATTGTAGATCGGGGATACTGCTTGGGTGATGTCCTTGATGCAGGCTGTTTGCTAAAGGCATATTCAGTCACATTTTTATTATTATATAGAATAATGATCTGAAAAAGGTAGTTAAACTTCTTATTGTAAAACTTTGAAATTGACAAGTGCATTAAATTTTGTGTGTGTGCATATTGTAAAACTTTGAAATTGACAAATGTATTAAATTCTGTGTGCATGCAAGAGGTGACTAATGATTTTTGTTGTTGGAGCATGAAAGTTGTTTCTAGATACATCATCATAATCATCATGTGCCATGGTGTTGGCAACCGTGGTCCTCCGTATGATCTTTCTTTTGTCGCTGCGAGTACATCTCCCACCCTTTCCATCCTCATCCAGACTACAAAACTAATATTTTCTCCCGTAGTCTATCTGTTTGAAATATTTTGTCCTTAGCTGAGTTCAACAAATACTTTTGTCGTTTTGCTGATATAATACATGATGGTCCCTAAATCTAAAAACAGTTAAGACATTCAAGTTTTCATTGTCACGAAATTACTGATGTGCATATGTACAATTACAAGCTTTGTTTCTCTTCTTCTCTCACAGACTAGAGCTCCTGCAAGCACCCCCTATCTGAGCATATACATTCACACGATCCTGCGTACCTAACTGAGGGAACAGATTATCATGTATCTGACCATTCTTTTCCCCATCTTTTATTAAGTCTACTCCGTCTTTTGAGTAGCGAAGGAGACAGTGTGGAAGAAATACAGGTAAATGATCTGCAAGACAGAAATAAAGAGTCTTGTGGGGAGTACTGAGCATGACAGGAAAGAGGAACCCTGAACTACCTAAAAGCAAACTACATACGGTAGCTCCTATGGCTCTAAAGCAAGAGGAGAGCGTATATTCTGTGACCACAATTGCCCACTGTGGGGAAGCTTTGTCTCTATTTCTACCTCTGCTGAAAACTGATAACTCCCTTATTGACTGAGGATTGTGCACAGGGGACATAACCAGTTGGTCATGCACCGCCTTTATAGAACTTGAAAGCCTACTTCAGTGAAGATGTGGTTGCTAATCTGAGTGTCAATTTACCATGGTGGGACTGAGCTAGCTAATCTGCGTATCAATTTACCATGGTGGGACTGAGCTAGCTAATCTGCGTATCAATTTACCATGGTGGGACTGAGCTAGCTAATCTGCGTATCAATTTACCATGAAAAGAGGGACAGAGAATGCAATAACATACACACAGAGGAAAACATCACAGACAAGATTTTTGTACATTACATTTGATTTTGATTTTATACATCAGTGTTTAGAAAAAAAAATTCAGTAGACTATGGATGAGTCAAGTCCCCGAACATTTAGCACAGCCAGAGTCCAAAGAAAACTCTAGGAAGGATATGGGACCACTCGCCATTCAGGAACAGGTCACTTAACTCCTGCAGTAGAGAAATATATGAATCTCTGCATAATATATATATACTATTCATTGAGAGATTGGAAAAGAAAGGAAACCATGATGCATAGTCTTCACATCAATATTACTTTAACATTAAGCCCAAACTCGCGACTTTGATTTTTAGCATATTACTTGAAAAATCCACCAAAGCTGAGCAATCCTGCTAAGTATTTCCAGTGTAATCTTGCCTTTTAATACAAACAAATCAATAACAGTAGGCTACAACTAAATAAGATGCAATCTTCCCTTTAAAACAAACTGATGACAATAGGCCTATTCTTTTCAGATACTGACAACAAATTGAAACAACTATGTAAGCTAATGGATGGCCTACTTTACAAATAATACAACTCATAGCCTTCTATTCAGTTGCAAAACCTAAATAAAGAATATTATAACAATGACAGAAGATTTTGTTTCGTGACATTCTAAATATGTGTGTGTGTTAGTGTGTGTGTGTTGTCTCAGAGAGAGAGAGAGAGAGAGGATCATGCTTGTTAACAATGACTTGGATATGAATGTATTGGGGCCTATTTACTTATTTATTCATTTCTTGATCTCTGAGAGAGAGAGAGAGAGAGATTCATGTCAAGGAAAGTACAATGACTTGCACAGAATGCCTCTTCTTCAAAAGAACTCTTTACAACCATGAATCATCTCCTTGGCACACGAAAAGATTTACCTCTCCCAACAAAACACACAAATGAAGAACTCCCATCTGTATTCTCCAAGTATTTCACCACCAAAATACAAACTCTTCGTGACAGGCTTGACAGGACACCCTGTCAACCATGCCCACCTGACCCTTCCTTCTCTGGCACACCTCTTACTACTTTTACCCCAGTCTCACAAGAAGAAATTCTCAACACAATCAGATCCATGTCGTTCAAAACCTGCGAACTGAATCCTCTTCCAGGTTCTCTCTACTCTGACTGTCTCCCTACGCTCCTCCCATTCATCACTGACATCATCAACACTTCTCTCCAAACTAGAACTGGCCCAGATTCTTTCAAGTCTGCTATTGTTCATCCTCTCCTCAAGAAATACAATTTAGACCCAAATGAACTGAAAAATTACCGGCCTATCTCTAATCTCTCTTACTTGTCAAAACTGCTTGAAAAAGTTGTCCTCAACCAACTGAACTCTCACCTGTCTGCCAACAATCTCCTCAATCCTTTCCAGTCAGCCTACCGCCAGTGCCATAGCACTGAAACTGCCTTGCTACACATTCTCAACAATCTCCTCCTTGCAACTGATACTGGCAAAGTCTCTCTCCTCACACTCCTTGATCTGTCTGCAGCCTTTGATACCATTGATCATGGTATTCTCCTTTCTAGACTTCATCATACTTTTGGCATCTCTGACATTGCTCTCTCCTGGTTCATTTCATATCTATCAAACAGAAAACAAACTGTTCTCATCAATGGCACTTACTCTCAACCTGCATACCTGACCTGTGGTGTTCCACAAGGATCTGTCCTTGACCCTGTTCTTTTCACTCTTTACACCCCCCTGTCCACCATCATCAACTCCCACTCTATAAAACACCACTTCTATGCTGATGACACCCAACTTCAAGACAGTGACTCACCTGACAATATACAGCGCCTCCTGACTCGCACCACTGAGTGTTACTCGGACATTAAAAATTGGATGACATACAACAAACTTCAGCTAAATGATGACAAGACAGAAGCTATCCTCATTGGCACCTGCCAGAAACTTTCTCAGCTGCCTCCTCTCTCTCTCCCATTATGTAACACATCAGTCCCAATTTCTGATTCAGCTAAAAACCTTGGTGTCTGCATTGACTCTACCCTCTCCATGAACAACTTTGTTTCTCAAACTGCCAGATCTTGCTACTATCACCTCCATCGTATAAGCCTGATCAGGAAGTATCTCTCTGTGGAAACAACTGCAAAACTCTTCTCTCCTTCATGTCTCGCATTGACTATTGCAATTCACTCCTGTCCGGTCTTCCTGCCTCCACCATTCACATCCTACAGCGCATTCAAAACAATGCTGCACGCCTTGTACTCAAGAAAAAAGCTGACCACATATCTCCTCTCATGGCACAACTTCACTGGCTCCCTGTATCAAAGCGCATACAGTACAAACTAGACACCATGTGCTACAAAAGCCTCAATAACGCAGCCCCCGATTACCTGTCAAGCCTACTTGAGATCTATGTTCCCTCACGTACCCTCCGCTCTGCCTCCGATCCTCTGACTTTTCGCTTTCCACGCACTAAGCTCAATACCTATGGTCCACGAGCCTTCTCTGTTTCTGGTCCGCTCTCCTGGAACAAACTTCCTCTCTCAGTCTGTCAGCAACCTACTTTTGTCTCCTTCAAGTCCGCTCTCAAAACTCACCTTTTCTCCTCTGCATAAAATCCTGACCTCACTCAATCCCCTCTGCAGCCTGTCTCCACTCGGAGGGGAATCACATTGTAATATATACAGTGAAACTCTGTTATAGCGAGAGCGGACGGCCCAGGCACATTTTCTCGCTATTGCCGAGTTCTCGTTATTCCCAAATGACGAATTTACCAAGGGAAACAAAGGGAAATAATCTTGGCACCGGCGCCGTCGATGTGTTCATAATTAATCGATAGTGTCCCTTGATTACACACCGCACAAGGACGCGTCTTTCGTTGTTTTTCTTTGTTACCGGCCACCACGAGATGTGCCCTACCGGGAACTTGACGACGAGGTGGGGGTGGGGCGAGAACTTTTGTGACCAGGAAGGATAGAAAATCTCTCGTTATTACCGAGATGATTATCCACTAACTCGTTAAACCCAATGGTTTATTCTTAAAGATTAAGGATAAAAAACGGGGATTGAAAAATGTCTCGTTACTACAGTGTTCTCCTTATTCCAGTTGTCGTTATTAATGGACTCCACTGTAATTGTATATAATATGCTCAGAGTATAGTACCTACGGAAAGAGCAGTCACTGCTTCTTAGCGCCCACCAAGCAAAGTGGCCCTCGCTCGCCGGCTGGAGCAGGTGGCCGCACCCTTTTCCAGACGTAAACACCGGTGTGTTGCCTGTGTGTAAAGCACGGTGGGCAGAAGACGGATGCTATAGAGATGTTGTATATTTTAGAGGTCAGCGAGTTTTCATCACACACACACGCACACGCACACGCACAGACGCGCGGTCGAAACCATTTATACAAGTAAACTTCCTTTCCAGAGGAATACAAACATTTCAAGTTTGTAGTCTATTTATTCCGTTGGCAAAATCGCATATTGACCGAGATAGATGATTCACATGAACTTGTAATTGTTTGAGGGTTCATAAATGTATTTAATTAAGGACCGAAATAGTGAAGCACCCCGAGCAAACTTCGATTCTGAACGCATACCGTCGCCGCGAGTGCGCCCGAAACGCGGATTTTCGACTTTCTCATCAAATAACTAATTCCATTTTCGCTCTAAGTATATAAAAAGGCAATCATTCAAATCTTTATTCATTTCTAATTCACATAAGACAAAAAATAAGAATGAAACACCGATTAAAGAGGCAGTAATACTTGATGAGGGGGGCCTGTAGTCGAGTGGTTAGAGCGCTCGTCTGCGGTGCGGAAGGTCGGTGGTTCGAACCCGCTAAACGCTGGTTCGATTTTTCCGGCCTGAAAACTCCCTCTGTCCACCCAGCAGTGAATGGGTACCTGACTTCGGTCGGGGGAGGTTTAAAAAAAAGGCGGCGAAAGGAGAGGGATGGGCTCCGCCTTTCATAATGCCGTGCCCTAGACACGGTGAATCTTTAACAGTTCACCGCCCCTACGGCCATATTGACCATGGGACCTTTAACCTTTTTTTTTTTTTAATACTTGATTGAACTGAAGACCCCCCCAATTTTGCGGCCGGCCCCGGTTTTTTGTACCACAAATTTGACGTCGCGTTTCGGTTCGCACGGCATTGCTAATAGATCTATGTGTGTGTGTGTGTGTAGCAAACACACAACCAAAACTTGTATATTTTTTTTCTGTCTTTATTTTTTGTACAACGTCATCGCTGTAAACTACAACAATCCAGGTTTCATACCGTCGTCGGCCTCTTTACATCTCAGGAGATGATAGTCTGCACCAGGAGGCGTTGTGGTCATGACGTGCACTTTCTGCTGTGGCTGTGCAGGCCGATTTTGAGTGGCAATCTCTGTCACATCTGCCACATACAAATTGAGTCGCTATTGTCTGGTTTCTGGAACGTTGCTTGCGAAGAGCCCTTTTCTCATCTGCGCTTTGCGCTCTCCTCCTCTCCGCATTCACAACGCCTTGCTGAACGGCTGTCCTCCACGCTGCCCTGTCTTCCGCCAGTCTCCCAAGAGCCTGGGTCAATCCCTGAGCTTCTAAGGTCCCTTTTGCATGCGTCTACAAAGCGTAGCTGTGGGCGTCCTGGAGTTCGCTTCCGATTTGCCAGTTCGCATAGAGAACGTCTTTAGGTATGCGTCCATCCTCCATTCGACGCACATGGCCAAGCCAGCGTAGTCGGCGTTGGCTTAGAAGGGCAAAGATGGTCTGTAGGCCCGCACGACGGAGGACCTCTGTGTTGGTCACCTTGTCTTGCCATTGGATGCCGAGGATGCGTCGCAAGCAGCGGAGATGGAAAATGTTGAGCCTCTTTTCTTGGCTGGCGTATGTGGTCCAGGCTTCACTTGAGTAGAGTAGTGTGCTCAACACACATGCTCTGTACACCTGCATTTTGGTGTTCGCAGTGAGACTGCTGTTGGACCAGCCCGCTTGTTCAGTTTAGCCATAACAGATGAGGCCTTCGCAATTCTGGCGCCGATTTCAGCATCCAGAGAGAGGTTGTCACTTATGGTGGATCCCAAGTACTGAACTTGGTGGACAGTATTGAGGTCGTAGTCTCCAATGTGTAGAGATGGTGGTTCTTCACAGCCTTGGCCTAAAATCTGTTTTCTTCAAGCTGATTGTGAGACCAAACTCTCTGCAAGCGTGGGCGAAGCGATCAACAAGCCTCTGGAGATCTTGTTCACTGTGGGAAGCCAGCGCAGCATCATCTGCGAAGAGAGCTTCTCTGATGGTCTTCTTTTCCACCTTGGGTTTGGAACGAAGCCTGGCAATGATGAAGAGCTTTCCATCGGTCCTTGTATGAAGATATACCCCTTCTTCAGATCTGCAGAAGGCATACGTCAGCAACATCGAGAAGAAGATCCCGAACAGAGTTGGGGCCAAAACACATCCCTGTTTCACTCCGCTGCTGATTCTAAAAGGCTCTGAAGTGGCACCATTATAGCACACAGTGCTATGCATATCCTCGTGAAAAGACTCGATGACAGCTGATAGTCTTGGGGGGCAGCCGATTTACTTCAAAAGCTTGAAAAGACCACTCCGACTGACCAGGTCAAACGCTTTCGTGAGATCAATGAAGGCGAGGCAAAGGGGCATGTGCTGCTCACGGCACTTTTCCTGTAGTTGCCGGACAGAGAAGATCATGTCGATGGTCGATCTTCCGGCCCTAAAGCCGCACTGGGACTCAGGGTAGATGCAAGCTGCCAGCCTCTGAAGACGGGTTAAGGTGACTCTGGCGAATGCTTTCCCAACAATGCTGAGGAGAGAGATTCCGCGATAATTATTAGTCGCTGCGGTCGCCCTTGTTCTTATATAGAGTCACTATCCTGGCGTCTCTCATGTCTCTCGGAATGAAGCCTTCCTTCCAGCATAAGCACAAAAGTTCATGCAACTCGTTGAGAAGAGCAGGCTTCCCGCACTTGATGACCTCTGGAGGTATTCCGTCTTCACCAGGGGCTTTTCCCGTCGCCAAACCGTCAATCGCCTTGTTTAGTTCTTCAAGGCTTGGCTCAGCATCCAACTCTTCCATGACAGGCAGGTCCTCAATGGCATTCAGGGCAGCATCGGTGACAGAGTTCTGCATGGAGTACAGCTCCAGGTAGTTTCATACTATCACCATCATTATCGTCGTCAGGTGTCTTGCCACATGGCGCCAGTGATCATGGTCCTCCATCTACCTCCACCCCCCGCCGCCCCAAGCACCCCACCCTCCCCGTCCCCAGCCACTCCGCAAGGTTTCATATAGGCTTCAAAATAATCTACAAAGTTCTCTATTTCTTTTTCTGTGAATTTTTTAAGTAAAGTTGATGGTCAAATTCAGAAAAAATACTTGGGTGTTCAGGTATAGGGAGTGTACTAAATTACATGGTGCAGGAAGAGTTAAACATGTAGCCTAGTAACAGCAATACTGATTCAGGTTTACAGGCCTATATATACACACAAACACACATATACTACACGTCATTATTGAAGGGCCAGGAACGTTTTTGAGTCAATTTTTGAAAGGAGAAATAACCTATTTTCTCTTACTCTTTTCTCCAATTCGTTGCCGTAACTGAATGGATAAGAGCTCAGACAACATTGCAGTTTCCTTTTGGCACGTGTTTGGGGATTTGCCGATTTGCAATGGGCGGCCCAAGGAAGACAATTTCCACACGAAATTGTCGAATCTTCAGCAGGGTCTCTCTGACGACGCAGGCAAGGTAGCGACAAAATTCGCTTTGCACGTGCAAGGCAAGCCCTTTTTGAACACTACTCCAGCCAAAGTTGCCCGCAGACGAGGATAAAAAGGACCCGTTCTTGGTTCGTTTTAACCATGCTTGCAAGACGACGGATGACGGATGAGCAGCGGGGGAGAGCCCTCGCTCTGCTTGATGAAGGCCTAGCGCAGCGGGAAGTTGCTAGACGACTTGAAGTGTCGCATTCCACAATCCAGAGACTGCTGGAGCGCTTCAATGAGACTGGAGCAGTCCAGGAAAGGCGTCACACGGGTCGACCCAGAGTAACGACAAGACAGCAAGACCGCTACCTTGCCCTCTCCGTCCTGAGGGAAAGGGCATCCACTGCGGTGACCTTGAGGGGTCAGCTGAGGGACGCAACAGGTGCTAACATCAGCTGCAGCACGGTGAGAAGACGGCTACATGAGGCAAACTTGAGGTCACGGAGACCGGCCGTCCGACCCGTGCTGTCACCGGTCAACAGAGTGCGCCGCATGACCTGGGCCAGGGAGCACGTGACCTGGACAAGGCAACAGTGGGCCCGGGTCTTGTTTTCGGATGAGTCCAGGTTCACCCTGACCTTTAACGATGGCCGGGCTCGGGTGTGGCGACGTCAAGGGGAGAGGTTCACTGACGCCACTGTCCAAGAGCATAACCGGTACGGCGGCGGGTCGGTGATGGTGTGGGGTGGCATGAGCCGTGGTACCCGGACCCCCCTGCTCCCCATTGACGGCATCCTGAACGGGGTCCGGTACCGGGACGAGGTTCTGGCGGCCGTGGCACTGCCTGCGCTTGTGGACCTTGGTCAAGGCGCCATCTTCCAGGACGACAATGCACCTGCGCATCGAGCACGCCTTGTGACCGACTTCCTGGAGCAGCATGAAGTCGTCCGTATGGCCTGGCCAGCGTGCTCACCTGACCTGAACCCAATTGAACACCTCTGGGATGTGCTCGGGAGGCGCATCAGGGACAACCACCCCCCACCGGGCACCCTGGCCAGGCTGGTCGACATCCTGCAGATCGAGTGGGCGGCCATCCCTCAGGACACACTCCGTACCCTTGTGGGGTCGATGCATCGGCGCTGTGAAGCATGCATCCAGGCTCGGGGCGGACACACGCGATATTGAAAACAGATTGGCCAAATCTGACACTTTCTGTTTTTTGAAAAGGGGGGGATGTTCCTTTAAATGCATGTGCTGTTCACTAATGGGTCATTGTGCTAATTTCTTTTTCCAAAACAGGTGTGGAAATGATGAAATAAAACATAGAATCAATTCTAAACATTGTCAATTATTTCAACTTAAAATTAGAGAGGAAGGAAGAAGTGGCCCTTAAATTATGATTAGGAGTATATATAGGCCAACCTGCATTGTTTTTCTATTATTTGTAAACTGTACAAAGGCCAGTTTAGATCCTATAATGAAGCAAGCAACCGGCCAGAGGCAAATGTTCACAAGTAGTGAAAGCAGGCTATGTCATTATCATAAACCAAGTCCATAAGAGACCAAAGCAAATCCATTTTCAAAAATGTATAGGCTACATGTATTGTAGAGGCTACATGTATTGGGGAGGGATATAACGATAACCAGATGTGGACTGTCAAGTGGCAGCTTGGCCAGTTGAAAATTCCATCACGTCAGCTTTCAGCCTGCCTGGCGATAACATAACAACGTGTGGGCCAGCAGCGTGTGAAAGGAAGGGAGAAAATTAATCTGGTTTCTACAGGCGGCTAGACCGCCGTCTAACTGTAGGCATCAGCGATGCTGCCTCGATACTATAGCGATAAATAGGGTAAGCAAATGGTTAGGGCCGAATTCTTGAGTCTATCGGTACTGGATACTGAAGCAGTGCATTTTTGCCGGTTCAAACCTACTGTTCACCGGTAAAAACCGGCATATGTCGGTCTAACGGAAGCTGTGGTGGTGTGTGTGTGTGTGTGTGTGTTGTGTGTTGTGTGTGTGTGTGTGTGTGAGTGTGTGTGTGAGTGTGTGTGTGTGTGTGTGTGTGTGTGGTACATGCGTGCACGCGTTGGATAGTTGGCCTGACTTTTAATTGTGTTATATGCATGTGGATTTTACTCGTTGCTGTGCTGCCAAAGAAAAATTTCCATGTTTGTTAACATATATGGACAATAAAGTTTTTCAATTCAATTCAATATTATGTTAAATACTCTCAAAATTATAGCCATCACAGATAAAATAAATAAAATAAATAAAAGACAGAGATTTAGCAAGCAATCATTATTTTCTCTTTCTTGGCGTATGCATTGCATACTGTGTATGATACAAATTGTCAGCATGTACCGATTTCTTAACCACACATCAAATTCGTCATTACCGTCGCCCCCCTCACTTTCACCTATCCTGTCACTGCTGCTACCGTTATCATCCGATTCACGATCACGTTCATCGTTACTACAATGATCATCCGATTCACGATTACATTCATTATTATCATGATCGTTTCGAGCCGAATTGTTTGCATTATAATCCAAATGAGCGTTTTGTTCATCGATTTCACTGTGTGATGCAATAACGGTAGCCATTGAACTAGCACGAAAACTGATCATCTCATCAAAATACACATTATTATGTCTTGACGTCATCTCGGAGGCGTCCGGTGTTTTCGATATTTTTAAACTCGGTTTCCGTAACGTAAACTGTTACCTAATTTAGCAATACTTTAAATATGTCGACCAGTAACCTATAAATCTTCGACAGACCAAAATTGCGACCGTCTCTCTGGACCTGACAGGACAAGTTGTACTATACACCGGAAAAGTCAGAAACAACACAAATTGACCAAAATCATCTCAAACCCATTACACACACACACACGCACACTCACACACACACACACACACACACACACACACACACACACACACACACACACACACACCTGTAGCAAAACTTTGATCAAATTTTCATTTCATGTAGACAAAATGTAAAATAGAACTAGATCTAGGCGTACTTAAACGTAGGAATTATGCGTAGATCTTTTCATTGCTAGAAAACACCAAAACAGCCTGAGTTTCTCAAATTTTACACCATCTTCCATCTCAGCAGGGGGAAATTTCTGTTACTTGAGTACGAACCTTTCATAAAATGTTCGAGTTCTTACACCACTTGAAAAGTGTGTGTGTGTGTGTGTGTGTGTGTGTGTGTGTCCTCTGGTACAATAAATCAGGCTCATTCTGAGGGAAAAAAATTGATAAATCATTTGTGTAACGCTATTCTATAAACTGATTTGGACTCACTCTATAATATACATTTACAAGACACTTGAGAGATATCTAATTATTATTGTTGAGCGGTTTTGTGTCAGCAGCTCAATTTGTTGGGACCTTTTGTTTTACTCACGAATTTATTTCACACAGAGTGGTTGATTGGCTGATTGGGGTTTTTTTTTTCAGCTTATCCATCACTTCTTGAACAGCCAATTTAATATGCTATGAGCGTCTCGATCATTCTCTTACGGTAAACATCTCAAGCGGCGCCTGATGGGTTATTTTAGTTTGTTGTGATTTAATTCGGTGTTTAGTACTATTGAGATTCTACCAATGACATACGAGATAATTGATACACATGTGACGGTTCGTACCTCTTTCTTGACCAATTGCGACCTCCGAAAAACAAGCCACTTAAAAGGACGGGGGGAGGACGTTTCGCACCTTTCATGTAGACAAAATGTAAAATAGAACTAGGCGTACTTAAACGTAGGAATTATGCGTAGATCTTTTCATTGCTAGAGAACACCAAAACAGCCTGAGTTTCTCAAATTTTACACCATCTTCCATCTCAGCAGGGGGAAGTTTCTGTTACTTGAGTACGAACCTTTCATAAAATGTTCGAATTCTTACACCACTTGAAAAGTGTGTGTGTGTGTGTGTGTGTGTGTGTGTGTGTCCTCTGGTACAATAAATCAGGCTCATTCTGAGGAAAAAAAATTGATAAATCATTTGTGTAACGCTATTCTATAAACTGATTTGGACTCACTCTATAATAATTATACATTTACAAGACACTTGAGCGATATCTAATTATTATTGTTGAGCGGTTTTGTGTCAGCAGCTCAATTTGTTGGGACCTTTTTTTTTACTCATGAATTTATTTCACACAGAGTGGTTGATTGGTTGATTGGAGTTTTTTTTCAGCTTATCCATCACTTCTTGAACAGCCAAATATGCTATGAGCATCTTGATCATTCTCTTACGGTAAACATCTCAAGCGGCGCCTGATGGGTTATTTTAGTTTGTTGTGATTTAATTCGGTGTTTAGTACTGTTGAGATTCTACCAATGACACACGAGATAATTGATACACATGTGACGGTTCGTACCTCTTTCTTGACCAATTGCGACCTCCAAAAAACAAGCCACTTAAAAGGACGGGGGGAGGACGTTTCGCACCTTGCAATTGACGTTTGACGTTCAAGTTTTTGTTTTGTTTTGTTTGTCTGCTCGCTTAAATTAACTCCCTTCTTTGAAAAGCATGCAAGCTAAAGCCAAAAGCAGAGAAATAATTATGTCAATCATTTAAGGGAAAGTATGTCAGTGTGTGTGAACGAAATGTATCAGTGAACTTCTCCACTGTTCGAGAATGGATTTTCACCAAATTGGATGATTGAGTAGTCATGAATGCTTAGGTGTGGGTGGACTGAGAATATGTAATAGAAATGAAACGTTTTAGCTCATAGACCCAAAGAAGTAGATCTTTGATTATCTTTGTACATGATTTGCCTACAATGTTAAGTGCTGATGCCATTACAGCATCATCATCATCATCATCATCATCATCAGGTGCCCTGCCGCATGGCGTTGGCGATTATGGACTTCCATCTGTCTCTATCACTTCTTGCCTCAAGCATCTCTTCCACCCTCTTTGTCCTCAGCCACTCTGCAAGTCCATCTAGTATCTTCTCCCTGAGTCTACCCAGTGCTCTCTTTCCCTCCAGCTTTTCCGTTGTGACCAGGTGCTCCAATTCCCCTTTCCTCATAATATGGCCTATAAATGTTGCCTGTCTTTTCCTACTCTTCCTTATGAGTGATCTTGTGTCTGCCTCTATCAAGACTGTCTCGTTTGTTTTCTTTGCTGTCCATGGAACTCTCAACATTCTTCTTAGAAACCACATCTCCGCTGCCTCAATCTTGTTCTGGCTTTGTTTGTTGACTGTCCACGCCTCGCATCCGTACAACAGTATTGGTTCAACATAACATTCAAGAACTCTCTATCTCTTTTAATTGATAGGCATTTGTTGGTAAGAATGCTTTTCATCTTCTTGAATGCTGTTTTGGCTTGGCCGATTCTGCTGGCTATTTCTGATGTGCATCTGCCATCTGGTGAATTGATCGTTCCCAGGTATTTAAACTTATCAACCCGTCTAAAGGTTGTGCCGTTTGCTGTTATTTTGCATGAGGGGATTTCATGTTTTTTAATGATCACCATGACTTCAGTCTTCCTGCTGTTTAGTTCCAACCCTTTACCTTTGTTCTTTCTATTTCTAGTATATTCACAAGGTTTTGTAGGTGCCTTTCACTTTCTGCAATTAGCACGGTGTCATCTGCGTATCGAATGTTGTTTATCATTTTTTCTCCAACCTTTAATCCAGGGTCTTCCTCTAGGTTTCTTGTGGTGTTTTCGCTATATAGTGAAAACAGATCTGGTGACAAAACACAACCCTGTCTGACTCCTCTTTTGATGTTTTGGAGAGAGCTTATATCATTTTTTATTATCATTGCAGCTGTTTGTTCCCAATACATATTTCTGATTATTCATAGATCTTTTCCATCAATATTGAGTCTTTCTAGTTGGTTGATCAATTCTTCATGTCTTACCCGATTGGTGTAATCAACAAAGCATAGATATAAATCCTTGTTCATCTCGATTGACCTCTCTATGATAGTTCTTAGGATGTATAATATGGCATTAATAGTTCCTTTCCCTACCACAAATCCACACTGTTCATCTGCTATTTCTCTTGTGATTCTATTCCTTGTCCTCATCATGATTATTCTTAATAGGATCTCGGTTACATGACTCATCAAACTGATTGTGCAATGGAGTTCGCATTCTATAGCTCCTGTCTTCTTTGGAAGTGCAATGAAATTTGATTTTGACATACCTTTGGGGATTTTTCCAGTGTCGTAAATTTCATTTAGGAGGACTGTTATTTTTTTCTATACCAAATTCCTCCAGGGCTTCAATCATCTCTGTTGTAATGTTGTCTGGCCCTGGGGCTTTTCCTGGTTTCATCTTTTTCAATGCTGCTCTAACTTCGTCTTTCATTATGGGTGGTCCTTCAAAGTTCTCTCTTATAATGTGTTCTTCATTTCTGTCATCTTCAAAAAGTCTTTAATGTACTCTCCCCATGTGTCTAATATTTTGTTTTTTTCCATGAGAAGCGTGCCATCTTTCGATTTCAAGCAACCAGTTGATGTGTATGTATTTTTCCTGTGGACAATTTCTTCAATTCGTCTGTACATACCCTGAGGATCCGTTTTGTGTCTGTCTTCTATTTCTTTGCATTTTGTTTTCAGCCAAGCTTCCTTAGCTTCATTACACCTATTCCTGATTTCTTTGTTTATCTTCCTGTATGTCTGCTCGTTTCTCTTTGCCTTCCTCCTTTCCTCCATCAAGCCTAAAATTTCTTTTGTCATCCAGTTCTTTTTTTGCTTTTCTATCTACTTCAGGGATTTCTTCACAAGCTTTATTTATCGAATTTCTCAACTTTGTCCATTGTTCCTCACTGTCATCAACGTCTTCCAGAGCACTGAATTTGTTTTGAACATGTACGTTAATTTTTTTACGTATCACTTCATTTGTCTTTAAGAGTCCAAGATTTAGTTTGATGTTGCTTTTGGTCTGTTTCCTTTTCCTTGATTTCAGCCTAAATCTTCCCACTACAGGATTGTGGTCACTGTTGTGTCAACGCCTGGAAGTGTTTTTGCTGACAGTAAAGAGTTTCTAAATCTTTTATTGATCAGGATGTAGTCAATCTGATTTTTGGTATTATCTCCTGGACTCGTCAAGTCCATTTTCTTCTATTAGGCTGCTCGAACCAGGTATTTTCTCTGTGAACTCATTCATCTGTGCCCATTGTACAAGTTTCCCTCCCCTTTCATTTTGTGTACCAAGGCCATGAGGTCCACCAATATCCTTCACCCTATCCTGTCCCACTTTAGCATTAAAATTGTGATTTACATTGGGGGCCTTGGCCATCTCTAATACTTTGTAGAAGTTGTCGATGTCTTCCTGAGTACTTGCGGATGTTGGTGCATGTACCTGAATGATGTTGATATCAAATGGTCTGCTTCCCAATTTGACCAGCAAAACTCTGTCGGACACAGCCCAGTATCCCTTAATTGCTTTTGATTTGTCCCTGTCCATTACGATGCCTACTCCTCTCTCATGTGAGTTTCCACCAGAATATATTATTGTATACTCTCCTGATGTTATCATGCCTGCCCCGTCCATCTCACTTCCCCTAGTCCTAAAATACTAATGTTAAGCCTTTCCATCTCCATTTTGATGTTGTCTAATTTGCCTTTTTGCAACATTGTTCTGATGTTCCATGTTGCTGTTTTGGTGTTTTTGAGTCTGAGTTTGGTCGCAGTAGCTTGCTGACGGTCTGGTGTCACCTGCGCCACATGACGGTCCCCACCGGACGAAGGTGCTCCATATGAGCACCTATTTACATCGTTATCTTCATTTTCCTTCTTTTATCTGGTCATAATGTTCTTGGGAGAATACGATGGTAGTTTCCCGTTGCCTTCCATCGTTTTTTGTTTGTTTGTTTGTTTGTTTGTTTGTTTTGGTTTTTTGTTTGTTTGTTTGTTTGTTTGTTTGTTTGTTTGTTTTTGTGGTCTCTCCGCTTGCCTTTGTCGTTCCCACGACAATCTACAAGGCAGTAGGGTGTGGGTTTTTTCAAGGACGTTGTCTTTCAAACTTATTTTTTTGCCACTGCTTACTGAATGTTCCATTCTTTTGACCCAGATTTGTTAAAGATCCATCCATAAAGAAAGAGTTGAAAATTCGTGTCCACCCATCATGAAACAGACCATCATCAGAATGGTATATTGCTGCTTCTCCGAAGCCCATTAAGTTTAGCAAAAAGCAAAGAAATTTAAAGATGGTGACGATATGAGAAGGGTGTACTGACAGCCCATCGCATTCCATTGAGACACACTACTACATGGTGTTTCCTGATGACACTGCTAAGACCTACGATCTGAAAACAATGTAAAAACACTGTTGAATAATTCACCATTGATATTCCATGATAATGCATCTGGCCAGAAAAGGGTTACGTCACTTCTGATGTCATAGCAACGGACTCCCTGAACACCCGGTCTTGTCATCAAATGTGAGTCCCCCAGACCTTGATCTATCCACCAAGTTGAAAGAACCCTTCCATGGTGTACAATTCTATGGACAAATTTATTGGACTCGACTGAGCAGGTGCAACATAGCTAAACTCGATTTCCTAGCAGCTATCATTGTGGACCTTCCCAATAGATGGGAATCAGTAATTCAGAAAAACAGATGTTAACATCAAAGAAATATAGAAACTAATCATCATCATCATCGTATTAATATTAGTACTGTTGTTTTGTTGTTATTTTGTACATTTTTATAGACATATTCTCGCTATTTTTTGCATGCCCATCGTACCTAGAGTGCCTAGATTGTCATAGATAGCTGTAAGGCACTTACAGTGTAACAATCTACATCATTATAGATAGCTGTAAGGCACTCGTTTGTATGGCAATCTACAACATCACAGACAGCTGTAAGACATTCGTTTGTATGGCAATCTACAACATCATAGACAGCTGTAAGACACTCGTTTGTATGGCAATCTACAACATCACAGACAGCTATAAGGCACTCGCTTGTATGGCAATCTACAACATCACAGACAGCTGTAAGGCACTCGTTTGTATGACAATCTACAACATCACAGACAGCTGTAAGGCACTCGTTTGTATGGCAATCTATAACATCACAGACAGCTGTAAGGCACTCGTTTGTATGGCAATCTACAACATCACAGACAGCTGTAAGGCACTCACAGTGTAAAAATCTACATCATCACAAGCAGCTGTAAGACACTCACAGTGTAAAAATCTACATCATCACAAGTAGCTGTAAGGCACTTACGGTGTAAAGATCTGCATCATCACACATAGCTGTAAGGCACTCATGGTGTAACGATCTACATCATCATGACAGATAGCTGTAAGGCACTCATGGTGAAACGATCTACATCATCACAGATATCTGTAAGGCACTCATGGTGTAAGATCTACATCATCACAGATATCTGTAAGGCACTCATGGTGAAACGATCTACATCATCACAGATATCTGTAAGGCACTCATGGTGAAACGATCTACATCATGACAGATAGCTGTAAGGCACTCATGGTGTAACGATCTACATCATGACAGATAGCTGTAAGGCACTCATGGTGTAACGATCTACATCATGACAGATAGCTGTAAGGCACTCACGGTGTAACGATCTACATCATCACAGATATCTGTAAGGCACTCACGGTGTAACGATCTACATCATCACAGATATCTGTAAGGCACTCACGGTGTAACGATCTACATCATCACAGATATCTGTAAGGCACTCAGGTGTAACGATCTACATCATCACAGATAGCTGTAAGGCACTCATGTGTAACGATCTACATCATCACAGATAGCTGTAAGGCACTCACGGTGTAACGATCTACATCATCACAGATAGCTGTAAGGCACTCACGTGTAACGATCTACATCATCACAGATATCTGTAAGGCACTCATGGTGTAAACGATCTACATCATCACAGATACTGTAAGGCACTCACAGTGTAACGATCTACATCATCACAGATATCTGTAAGGCACTCACGGTGTAACTGATCTAATCATCATCACAGATAGCTGTAAGGCACTCACGGTGTAAGATCTACTTCATCACATATACTGTAAGGCACTCACGGTAGTTAATCATCAGATAGTTAGGCTCACATTACGATCACATCATGAAGATAGCTGTAAGGCACTCATGGTGTAACGATCTACATCATCACAGATACTGTAAGGCACTCACGGTGTAAAGATCTACATCATCACAGATAGCTGTAAGGCACTCACGGTGTAATGATCTACATCATCATGACAGATAGCTGTAAGGCACTCATGGTGTAAAGATCTACATCATCACAGATAGCTGTAAGGCACTCACGGTGTAAAGATCTACATCATCACAGATAGCTGTAAGGCACTCACGGTGTAACGATCTACATCATCACAGATAGCTGTAAGGCACTCACGGTGTAACGATCTACATCATCACAATAGCTGTAAGGCACTCACGGTGTAACGATCTACATCATCACAGATAGCTGTAAGGCACTCACGGTGTAACGATCTACATCATGACAGATAGCTGTAAGGCGCTCACGGTGTAAAGATCTACATCATGACAGATAGCTGTAAGGTACTCACGGTGTAAAGATCTACATCATGACAGATAGCTGTAAGGCGCTCACGGTGTAGAGATCTACATCATCACATGATATCTGTAAGGCACTCACGGTGTAAAGATCTACATCATGACAGTAGCTGTAAGGCACTCACGGTGTAAAGATCTACATCATGACAGATAGCTGTAAGGCGCTCACGGTGTAAAGATCTACATCATGACAGATAGCTGTAAGGCGCTCACGGTGTAAAGATCTACATCATACATATATCTGTAAGGCACTCACGGTGTAGAGATCTACATCATCACATATATCTGTAAGGCGCTCACGGTGTAAAGATCTACATCATCACAGATAGCTGTAAGGCACTCACGGTGTAAAGATCTACATCATCACATATATCTGTAAGGCACTCACGGTGTAATGATCTACATCATCATGACAGATAGCTGTAAGGCACTCATGGTGTAACGATCTACATTATCACATATATCTGTAAGGCACTCACGGTTAACGATCTACATCATGACAGATATCTGTAAGGCACTCACGGTGTAACGATCTACATCATCACATATATCTGTAAGGCACTCACGGTGTAACGATCTACATCATCACATATATCTGTAAAGCACTCAGGTGTAACGATCTACATTTTCATAGATAGCTGTAACGCACTCGTTTGTATGCCACTCTACAACATCACAGAATGCTGCAAGGTACTATTTGGTAAGTTTAAATATCTGGGAACAGTCATCTTACCTGGTGGCAGATGGACATTATAACTATTCAGCAGTACTGGCCAAGTTAAAACAGCATTCAAGAAAATGAAAAGCGTTCTTATCAACAAACGCCTATCAATTAACACCAGGAAGAGTGTTCTTCAATGTTATATAGAACCAATCTTGTTCGGATGTGAAGCGTGGACAGTCAATGTGCAAGTGAGAACAAGATTGAGGCAGCTGAAATGTGGTTTCTAGAATAATGTTAAGTGTTCCAGGGACATCAAAGATAACAAACGAGACAGTCTTGAAAGAGGCAGACACAAAAGAAACATTAACGAAGAAGATAAGGAAAAGACAAGCAACATTCATAACATAGTTTTGTACAATTGTGTGCTTTTGTTGTACCTAAGTTGTTTTCATAGTGACAGTATTCCCACTTTTTGTTAAATTTCTGTTCTGTGCTTAGAGAGCTGTCAGTTATTATTTTTCCCGCTCTTCAATGTAGGGAATTAATGTGTTTTTTTGTTTTTTTTAATAGAGCTTCAGTGCAACCATCCCATATTACTGATGCATAGTCAAAATGGAATTTGACATGGGTAATACATATATATATATATATATGTATATATATATATATTGTATATATGTATGTATATATATATATGTATGTATATATATATATATGTATATATATATATATATATATATATATTATATATATATGCAGCATCACAGATAGCTGTAAGGCACTCACAGTATATATATATATATATATATATATATATATATGTAGTATATATGTATATATATATATATATATATATGATGTGTGTGTGTGTGTGTGTGTGTGGCGCGTGTGTGTGTGTTTTGTGTGTGTGTGTTTTATTACCACTGTTATTTCTGTTAAAAAGCCCCACCGACTGTGTAAAGTCATTTCAGGGCTATAACCATTTCAAAACACACAATTTTTCAACAAAGAAAAAAAAAAGGAAAAAGAAAATTAAGTAAACATATTCATTCGCACGCATAATCTAAGGAGCTGCCCCTGGTGTGACCACTCCATCCAATGTATCACAAAGGGGATTTAAAAAACATACTTGAATACAAATTGAAACATAACCAGGGACACTAAAACATATACAAAACGGGCCTGAATTACCTAAAATTGTTCTGCATGTCTCACTTTTCTAGAGACAACAATGCACTTAATATATGTACCCAGTTATCAATCCTAAGAGAAAGTGCATACATGGGAATGGACCAGCAAGGCAGAAAATGATAGGAAGGAATGACAGAAAGCAAAGGATGAAGGAAGAAACAAAGAGAGTGACAGAAAAGAGGAAATTTCTAGCACAGAATTTTCAGTTCTGTTCTGCAGATTTTAAAGTCCTACCACTCTCAGAGTATACGAGGACTAGCAAAAAAATTGCTCAAAGAAACCTTTAAAAATTTAAATGGCATTGTGAGATACCAATGCTTTATTCGGTTCTCCTTCGGTACTCCCTGAATATAAAGAAGACTGGACTACCAAAATAATATCATTATTTTCGATGTAAAGGATATTTCTAGAGCCAGTACATGAAAAATCGAGATTGTTATTTCTGTATGTCGTAAGTAAGATAGGACATTCAAAGAGCAGATGGTGGACGGATAATGCCTTTGAACAAATACATACATTCTGTGTATATTTTGTTTTCCAAGAGTTAAACCTTAGTTTGTATATCAAGGACGATAGCTGTCTGGGGCAGTTAGGTATCAGGCTTTGGATATTAGAAAATTTGTATAAAGTAAACATTCTAACACAGAACCAAGTTCGTGAACTGACAGTCGTATGTTATGGAAAGATTAAAATATAAACTGATGACAGAATTTCCAGAAGGTGGGATTACTATTTATATGGAAAGAGCCCCGGCATCCCCACGTGTGTGTGTGTGTGTGTGTGTGTGTGTGTGTGTGTGTGTGTGTGTGTGTGTGTGTGTGTGTGTGTGTGTGTGTGTGTGTGTGTGTGTGTGTGTGTGTGTGTGTACCACAGTGTGGTGTGTTTAATAATGTAATGGTGTGAATGTGTGTGTATGTGTGTGTGCGCGCGCGCGTGTGTTTGTGCATCATCGTGTATGTGTGTGTGTGTGTGTGTACCAATAGTGTGCGTGTGTATGACTGTGCATGACCGTGTATATTTCAGAGTGTTTTCTTTCATTTTCTTTTTGGTTGTTATGAGTGTAAGTGCGTGCACATGTGAGTGTGAGTATACCAGCAGTGTATATGAGCGTACGTATGTGTGTGTATGTGGATGTGCATGTGCAGTTTGCTAGCAGACCGCGTTTTTCTGCATGCACGCACGTAAGTGTATTTGCATATTACTAGTATTATTATATTTTTTTGTAAATGTGTTTCTGTTTGTTTACAAGTAATTGACAAATGACAAGACAGAACAAATGTTCCATAATGTTTCCATTTTTCAACCTTGAAACACATGTACTTCCATCCCTCTCAAAACTGATTTCAATCGTCTGCTACGAAGACTTCAGACGAACTTGGACCGTGCGAGAAATATTACACGCACGCAGTTGACATGCGCAAGTGTTTCGAAGCACCGCATGCGCAGACATCCGTTTCAAAAGACAACGGAAGAGAGCAATGTTTATCATATTCAACCAACTTGACATGAAAATTGTCTGATTTTTGTCATTGGCATTGATTCTTATCGTGTGAGAATGGCTGATTTGTCATTGCTACAGATTGGTATCAATGTCGACATTCAACGAACTGACGGTAAGCCCGATTGGCGTAACTTTGAAGGGGTGAATTGTCATTTGTTTGGAATTTCCAGCAGAAATCGAATACCCGGCGCACATGTTCAAATGTTGGATGGCAGGTTGTTATTTTCTTTAGTGTTCACATTCAGGTACAGTGTGTGCCTTGTAATATCTTTCGTTTCTAATGTTCATTTATCAGCTTTGATAGTGTTGGTGCAGTAACAGCTTCTAGCTGACTGTCGAGACAAGGTAGACCTCGACTTGTGTTTAACCATATCACCCAGCAACGAACTATGAATCACAGCTCGTTCCCCTTCCCCTCCCTCTCCAGTTTCTAACTCAAGCATCTGCGTATCTGATAGTGTGTGTGTCTGAGAGGGAAGGCATGGTATGTGTGTTTGTGTGTGTATCAGTCTGTCTGTATGTCACTCACTCACTGTCACCCTGTGTGTGTGTGTGTGTGTGTGTGTGTGTGTGTGTGTGTGTGTCACTGTGTGTGTCACTGTCACCCTCTGTGTGTGTGTGTGTGTGTGTGTGTGTGTGTGTGTGTGTGTGTGTGTGTGTGCCTGACTTAATATATCCACTGTTTCCATCACACACATGCACTCGCACAGTATCATCAAGTTGTGATGATAGTGATATCACTCACACACACACACACACACACACACACACACACACACACACACACACACACACACACACACACACATACACACACACACACACAATAAAGTGCAGGCTGCAAGTCAGATTATTCCACAAATTGGGAATATAGGCTTTAGCTTGATTTATTGTTTCTTCTACTTTTCTGTTCATGTATACTGGGATGTTTCATGGGGAGATGGAGCTTGTGGTCTGCAGCAGTACAGGGAGCTTGATATAAAATCATGTTGTGTATGGTATGTAGAATGTATGTCTGTTGCTCCATGATCCGTCCGTCTGTATATTTGGAGTGTACCTCTGTCTGTTGTTCCATGATCCATCTGTCTGTGGTCTCCTAAGCAGCTGGTGTTGTATCTCAAAGGGCTGGCTGGTTGACTGGCATCCTGGTCAGGAGGCCAAACCACTTGATCTGATATTGTATGATGAAATGATTGACAGATTTTGTTTCAGCTTTGTCTCAGACATTTTCATTCCTGATCATGACTTTATTGTTGTAGACTTTCATGAATCATTAAAATCAAATACTCTCAAAATTGTTGGGAAAAACAACAACAACAACAAATAATGATGGAGAATTTTACAAGAGCACTGTCACACATAACTTTTGTGGAATGTGTTATAAGTATTTTGTATTAATCATGCTGTTCCCCTGTGGAACTTAGTATCTTATGCACAAAAGTTTGCCCCTAATAATAATATAGATTAGATACGTCAGAAAATCCTGATGAAACTTAATACAAAACAATATATACAGACGCATTTACTGAATTTTATGAATTTCATGAAAATTGTCCCTGCACTATATCAGTTGCATAAACCTTGTGTGAGAAATCAGTGGGACGTAAAAACACCACTGTGCCTACTTTTAGTCTTCATGTTACTAGTATTATTTATATTTTTTTAAATCCTAGTACTGCTAGTGCTACTAGTATTATTCTCATGTCTTTAGTTTAATCTCATCTCACAATATGAATGTTGTCTTACTGCTCCAATCATTCTGGTGGTGTCAGTATTTGATAGGTCGTGTTTCCATCTCCATTTTGAAAACTTGATGATATGTAGAGCTTTTTGCAGGCTTAAGGCATCTGCCAGATTATTGCTGACATATTTAGGTGAAACACGGAATGGAATTGCTGAAGTGTGATGAATCTGTCTTGAACAGTTAAACTAAATGAACTCTTTAGTTTAAGTACTACCACTGCTACTGATACTGATTCTACACACACACACACACACTCACACACACACACACACACACACACACCACACACACACACACACACACACACACACACACACACACACACACACACACACACACACACACACACAGTGATTCATACACTTAGAAAGCATGACACAAGATGTTGGAGTGAAATTGATCTGCATGTTTGGCTGACTTAAGTATAGAGAAACATTTATGGTCAGGGCAGGTAAATCCAGTTGTTAGGCAGTCATCTGAGCGAATGTAAAATGTTTTTGGAAAATTTACTTTTAGTTTTAACTATCTGTTGAGCAAATTTTTTTTAAACCCACTGTGTAATAAAGCACCCTTCTTGAGTAAGTATGTTGCTGAAACATTTCTATGATCATGATTTTTATGAATTTTTACGAAGAGTGTATATTGAAATAGTTAAAACAAAGGGAACAGAATCTGGGACAAAGGTAATAAAATTTCAAAACTGGAATCGGACAAAAATTTCTGTAAATCTTTAATGTTAAACTGTTAGCTTGCATGAAAACATAAAGGAAAACATAACTTGTATAATACTGCTTCTGATATAATGGAAAATGTCAGATCTCTATAATTTTCCATTGCTTATATTCTTAGAAACCTTATTTCAGCTGCCGCAATCTTGTTCTCACTTTGCATGTTGACAGTCCATGTTTCACATCAGTATTGATTCTGTATATAACTCTGAAGAACTCTCTACCTGATGTTAGTTGATAGGCATGGGTTGGTAAAAAGCTTTTTATTTTCTTGAATGCTGTTTTAGCTTGGTTGCTAAGGAACATGAAAACAAAAACATTGAGAAGCGTTTAATTTGTTTTTTTGTACCTTTATTACTTCAAAGAATTGACAACTTCAGACAAGTGTGAATTGTGACACTTCAGTATGGACATGACAAGAACAGTGAAATCTAGTTTCATACTTTTTTTTCTTGCAGACATGAATGCTCTAAAAGGGCATGTAAAATCAGTCCTGAAAGCAAACAGAATGGTCAAGCCATTGTTATTTCTTCATTGAGCGTTAAAGTCAAAATTAATGTGAATCAAATGTGAAAAATTAGAAAAAGAAAGAAAACTTTCATAAATAGCTGCATAACTTTCAAACAGTAAAAGTTACTTGCCAAGTGTGGTGCAAGTATTTGTAGAAATTTGTATTTCAAGTCTCCTTTGGAGTAACTTGATAATAATAATAATAATAATTACAATATTTATATAGCGCAAAATCTCGATAAAAATCAAATCTAAGCGCTGAACATACACTTACGCACGCGCGCGCGCACACACGCACACACACACTTACACATGGATATAAATGGGGAAAAAGAATAAAAGCAATGGAAAATTATAGAGAGCATATTATATACAAATATATATTACAATGTGATTCCCCTCCGAGTGGAGACAGGCTACAGAGGGGGGATGAGTGAGGTCAAGATTTTATGCAGAGGAGAAAAGGTGAGTTTTGAGAGCGGACATGAAGGAGACAAAAGTAGGTTGCTGACGGACAGAGAGAGGAAGTTTGTTCCAGGAAAGTGGACCAGAAACAGAGAAGGCTTGTGGACCATAGGTATTGAGCTTGGTGCATGGAAAGCGAAAAGTCAGAGGATCGGAGGCAGAGCGGAGGGTACGTGAGGGAACATAGATCTCAAGTAGGCTTGACAGGTAATCGGGGGCTGCGTTATTGAGGCTTTTGTAGCACATGGTGTCTAGTTTGTACTGTATGCGCTTTGATACAGGGAGCCAGTGAAGTTGTGCCAGAGAGGAGATATGTGGTCAGCTTTTTTCTTTTTGAGTACAAGGGTGCAGCATTGTTTTGAATGCGCTGTAGGATGTGAATGGTGGAGGCAGGAAGACCAGACAGGAGTGAATTGCAATAGTCAATGCGAGACGTTATGAAGGAGAGAACGAGTTTTGCAGTTGTTTCCACAGAGAGATACTTCCTGATCAAGCTTATACGATGGAGGTGATAGTAGCAAGATCTGGCAGTTGTTCATGGAGAGGGTAGAGTCAATGCAGACACCAAGGTTTTAGCTGAATCAGAAATTGGGACTGATGTGTTGCATAATGGGAGAGAAAGAGGAGGCAGCTGAGAAAGTTTCTGACGGGTGCCAATGAGGATAGCTTCTGTCTTGTCGTCATTAAGCTGAAGTTTGTTGAACGTCATCCAGTTCTTAATGTCCGAGTAACACTCAGTGGTGCGAGTCAAGCGGCGCTGTATATTGTCTGGTGTGTCACTGTCTAGAAGTTGGGTGTCATCAGCATAGAAGTGGTGTTTTATAGAGTGGGAGTTGATGATGGTGGACAGGGGGGAGGTGTAAAGAGTGAAAAGAACAGGGCCAAGGACAGATCCTTGTGGAACACCACAGGTCAGGCATGCAGGTTGAGAGTAAGTGCCATTAATGAGAACAGTTTGTTTTCTGTTTGACAGATATGAAGTGAAAAAGGAGAGAGCAATGTCAGAGATGCCAAAAGTATGATGAAGTCTAGAAAGGAGAATACCATGATCAATGGTATCAAAGGCTGCAGACAGATACCGAATAATGAAGTCTTGCAAACCTTTAAAATGAAAGTTGAAAAAATGATGTTATCTCTTAAGTACAAAGTAAATTTTAAAACACTATATCATTATCATATATGTGTGTGTGTGAAGGGGGAGAGTGGATGGACTACATGTGTGTGTGTGTGTATGTGTATGTGTGTGTGTGTGTGTGTGTGTGTGTGTGTGTGTGTGTGTGTGTGTGTGTGTGTGTGTGTGTGTGTGTGTGTGTGTGTGTGGATGGAGTGAAATATCACATTAACCATAGAATGAGACATTAAATCTACACAGATTGCTTTGGGTCTGATTTTAAAACTGCGTATTTGATAGATCTATCATTCTCATCATCAACTGGTTGCTTAAAATCGAAAGAGGGCACGCTTATCATGGAAAAAGACATAATATTAGACAGATGGGGAGAGTACATTAAAGACCTTTTTGAGGATGACAGAAACGAAGAACACATTATAAAAAAGAACTTTGAAGGACCACCCATAATGAAAGATGAAGTTAGAGCAGCACTGAAAAAGATGAAACCAGGAAAAGCCCCAGGACCAGACAACATTACTACAGAGATGATTGAAGCCCTGGAGGAATTTGGCATAGAAAAAATAAGTCCTCCTAAATGAAATTTATGACACTGGAAAAATCCCCAAAGATATGTCAAAATCAATTTTCATTGCACTTCCAAAGAAGACAGGGGCTATAGAATGTGAACTCCATCGCACAATCAGTTTGATGAGTCATGTAACAAAAATCCTGTTAAGAATAATCATGATGAGGACAAGGAATAGAATCAAAAGAGAAATAGCAGAAGAACAGTGTGGATTTGTGGAGGGGAAAGGAACTATTAATGCCATATACATCCTAAGAACTATCATAGAGAGGTCAATTGAGATGAATAAGGATTTGTATTTATGCTTTGTTGACTATACCAAGGCTTTCGATCGGGTACGACATAATGAATTGATCAACCAACTGGAGAGACTCAATGTTGATGGAAAAGATCTACGAATAATCAGGAATATGTACTGGGAACAAACAGCTGCAATGAGAATAGAAAACAATATAAGCTCTTTTCAAAACATCAAAAGAGGAGTCAGACAGGGTTGTGTTTTGTCACCAGATCTGTTTTCACTATATAGCGAAAACATCATGAGAAACCTAGAAGAAGACCCTGGATTAAAGGTTGGAGGGAAAATGATAAACAACATTCGATACGCAGATGACACCGTGCTAATTGCAGAAAATGAAAGGGACCTAGAAAACCTTGTGAATATACTAGAAACAGAAAGCAAAGGTAAGGGGTTGGAACTAAACAGCAGGAAGACTGAAGTCATGGTGATCATTAAAAAACATGAAATCCCCTCATGCAAAATAACAGCAAATGGCACAACCTTGACACAGGTTAATAAGTTCAAATACCTGGGAACGGTCATTTCATCAGACGGCAGATGCACATCGGAAATAGCTGGCAGAATCGGCCAAGCCAAAACAGCATTCAAGAAGATGACAAGCATTCTTACCAACAAATGCCTATCAATTAACATTAGAAAGAGAGTCCTTGAATGTTATATAGAACCAATATTGTTGTACGGATGCGAGACGTGGACAGTCAGCAAGCAAAGCCAGAGCAGGATCGAGGCAGCCGAGATGTGGTTTCTCAGAAGAATGTTGAGAGTTCCATGGACAGCAAAGAAAACAAACGAGACAGTCTTGATGGAGGCAGACACAAATAGATCACTCATAAGGAAGATTAGGAAAAGACAAGCAACATTTGTAGGCCATTTTATGAGGAAGGGGGATTTGGAGCACCTGGTCACAACAGGAAAGCTGGAGGGAAAGAGAGCACCAGATAGACCCAGGGAGAGAATTCTGGATGGACTTGCAGAGTGGCTGGGGATGAAGAGGGTGGGGGAGATGCTGGGGGCAACAAGAGATAGAGATGGTTGGAAGTCCATGATCGCCAACGCCATGCGGCAGGCACCTGATGATGATGATGATGATCATTCTCATATCAGTAAGAGCAGAATAATCCAGTTAAACTGTCCTGTTTATGCTACGCAGTAAAAAGTACCAGTGAAAAGTACGATCTTAGCTCATTGTTACACATCATGTGATATTTCATCAAATGATAACAACAGATTGGTAAAGCTCTAAGAAAACACTAATATTGTTGCTCAAGATTTCTTGTGAATACATGGAAATCGTACTGAAAAATGACACACTATTTTTTTTAAACCATTTTAATTGATTTGATTAGTTTTTGTAAAAGTACTAAAACCAAGCAAAATTGATGCAAGACTAAAAGACTGAAGATGGGCATTTAATTCAAATTAAATCATTTGTTAAATCATTCTCATGTTACATGAAAAGGAAACAGAAATGTCACTTCTTGAGATAACAATCATAACCCTTCATCATGCCTGCAGAGGACTCCTTGATTTTCTCTTCGAAAATATGAAAAGCTGCGAATTGTTTACATCTGCATAAACTATTGTTTGCTTGTAAAATCAAATACATGCATTTTTTTCTGCATCAGTACATTTGTTACTCACTTACTGTTCCGTGAATCGAAAGCAGGTAAGTTGTGAATTTGGATACAAACTGCAAGAACTTGTTTCATGTTCAGTGCAGATTTCATCACAAAGTACTGTGGGTTGATAGTTTTCCAAGAAGCTGACCATTGAGATGACCCATTTGTCACTGTTTGCAACTTCACAAGAAAAAAAAGGTCACATCACAAACAATGAGTAATATTTATTGTCTTCTGATCACTGCCATATTCTGTCGATCAGATGTGATTCCGGACATTTTCTTGGAGGGATCAGCGATGATTGTGGAATCAACAGAAATTCTATTGAAGCGATGGAAAACAAAGCCCTACCATTTTCTCTGTAAAGTGCATACGTGATGATTAATGCATTTGTGTTCAGCTATGAGCTGTGTTTTGCGCATGTCTTCACGGCAGTTATCCTTCGCTACAGAGTGAATCAAAACTGTTTACAAGTGGTTAAATATAATTCCAACTCCAAGAGTCAGTTGTAATGGCCTAACCAAGGTGGACATGATTAAAACATATGCCTGTTTTTCTTCTGTCTGATCTCGTCTGTTCTTAGTGTCATTTCTGGGGAAGAACATGTGACCTGGCAGTGGGATACAAAATAAAAATGGCTTATAAGCCCAGCATGTTTAATTTCTGCAATCACAAGATTGGTTCTGATGATCAACATGAATACAGTGCATGGAAGATTTTTTTTCTAGTTTTTGAAAATTTTGTTAAAACCAAACGTTTTAATTAATAGGTTTATTGTGTCAGTGACACACTTTGATTTAATGAAATTAAGTTGTTGGATCCTGTCCAACAAAGCAGAAAGCAGTGGTGTAAGTTTGATGGCATAATCCCAGACATGGTGAGTCACATTCGACCAAGTTCACTTTCGGATTTGACTCAGACAACTGAAAAAGATGCGCGCATGTTCTGAGGACTAAAAGATTGGCAAAGGAATAGTTTGTTTTGTGCATTTCAGTTTTTGTTACAGTTTTGTAACAGCTGTACAGTCATGATGTTTGTGGCGTATCAGTGAATGTCTCATTTTGACAGTTCTGATCATAACTGTTTTAACAAGATCAGTTTTAACAAGAGGATCTTACATATCTTCCTGATATTGTGGCATGAATCTTTTTATGATAAAAGCTGAAAAAAAAGAAAGAAAAAAACCCCCAACTTAATAAAGAAGAACAGTTCTGGATAGTTTATTTCTCAAATCAGACACACAAGAGGACAGTTCTGGATAGTTTATTTCTCAAATCAGACACACAAGAGTGCGTCCTCAGGACATTTTGTCACTGATCTCATCAGTTATCACAGATATTCGGGGTCTTTATCAAAGAATTTGGTAGAGATGAATTAAAACAAAAAACAAACAAACAAACAAAAAAAGCAAACTCAGAAATAACTTTGACTGACAGTAAAACTTACACAGAAAGGTCCTCAGACTGAACCTTTCACTTTTTGCTTTCCAAGCACTAAGCTCAATACCTATGGTCCATGAGCCTTCTCTGTTTCTGGTCCACTCTTCTGGAACAAACTTCCTCTCTCAGTCCGTCAGCAACCTACTTTTGTCTCCTTCAAGTCCGCTCTTAAAACTCACCTTTTCTCCTCTGCATAAAATCCTGACCTCACTCAACCCTCACTGCAGCCTGTCTCCACTTGGTGTGGAATCACATTGTAATGTATATTTGTATGTAATATGTTTTCTATAATATTCCATTGCTTTTCCTCCCCATTTATAGTCATGTGTATGTGCGTGTGTGAATGTGTGTGCATGCATGTGTATGTGTATGTTCAGCGCTTAGATTTGATTTCTATCAAGATTTTGCGCGATATAAATATAGTAATTATTATTATTATTATTATTTAGGGGTGGTCCCTCAATACTAGCTCAGTAGCTGTGTCTGTGTTTTAAAGTAAGGGACAGATTTTCAAACTTGGTGAAGCATTGTACAATGTCAGTAACACAATCCCACAGATCTGCCTTGCCCTGTCTGGCTTGAAATAGCTGAATATGCTTGCTCTGAGTTTATCACACATTATCACTATTATCATGGATATAAGCTGGATACCTTGTGTTACAAATCTATTCACCAGTCTGCTCCATCATATCTTTGCGACAACATCAACATTTGTATGTCAACTTGCAGCTTGCGCTCAGCTTCAGACACGCTTTCTCTTCAGGTCCCTAGATTTACAGTATCAAGTATTGGCCAGTGTTCTTTTGCTGACTCAGGACTGTCAGCCTGGAATAGACTTCCATTCTGCCTTCGTATTTAACACCTTTTTCTTTTAATGCTTTTAAATCCAATTTAAAAACCCATCTCTTTTCACAACAATGAATTCTACAACTACTTCTTTCCCTCAGTCTGTGTTTTAGATATTGTAAGGTGGTCTTTGTCAATTGTATGTGTATGCCTGGTGCAAAACATCATTATCAGCAGTAGGTATTAGAGCCAGGTATTGCTTGTTTTAGTTATCCTCTTTTTGCTGTCCTCACTGGAAGATCTCAATTGTTTTACGTTTTTTTTCATGGAAAGTATGATGTAAAGTATCAACAGGTGTATTTCAGTAAAGTCAAATGAAATGTTAGCGAAGGTATGTTGAATTGTGCTTTGTCAAGTCTCAGTTTTCTCAAAACTTGCTTGTAGTGTCTTCAGTCTATGATATTGTCTGTTGACTTATCGCAGTTTACAATCCAAGGGAAGTAATTATTTCATGATTGTTTTTAGTATGTCTGTTCTTCTGTTATTAGGTACAAGAGATCAGTGTCGTGTTTTCTACAACAGTGTTAAATCTTGAGAACTGTTCATAAAGAGTGTATTTTATACTTCTCTATTGTCAGCTATGGTTTCAAAACGCTTTCAGTCTTTACATCACATTGCTGAGCTGTGAATTTCATTCTTGTTTGATTGTTTGTTTAAAAGTAGCAAAACCTTGGACCAGTGAAGCCATTAAGAGTTAGCATCAAAACACTAACCCTTCAAGGGAAACCATTCTTTAAACCTGTTTAACACTGTACCCCGTCAGTGCAGCTGCACTGCAGTCACTGTAGACCAGCCATACAACAGTCAAATGCACTGTACACTGGTCCATCACAGTTAAGCTATCATATCTGTTTTGTTTGAGACCAAGTTATTATGAAACTTGAACATTTTTTAGGTGAATGACTACCAATTGGATATGCTGGATTAAAGAAAAATATTTTAATCATACAATAACCCTCATTAGGTTTAAAGTTACACCTGGTCATTTTTGTTTAAAACATGCCTATTTTCTTCATCTGCAGTTCATAATTCATCACTCACAAGTTAAACACTTCATCTGTGGTGAATGGTTGACTTGTTGAAGCCATATACTCGCACAAAATATGCGCACAACCTCATCAAAAACATATTCCATCTACTCAAAAACATGTGGAAACAATGTTCGGACAGTGTAGAGGCTAATGTCAACAAGCTAACTCAGTAACTGCGCCAAATGATTTTATAACTGTATTTAAAGTGAACCTGAAAGGGGGTGTTGTAGTGCGGAAAGACCCATGGCAGTCAAAGCAACCCTGTGGTACAGATTTAGTTATCAGTACTTTGGATACAGAATGTTGAAAACTAGATTTGTGTGGGATTTTGTCTCTGCAGATGATGTTATATACTCATAGCCCAATGGTGGAGGAAGTTGCTGTGCCACGAGGTCACCACATTCATTTGTGTCTGATATGGGATTGAGTTTAATTTTTTAATAAAGGATATATAGCATGCACACACTTATACACCTGCATGAATGCTGCACACATGAACTCATGCATTCATGCACAACACACAGCAGGCATGGGCACACACACACACACACACACACACACACACACACACACACACACACACACACACACCACACACACACACACACACACACACACACACACACACACACACACACACTCACTCACTCACTCACTCACTCACTCACTCACACACACACACTCTCTCACACTATGATGTATTATTTGATTTTCAGGTCGTATCCATTCAGCTGTGATCAGTGGAATAAACCAGGATACACAGAGTGCCACTGTAGAATGGTTTGAAAAGGGGGAGACAAAAGGGAAAGAGGTAAAACTGTTTTTAGAATTTTGTTCTGGACACACCTGCATATTTATCTCCTTTATATAAATACACACTTGCCCATGCAAGCAAATATATGTACACATATGCATACACTCATGCACACACACACACACACACACACACACACACACGCACACACACGCACACACGCACACACACATGCACGCACGCACGCACACGCACACACACACACACACACACACACACACACACACACACACACACACACACACACACACACACACACACACACACACACACACACACATTGATTATGCTAATATTGGATGCTAATTATTTAAGATCTTAAATTACTGACACCATTGCATTGGTGTTGGTAATTCTATATTTTAGACTAAAAACAAAGAAACTAAAAATAAGCTAGTATTTATGCTGTCTGTTCTTATAACTATAAGCATAACAAATGTCAGCAAGTACTTTACTTGGTTCAGAAGTAACCTATATAGTTTTATTATTCAGTTATTAGCCATTTCTGTTTCATTGTTGAATTAATACATTGAAAGTTGCAACATGCAGACTGTTTGGGAATATATGGGACACATTTTATTGTCCTACTCAGTTCAGTTTGCAGTGTTTGCATTTTTTCCAGACCTCTTTGAAAAACACTTTATTGTTCTAAGTATTAAATTTGTGGCAGTAATTTTCCCCATGACAGTTGACTTATGAGAACATTTTGTTTTAACTTCAGATTGAGGCGGAGGCCATCTTTGCCTTGAATCCCAACTTAGTTCCTGCAAACAGTGGACCAGCTGCCAGAGATACTGCCACTGCTAAGGTAGGTAACTCTCATAATTATAGAACACTTTGCTTGTTTGATATTTCTTCCTGATGGTGTATTTCTAAGTTCATTGGATTTGCTTTGAATTTATGTTTTTGGTGTTTCACCTGTTATGCACAGCAGATCAGTTATGTTGGTGAACTGAGAAGAATGTGTGCAGCTGAAAAATTGATGGAGGTCTTTGATAATTTTTCAGTAATTTGTATTATTCATTGTCTTCTGAGGTAAAAACTTTTTCAATAATAGTTACTGATTGCTTTGACCCTTTGAGCCTTTCACATCTTTCCTCGTTCTTTACTCCCCCCCCCCCCCCTTACACCCCCCGCCCATGTTTCTTTTCTTTATTCAGATCTTTTTGCCCTCCTCTTTGCTTCCCTATGTCCAGTTGTCTGAGTTTGATTCTAAAGTTGTCCTCTGCTCTTGGATGATCTGTAAAATTCAGTTGTCTTCAGATTCTTTCCGACAAGACTGTCTGAGATTGGTACCTTTGATTGCTAGTATAGATGGTTTTTGTTTTATGAAAATTAAAGAGGGCTTCCAGTGTGGGATATTGTCAGTGCCAGTTTTGTGTCTTAATTGTACAACATATTGGGGTCATTTGATTTATAGTAAGCACTTAACATCTGACTGCACATGTTTCCATTAAAAGAAATTCATTTTCAAACTAATAATTGAATGCTCGACAAACACACTTCCATATATGAAAGTCTGTGTTAACTGTAGAGGCTTTTTTTTTTATCCATAATTTTCATGCTGATATTGCAATGATACGATAATCACTCAGAGCATTGATGATAAGGAACATACTGCAGACAGGTATGAAGGTGATGGTGGGAGTGTCTTGATCAGTTCAGAATTGGCTCATCGGTTAATCCTGTGCAGTAAACAGAGAAATTGTCTGTGAAGAAATGAACAACGTACCTAAAAAAACAACAACAAAAAAACATTACTGCTTTTTCAGACATGTTGAGACTTTTTTTTTTAAAGATTATAGTGGGAATGAACAGTACATGCCTTTTGATCCATGAGACATTATAGTTTTTTATTTTTATATATATATACATTTAGAGTATTTGTAAGCTAAAGCAATGACTTACGCAACCGTGAAAGTACAGCAGTCTGAGGTTTTGATCACTGCAGTGCACAGTGAAGGCTGAAGTACACTGTTTCACAGAAATAACAACAATGAGTGATTTTTTTCCTTTCATTGTGTGTGTGTTTGCTTGCTTTTTTGTTTTCTCTTTGTGACATTGCAAAGTGATTTCCTGTTTACAGTTTTATACACATTGTTCCTGATAACGTTAACAAACTCCAAACACATGGTAAAGTTTTATTTTCTGCACTTCTTTTTGTTGTAACTTGTATCGTTTATTTTTGTAATTTCTTTTATCTATTTCTTTAATGTTGAAAGAATAAATTCATGATTTTGCTTTATATGACTTATAATACTGTGCTGTTGGTACTTGTGTTTGGCTCGCAACAAAACCCAGGACCAGTGTGAATATAGGTTATACTAGTAGAATCTGAATGTGATGAAATTGTGACATTGTAGAACCCATGTTGTTTTGTCCCAATCTGGTGTGAAAGTGGAGTTGTGTTGATAATAATTACGTAAAACCCCTTTGGATGCTGCCCCTTATCATACCCACAGCTGCCTGACGATGATGAGGAGGAGATAGAAAATGGGGACAGCAGTCTACTGGATGACGATGATGAACCACTTAGCATTGCCGACAGTGTGTGTTCAGAAGACAGAGACCCTGGCCTCCCCAGAAAACCTAAGAGTCGAGCCACATCTGTGCGCAGTAATTCAAGCCGTCAGGTTCCTGTTCCTAATCGCAAAGGTGTTGGTGTTAAGGTAGAGTGAATCAGTGTTGTCAAGCCTGATGTCTGTGCTGAGTTAGCAGTGCCCTTTCCTTTGTACAGTTTGGTTCTTGTTTTGGATGTTCCCATAATGTTTCTTTTTGTTTTCTGTGCAATAGAAATAATGCTTTTTGAAAACCCCCCCAGAAATTGTTGGTCTCTTATTTTGCATGCAGGTGAAATATGATTTTGTGCAACAATCTTGAGATCTTTTTTTCAAAAGACAAGTGAAACGTAATTATTTTTGACTGTTTAATGACAAATAAGCAACTGCCACATGACATAACATCGTTGAGAGAGACAGTGTTTCATTTTATCATATTGATTGGAAAATATTCACTGTTGGGATTTTAAGTGAATTAGTTTCAACCCAACACCACTATGTCTGAAGAAGATTTGAAGAAGAATGAAAAAAAAAAAAAGAAAGTTGAAAAATTTAATGCGCCATTGATAAAATTCATCAAAGGAGAGAGAGTTTGTCACAGGTGGTTATACTGCATTCACAAACGTTTGATATGCTACCTTTTCTTTCTTTAGTAATGTGTACATTTATATTTGTCAAGGGCCGATGTTAACTACTTGTTTGTTGATTATAATTTGTGTTTATAAATTGTTGATAATATACACCAAATGTAGATATGGCTGTATTTTATTGATATTGAATATGAACTGCAGTGTTTTAGAGTGGTGCTCATGTCTGCTGATTTGTGATTGTTTACAAAACTGTTTATTTAAACTTTTTTTTAGAAATTAAGCCAACCTTCTTTAAGGTAAGCTATGAGCAGTAGAAGGAAATGGAGCAGAAACTGAGTTTATGATGGTTTATTTGTCAGTACACTTGTATAATGCATTTATTTGTTAGTACAATTGTGTAATGAATCACAATTTGCATGTAAATGGTTTAGATTAGAAGTTGTGGTTAATACAGTCGTGCAAATACTGATGAAGAGAAGTACAGTGTTTAATACACTTACTATACTTGATTAAAATACTGATGTAAAATACTCAGGTTTCATTGAATGCTAAGATTGTAACACTGATGATCTGTATGATATTATTTATTGCAACATTAACGGGAACTAATTTTATATTGCTTGTTTTTACGAACATGTACGTGTTAGTGTTGTCTTAACTTACTCAGCATGGAAAAAGCATGTAGTGAAAGCATGTAACTGTTGTCCAGTTTGAATGCATGATATTCATGTTCTGTTAATTCTTTTCCCTGTTTCATCCCCACTATCTGTACCTTATTTCATATTGGTTGCATGACTTCTGTATTAATGACTGAAAGCTATCTTTGTTTCTGTAAGTAGTGTATAAAACCCTGTTTTTACCATTTGTATAATGTCTGTTATTTTGTTTCTTACATTTGAACTTCAGGCAGGAATAAGCATGGGTCGGACCACTGTCACACCCCCTCATAGCAGCTTGGGTCATCTGTCCAGAATGGTTAAGGAAGATCTTGTCCTTGTCTCTGACACTATAGATTGTATCTTAAATATCAGTTTCTGAATATCAAGAAGTATTTGCTTGCTACAAATTACCATGTGAATAACTCATGTGTAATATGGGTCTTTTGGAACTGTTATTAACAAAACCTGTTTTCTGCTGTATTGATGCACAATGGAGGACTAACCAGGAACATTATTACTGTGCGTTTGGCCAAAATGGAATGCCTATGAATACCTTTTTTTAAAAAACAACAACTAGTATGTCATTAATGAGTAATGATAGTAAAATGAATTAATCATTTAGTGTATATTAGTACTATCAGTTCATTTTTATAGTTCAAAATAATGTGTTCCTTCACCCTAACCCCACCTCCACCCCCACACATACTCCAGATCTATCTCCCCATACATATCAGCAGTTGTTCCCTAATTCTTAACACAGCTACATGTTGAAGTCTCACCACTGAAATAAATTCAGCATAACTTGAAGCTGCTGTCCATGTTAATTAGTCTTTTTAGCAAAGTGTATTATGATTTTTTAATCGTTCATGACTATATAGTATGACAATGATTGGTCCATGTGTTTGTGTTTCTAGGTGAATGGTTTTGAATCAGATGTTGTCTCATAATTCTGCATTCTGCTATCTTTCAACTTTTCAGACAGTAATATTACTTCTACTAAATGATGATTTACTGGTTAGTTTGAATGTTGGATGCATAGTGAAATTAATGCTGTGCCACTGTTTTGGAGTTATGGTACTTTTTTCTTATGATCTTTGTGTATTTATGTATCTTGACTACAGTAGAGAATAATTCTTACTGACGTGTATAATATTATTTCCCAAACCATGAAAAGCTTGTAATTGTGTGCCAGTTCATTTGATGCTATGGCTTAGCATGTACCCATTTTTCTTATTTCAAGTTTTGCACTTTCTGTTTAACTTGTAACATCTTTCTTTCAAAGTCTGACTCAAGAAGTAGTTGCATAATAGTGTACTTCTGTTGAAATATTCATGGGTAGATTTCAAGTTCACAGTGGCTTAAAGTGTATTGCACAGTGTACTTATGTTGAAATAAACAGGGGAAGATTTCAGGTTCATAGTGGCCCATAGTGTATTACACAGTGTACTTATGTTGAAATAAACAGGGCAGATTTCAGGTTCATAGTGGCCCAAAGTGTATTGTACAGTGTACTTATTTTGAAATAAACAGGGGCAGATTTCAGGTTCATAGATGCCCAAAGTGTATTGCACAGTGTACTTATGTTGAAATAAACTGGGGCAGATTCCAGGTACACTATGGCCCAAAGTGTATTGCACAGTGTACTTATGTTGAAATAAACAGGGGCAGATTCCAGGTACACTATGGCCCAAAGTGTATTGCACAGTGTACTTATGTTGAAATAAACAGGGGCAGATTTCGGGTTCACTGTGGCCCAAAGTGTATTGCACAGTGTACTTATGTTAAAATAAACAGGGGCAGATTCCAGGTACACTGTGGCCCAAAGTATATTGCACAGTGTACTTATGTTGAAATAAACAGGGGCAGATTCCAGGTTCATAAAGTGGTCCAAAGTGTATTGCACAGTGTACTTATGTTGAAATAAACAGGGGCAGATACCAGGTTCACTGTGGCCCAAAGTGTACAGCACAGTGTACTTATGTTGAAATAAACAGGGCAGATTCCAGGTTCACTGTGGCCCAAAGTGTATTGCACAGTGTACTTATGTTGATATAAACAGGGGCAGATTTCAGGTTCACACTGGCCCGAAGTGTATTGCACAGTGTACTTATGTTGAACTAAACATGGGCAGATTCCAGGTTCACTGTGGCCCAAAGTGTATAGCACAGTGTACTTATTTTGAAATAAACAGGGGCAGATTCCAGGTTCACTGTGGCCCAAAGTGTATTGCACAGTGTACTTATGTTGAAATAAACAGGGGCAGATTTCAGGTTCACAGTGGCCCAAAGTGTATAGCACAGTGTACTTATGTTGAAATAAACAGGGGCAGATTGCCGGTTCATAGTAGTCCAAAGTGTATTGCACAGCGTACTTAATTTGAAATCAACAGGGGCAGATTTCAGGTTCACAGTGGCCCAAAGTGTGTTTTACATTTACCAGAAATAAATTATTCCTCAGTTGCTGTTTAATGATAGTTGTTCTGTTTTAACATGTGTTATTTACATGATTGAAAAAAAATTCATGTTGTAAGTTGAAGTGCAAATGGTGGAGTCACGGAGATCTAAACTGTATTTTTAAGTTATAACCAAGAATTTTCCACCTATTTATGATCAAGTTATATGCGTAGCAGCGAATGTGATGTCACACCATTTCCATCAATGCATGAAAATGCCATCACAGGGAAAAAAAAAGCTAACAACAACAATAAACTGGGGTTAGTTTAAATTGTAATTAATCTCTGGTAAACTTTTGCGCACATCTATAGGCAAAATTGTGTCCGAGGATTTTACTGTTGTTTGTGAATGGGTCTTTACCAAGTTTGGCTCACAAGACTGGGCCAAGCAGAAGCCATTCATGCATAATTTTGATGATTGGGCATGGCATATTGTTTAGTTCACAGTGACTGGAAATTTGAGAATGTTTCATCAAGAGAGATAGTTGTTAATAGATACTCAGTTTGGTTATATTCAACAGAAGACCATGACTTAGTCAAGTTCTAAGTTGATAAGTTTTTGAAGTTGCAATTGCACTAATATTACTGAAAGATACAGGAAAAGATTGATTACATGGCTTGATCATTGCATTTGTTTTTAAATCATGATAATTTGATGGCAGTGTTGTTGATAATCCTATGTGTACAAGTCTTTTAAAAATTAGTGTTCATTGCAGGTAATTGTGTGCATACTATTCCCATCATGTTGTGTTTACAATGCTGGAATATTTTGATTCTAACTTTGAGCTGTATGTTCTGTTCTTTTTAACTGTGGTCCAAATATCTGATTATTATTATGCTGTATTAGCTATGTGTTTGATGTTTTTTTAAGCAGTGAATAATTAAGTGCAATGTCAGGGCTGAGATTTTCCAGTCACCATTGGCTATCTAAAATCATCTGGGGCTACCTCAAGTCATAATTTAAGTCACCTGGTTGGAGAAAACGCAATTCTTTTTGATGAAGACCAGGACTTGAAGTTCATCTACTTAAAGTGCTGTTATTTGAAGTTATCTGCTTCAAATGCTGTTATGATCTCGTGGTCACACATGCATAGTGTGTCATAACCTTTTCTATCTGCTATGCAACATTCAGTTTTAGATTGACGGTAGAAATAGATACCCTTTCTATCTGCTATGCAACATTCAGTTTTAGATTGACGGTAGAAATAGATACCCTTTCTATCTGCCTATGAGAAACATTCTATGATTTTTAGATTGACGGTAGAAATAGATACCCTTTCTATCTGCTATGAAACATTCAGTTTTAGATTGACGGTAGAAATAGATACCCTTTCTATCTGCTATGAAACATTCAGTTTTAGATTGACGGTAGAAATAGATACCCTTTCTATCTGCTATGAAACATTCAGTTTTAGATTGACGGTAGAAATAGATACCCTTTCTATCTGCTATGCAACATTCAGTTTTAGATTGACGGTAGAAATAGATACCCTTTCTATCTACTATGCAACATTCAGTTTTAGATTGATGGTAGAAATAGATACCCTTTCTATCTGCTATGCAACATTCAGTTTTAGATTGACGGTAGAAATAGATACCCTTTCTATCTACTATGCAACATTCAGTTTAAGGTCAACAACAGAAATAGAGAAATTCAGGTCTCTGGATCAACTAAAGCTATTATTCCCCTGTTATGATCAGAATCAGTGATTACATTTTTTAAGTCACATGTCTTTCATTTAGAAAAGAAGGCCAACTCCCTGGTATGATAATAATTTTGAAGATAAAAACAAATCAGACAAGGAATGTGGAGATTGGAAATGGGACGCAAAATCAGATGAATGTGTATGTGAATGACAACAGTCATTATTATTGACATGGTTCTGTTACTAGGTTTTGTTGTCACAAAATTAAAGGCCCACAATGCAAGCTTTCCAAATGCTTAAATTGTGAGTATGGCAGTGTTAAAGATGAGTATTTCCTCTTTCAAATGATTGTCACTTATAGCTGTATTTGATTATAAAAAGAGAAATCTTGTTGACGTTATCTTGCATGAATTCAGCACCAGCTGAAGTTTGAAGTAACTGAACCATCATACTTGAGTAAAATGACTCGATGATCAGGCTCCCCCAAATTTGTCATGCTACCTCATCTACCTTGGTTTGTAGCCCATCTTTCTGCCTTCTTTGACTGGTGAAATCTGACTGGTGTGTCATTGTGACAGAATGTTGGAGTATTGCCTATAATCATACTTCAGTAAAATTACTCGGTGATCAGGCTACCCCAATTTTGTCATGCTACCTCATGTACTTTGGTTTGCAGCCCAGCTGGCTTCCTTCACTGATGGTTGAAATCTCAACCCTGTAGTATGGTGTGCCATTGTGACAGAATGTTAAGAGTATTGCCATTCTGTCCCTTTTCCTTCCCTCTTCCCCTGCACAGAATATCAACATGCATATTAAAGATGTCTTTAAGTCATGTCAGTGGCTGGCTTATGGAAACATGAAACACCCAGCAAGCAATGACAGCTTTGAAAAAAAAGGCATTTAGCTAATAACTTATACTGTCACATGAAATAAAGTTATTGTAAACATTATTTTTCTTTTCTTTTTCTCTTTCCTTTCTTTTTACATTTATATTTGTAATCAGTATCTATGATTTATAGAAATTAGAACATTATAGTATAACTTCTACACTGAAATGTATACATTGAATTATATTTTTCTTTAAATAATAAATATATGTATACAATGATTTCATTGATGCATATATATATATATATATACTAGTATAAAGTATTGCCTATCATCTTGCACATAATGCTAGTTTTATATCATGATATTTGTACTTGTAAGTACAGATGAACAATCTGCAGTTATTTATGACAATGATGGATCTGAAGGAAAAGACTAATATTACTGAAAGATACAGGCTAAAATAGAATACTAACTAAGAGGTTTTTTGTTTGTTTTACAGTGTCCTAGATACGAATTTCTATGAATGCCAGTTAGAATGGTTTGATCCCTATTTTGAGACAGTGGATACACATACTACATACACACACACACATGCGTAATGATTGTCAGCGTGTGAATCATTACAATCCAGATAAGGCTAAAAATGCAAAACGGCATAGCAGGTGTGTTTGTGTGCATGTGTGTGTGTGAGATCATGGAAGAAATCCAGCTGTTGGTGTTCTGCTAATAGATTTTAGGGTTCAAGAGCATTGAAACCTAAATGAATTGTATTGCAGTTGGACAGTTTAATATGCACTCCATCCAAATCTGTGAGCAGTTATCTGGCAAACTCCTTGATCCTGTGCAAAATGGTACGAGCTGGAAGGTCTGGAAAAGGGGAGGGGAACGGGACCTGTGAACACACTGACAGTGATAACACAAGGATGATTAGAGCATTAAGATGGGCAGCAAGCAAGCTAACTTATATATGGTGCAGTGGAATTGAACTCGAGACATGAGATCTGGAGTCCATGCCAAAGATCATGGGTTCCATTCTCGGCTTGGCCACAGGTGTTTGTCTTTTAGGCCTTGTGAGCTCAGTTGGTTAGGGCGCCTTGCTGATCATGCAGGTGATATGAGTTCAGGTCTCTGGTGGGTCATACATGTTTGAGAAAGTGTCACTTTTTACTGCCAAGTCTTTTAGAATATGTGTGTGTGTGGCACACATTTACAACAATTTAAGTCGATTGTGGTTATTCACTTTCAGTTTCAGATGAAAGTTTATTTTTTTCTTTAATCATTTATTTAATCCTGAAACCAAAAATGCTGGAAAATTTGACAAAACCATTGAAAATGATACAATATGATAATTACAATTATATTGATTTTTTAAAGCGTTGTGAAACATTATTGAAAACAATAGAACAGTTTCAATTTCATAAATGAATTTGATTGATTTTTTTAAAGCACAGTGGTGATGATTTGATGATTTTGAAGACAAACCATTCCTAAAAAGAAATTCTTGGAACTCATCTTTTTTCCCAAAAAGGGATTCACTGCATTCAGCCAGTCACATACTGCCATCACCCATATTTACCAACTTTGATCTGATGTACTCTCTAGACCCAAATGAACTGAAAAATTACAGGCCTATCTCTAATCTCTCTTTCTTGTCAAAACTCCTTGAAAAAGTCGTCCTCAACCAGCTGAACTCTCACCTGTCTGCCAACAATCTCCTCAATCCTTTCCAGTCAGCCTACCGCCAGTGCCATAGCACTGAAACTGCCCTACTACACATTCTCAACAATCTCCTCCTTGCAACTGATACTGGCAAAGTCTCTCTCCTCACACTCCTTGATCTGTCTGCAGCTTTCGATACCATTGACCATGGTATTCTCCTTTCTAGACTTCATCATACTTTTGGCATCTCTGACATTGCTCTCTCCTTTTTCACTTCGTATTTATCAAACAGAAAACAAACTGTTCTCATCAATGGCACTTACTCTCAACCTGCATACCTGACCTGTGGTGTTCCACAAGGATCTGTCCTTGGCCCTGTTCTTTTCACTCTTTATACCTCCCCCCTGTCCACCATCATCAACTCCCACTCTATAAAACACCACTTCTATGCTGATGACACCCAACTTCAAGATAGTGACTCACCTGATAATATACAGCGCCTGTTGACTCGCACCACTGAGTGTTACTCGGACATTAAGAACTGGATGACACACAATAGACTTCAGCTTAATGACGACAAGACAGAAGCTATCCTCATTGGCACCCGTCAGAAACTTTCCCAGCTGCCTCCTCTTTCTCTCCCATTATGTAACACATCAGTCCCAATTTCTGATTCAGCTAAAAACCTTGGTGTCTGCATTGACTCTACCCTGTCCATGAACAACTTTGTTTCTCAAACTGCCAGATCTTGCTACTATCATCTCCATCGTATAAGCCTGATCAGGAAGTATCTCTCTGTCGAAACAACTGCAAAACTCGTTCTCTCCTTCATAATGTCTCGCATTGACTATTGCAATTCACTCCTGTCTGGTCTTCCTGCCTCCACCATTCACATCCTACAGCGCATTCAAAACAATGCTGTACGCCTTGTACTCAAAAAGAAAAAAGCTGACCACATATCTCCTCTCCTGGCACAACTTCACTGGCTCCCTGTATCAAAGCGCATACAGTACAAACTAGACACCATGTGCTACAAAAGCCTAAATAACGCAGCCCCCGATTACCTGTCAAGCCTACTTGAGATCTATCTTCCC
>CM060313.1:88562630-88625130 GCA_030674185.1 Monoplex corrugatus | reverse complement strand
AAATGGACAGCCTGAACAACCACCGAGTGATCCAGCAAAGAAGTCTGTTATTCCAACAGGTAAATGGACAATGTTTCTTTACTTTTGGGTTTTATGGCTCTAACCAGCTTGTACCCAGAGTTGAGTATGCTGTGGGCTCACTGGGAAGACACTTTGTGGAGTTATCAATAAGGGTGTTGCTTAGCTTCCTTGACCAACACCACGTACGTTTGTATCTCTCTCTGGCCTGGTTGATACCAGGATATACTATAAAAGTAAGCCTAAAATACGGTCCTGCCACACAGTCCTTACTCAAAACAGAACTCCATACTTTCAAATGTCCATTCTCATTATTCCTCACAGCATTGTGAAAAAAATTGTTCCTAATTCTTTGGCACTTCATGCTTGGCCTTTATGGTGACCTTGGCTTGGGTGGCTTTGTTTTTGTTAGGGAGCTGAAATGAGCAGTGTGTGAGCACTGCAAAAGGTGGGGCTGTACACCTCACCTCTCAATTTTTTTTTTTCGAAAAAAATATGGGATATTGTAAACATTTTAGTATACAAACATTTTACTGATACTACTATTTCTGAAGATCCAGTTATTTGGTGGTGTCATCTTAATCTTTCAGTCTCAAGCCCCCCACCCCACCTGCCCGCTTCCGTTTCAAGACCAGTTCAAATGATAAGACTAATGCAATACTAGTAAAAGATACAAAACCATTAGGCTAGGTTGGACCCCAAGACCTGGCCAGCTCATGGGTTTATGTGTATGCTTAAGGCTTGTGCCATGATCATTCTGGATCTTCTCTATCACATGGCACATGTGACATCAGTGCATATGGAATTCATTCTGAGTGCGGAGACTTCACCTTGAGAAATTGATACTGAAACTAGACCAGCACATAGAATTTTGCGCAGGCTTGGGGAGTCAGCTGTATATCACTGGTACATTTAGATAGAGAGCATGTGGGATTGTTCAGATATAATGAATTAGCTTTAACAGATTCAAACTTGTATTTCCATATTCATGTGCTGGCATACAGCTCTGTCATTGGGACAAATTGATGTGGCGGTCTAGTGGTTAATGTGCAGATGTAAAGGTCAGTGTTGTCACATTATATGCCTTATTGTAATGATGTAGAGTACTTTGAGTTAATTGCTTGTTGTTCAAATTGAGCCCTTGCATTTGCTCTTCATTTTCATTAATTTCAGTGACAGCAGTAACAGTATTAGCAGTAGTTGTAGTAGTTGTAATAGTGATAGTCTGTAGTTGTAGTAATGATTCTACAGTCAGTAATAATAACTCTTGTGACACTAATGATAATAGTAGCATTACTAGAGATGAGTGTGTAACATACTATCAGTATAACTTATGCAAAGAATTTTCTTTTTGTTTAGAAGATTACTTTCGAAATATTTGATAATGATATATCACTTTCATGTCGAATAGTGTTTATTTTCTCTTAATTTGTTTAGTATGACTTCAAACATTTAAGATTGTCTTCCATGTCTTTGTCAGTTTTTGATCGTAGTATAGTCTATTACTCAGCAAAGCAAGTGCTGAATAGAGTTTGTGTAGATTCCTCTTTCAGGTTGAGGTCAAAATGGGCTCAGTTATGCAAAACACAAGACAGATTTTTGGCCCTGCCTAGCAAATTTAGTGTACAAATGGGTGCGTACAATTTTTTTGCATACTGCTTGCCTGCTGGCTGAGCAAATTAGTGAAGAAAAAAAATTGTCGAGACATTAATGTTTTGTAGGTGAAAGTGGGATAGGCTGAATTTCAGAAAGTGAAAAAAAACCCATTTACTTGTCTGTTTGACAGTATGTGCTTCCTTTCCTTCACCTCATCCCACCCAATTCGTGAAATGCAAATTTTAATTTGCCGGAATACGTGCTAAGGGGAGAATAGAGTTGTGTATTGATTGATGCCAGTTCAAGGTTTGTGTTATTTGATAATATGCTTATTTACTTTTCAAACCAAAAATCACAAAAACATCAGTAGGTGATTTTAAAAATGTGATATATCAGATATATGTGCAATAAGAATTATTAATGCCGATACACTTAGATATTTTATTTGATGACAGCTGTAACTTTTTTGATGATTTGCACAAGCGAAACAGCCATAGACAGTCATAGGTATGAATAAGATTGTGCTTGGGAGATTACAAGCCGAGTAGCAGGTCTTTGACAAACTATGACATATCCTGCTCTTTGGTACACATGAAGTAACACACCAGAATACTGTACCCATAGAAAAAAAAAATTAGAACCAGGTCTTTGATAAATTTTGACAGATCTTGTATTTTGATTCATCTAAATCAGCACTCCAAAGTGCTATACGTATAGAAACACCAAAGTACTATACATATAGAAATATTCTCATTTTGCCCACTGCAATATTTTGATTCATGTGACAAGTAATCAATGATTGAAATTCTTTTCTTCCAGATGTAGTTGAAGTTTCAGATATCTTAAGTAATGTGTGTGTGTCTCTGTGCAGTGGCAGGTGGTCGGCGGAAATCTAATGTGGTGAAGGAGATAGAGAAAATCAAACAGAAAAGAGATGAGAGGCGAGCAGTGCAGCAGGCAATACGAGAACATGTGGAGTCAGAATATGATACCTCTGACCCTAACTGGGAGTTCAAGGCCATGATCCAGTAAGGTTATTTTGTGGATTATATGTCTTTACTTGGTGAAAATGTGAAGGAATGGGGATAAACAAGAAGTACCTTTATCATGATTGTTTATTGCTACAAGTGTTGTGTTGATTTTATGTGGAGTGGGGGTCTGGGGGCTTTAAATGTTCAGATGTCATGATTGTTTATTGCTACAAGTGTTGTGTTGATTTTATGTGGAGTGGGGGTCTGGGGGCTTTAAATGTTCAGATGTCATAATTGTTTAAGGCTATAAATGTGACCTCCCACCACGGAATCAGTCTTAACTCGCAGTCAGTCGAACAGCACTAGGAGCTGAAAAGTGACTGAGGGTCTAACAGGGGTGTTTTGACTTTTTCTCAAAATTGATTTCTGTAGACTATAATCTATCCCCCCACAGAATTTTTTTTCTTGAAAAAATATGATTAATCAATTTAAATCGGTATTTCAATGCTCTGATCGCAGCAGAAAGAACGCAATTTCCTACCAAAAGTACCTATTTTTGTCTCTTATTATGAACCGTAACCTGTACAGTACCCGCACATGTAATATACTGATGGAAAGCTCTTTGGTGCGCCTTTCAGATAATGACTGGGTCAAAGCCACCAAATAAAGAAATTTAAGGAAAATTTTAGGAGAGCACACAAAAACTTTAGAGGCCGTTTTCTCAAAATGGCCGTCAAACAACTTAATGGCTTTAAACATACATGACTTCTACATTTTTTTGAGTACAAGCTTTATTCAAGTACCAAAATAATCAGCAGAATGTACACTTTCCAGTGATATGTAATTCTCAAAATTCCCCAAATGCTAGTTAAGACTGATTTCGTGGTGGGAGGTCACAAATGTTGATGTAATGATTTTATGTGGAGTGGGGGTCTGGGGGCTTTAAATGTCCAGATGTCATGATTGTTTATGGCTATAAATGTTGATGTAATGGTTTTATGTGGTGTGGTTGTCTGGCGTTTTAAATGGTTAAAAGTGCTTAGGTAGGAAGCAAGAGCTCCTGAAAATTTCAAGGTTTAGTATCCATTCAGACAGGGGTTTTTTCTCCCCAAGACCTTGATTGGTTGTCTGGATATTTGTCCTTCAGTGGTGGCTTGGCATTGCTGGCTCCCTGTATGCTTCCTGGCTGTCTGGGAGACTTAAGCTGAATGAACTTTGGGCTGCTGCGTGTTGAAGAATCGTATGAGCAGTATGAGATTAACACCACTGAAATGTTGCAGAAGACAAGGCAGCACCACCAAAGTTTTGTTGAATAAGAAAAAAATAAATAAACTGAAAACTGAGGTCCAATATGCTGCATGCTGTTGGTACATATTAATTGAAAAAACACACACAACAACAACAAAGGAGTTGTTCCTGGTCAACTACTTTTAGAAAAAAACTCTCTTCATAAGTAATAAACAAAGGTAAGTGCAAACAGGAAACTAAATGGCGGCTCTTGACTGTAGCAGTGTGCCCAAATTTCACATAGGAAATCCATTGTGAAAACAAGGGATTAAAAAAAAACCTAAATGTTTTTATAGAAATATAAATGTTACCACCGTAAGAAGATTCATGATTCATTGCTCAGCTTTGCTGAAGAGTTCCATGTATACTTTGGTTTGAATTTGGTGTCCAGAATGAGATTGAGAATGTGTGCGTGTGTGTGTGTGTGTACATGTATTTATGTATGAAATTCACATGTTGCTCCATTTTGAAATGGAAATATGAAAAATATGTGTATGTATGTAAGTGTGGTCTTTTAAAAGCTTGTCCATTTTGTTTCAGTGAATTCCGCAGCCATTTAGAGTACCGGCCTATAACATCTTCAGATCCCATTGAAAATCATCAGATATGTGTTTGTGTTCGTAAGCGACCAATGAACAAAAAAGGTAAGTATTTCTTATGTATGAATGCTTCAGTGTATGGTTATGATTGGAACGAGACAGGATATTACATTTGGTAAAAGAACAAACACACATTAGTAGAACTGTTGTTAGTACTTGTGAAATGTTAATGAAAGTATTGTGTTCTAATTCATAATGGTATTTATTGACATGAATAATTCAGAGTGAATCATATGTGTTGATCTGCGTAATCTTTGTCTCTGAATTAGTTTGATTCTCCTTTTATTAAAATGAATGGGTTAATTGCAGTGAATGAATAAACATGAATGTATGTGTGTACATAGAAAGATTGGAAAAGGAACAGCAACATACACACTTACACATACTCACACACACACGCACACACACATGCATGCAGGCACGCACAGTTTTCTGTCTATTTTAGTGTCCTACATGCCTCTCTTTGCACAGAGACTGCCCGCGCTGAACCAGATGTTCTGACAGTGCCCAACAAAGAAAATGTGATAGTGCATGAACCAAAACTGAAGGTGGACCTCACCAAGTACCTGGAGAACCAGAACTTCCGCTTTGACTACGCCTTTGATGAACATGCTACCAATGAAATGGTCTACAGGTATGTTAGGGACAAAATGGCTGACAGATAGGGATTCAAGTAATGTACGGTTAGGGGATAGAATAAAATTTCTACTTGTTGGCTGTGTGAAGGTTTAAAAACGAGTTAGGTCTACAAGTAGAGGATAGTAAATTTTCATTGTTATATATCATATTTCTACACCCAGACTGAAGGACGCCTATATATATATATATATCATATATGTTCTAGAAGTAATGATGTTTAGAATCGTAAAAGTGAGGTGAGAGGGGCGGGAGGTTGTGTGCATATGTTTTTGTGTTTCTGTTGTTGATTTTTGTTGTTTTTGTTCCATTGTGTTGTAAGATTAAAATTCTGCATAATTTCATAAAGCAGTATGAAAAAATGGGAAATTAAGATCCAAGTGTTAAGACTAGTTATTTTTGAAGTGTGAGGTTTTATTAAATTGAAGGTAATCTAATTTCCAGGTACACTGCCAAACCTCTAGTAGAAAGTATATTCGATGGCGGCATGGCAACTTGTTTTGCTTATGGGCAAACAGGCAGTGGAAAAACACATGTAAGTTGTTTGTACTTGTGTGATTTAGTTATCCTGATGCGGGGTGTAATGGTATTTTAACTGTTGTATTTTGTTGTGTATGCGCATGCTTGTGTGTGTGCGTGCGTGTGTGTGTAGAAGGAGAGAGAATTCAGTGGTTAATACTTCAGCACTGAGGGTTGTTTTTACAGAATGTGCAGTTATGTTTACTTTGGTCTCACCATTGCTTACATTAAAGTCACCTGATCAGAATATTGAGGGGAAAAAGAAAAAATGTTCATTCTTGATTTTGTTTGTGTACCTTACATATGTGTGTGTGTGTGTGTGTGTGTGTGTGTGTGTGTGTGTGTGTGTGTGTGTGTGTGTGTGTGTGTGTGATACTGATGAATAGAAATGGTCATTTTGTATAATAAAATGAAACGTACATATACACCTGTCCATAAGCCAGCTGTTGTTATTGAAGGGAGGCGTGGTACTGGCCTGTTCACAGGCCTGCCACAGGTGCTGCCAGCTGTTTACATTTTTGCCAGCAAGGCCAGTGAAGACTGTATGCTCTTTTCCACTGCAGGAGTCTTTGGTTATGTTAATATGTGTGTGTGTGTGTGTGTGTGGTGGTAAGTCTTTTTTCATTGAGGTTTGTTTGACCTGTTAGTCATGTTCATGTGCAGACAATGGGAGGAGATTTTGGCACAAAGGGTCAGCAAGACTGTGCAAAGGGCATTTACTGTTTAGCAGGTGAGGGCAAAATACAGAAACAAACAAAACAACAAACAAACAAACAAACAAAATGTGCAAAAAGAATCCAAGATTATTTGATAGCTTAACTGACTGTATTTTCATTATTATCTTTTTACTGTTTTTGTTTTTTATTGTCATTCTCATTATTCTTAATAGCACTTAGCCATATCTTACAATCGCATAAGCTCATTCTTCTTATTATTATTATAAAAGTGGATCTATCAGCAAGTGACTGTCATTGTGTTTATCCTGAGCAGATGCCTTTTGCCTGTTTTTATTGCTTTCACAGCTTTGATAATGTTTTGTCACATACTCAGGCTTAACACTAAAGCATTTAAAATAAATGTGTTCTGTAAAGAATCTTAATACTTACTGGTATTTTCTTGAGGACCAGTAAATGTATAACAGTGATGAGTTGTGTTACGGCATGATCAGTTCTTTTCCTAAGGACTTCAAGGTTTATATTGACATTATCATTGTGATTTTTATAACTTTTCAGTTTGTGTAATTTGTTTTGTCACAGCCAAAGATGTCTTCAGATTGCTGCATTCAAAATACAAAAAGATAGATCTCACAGTGGGAGCCAGCTTCTTTGAAATTTATAGTGGAAAGGTGAATATTGAAATCTTTTACAAGTCATTTACAGCTTGTGTCATCACAAATTTTCACTAAGCAACAGATTCATATCCCCCCCCCCCCCCCCCCCCCCTTTTGCATGACAAAATGAACATCTAGTAAAACTAGTGTATTGCGTACATTATTTGTCATAATATATATCCAGTATTCTCTGTAAAATCCATATCTGAAAACATTATAACGCTAAATTTTTCAGTTGTATTTTTACATTTTTTTTATTCCTTTTTTTTTTATTCCATTTTTTTACTGCTTTCTTAATATACTCCATTTATCACTGAACTAGTTTTTGTTTTGAACGTTCAGGCTTATACCATGTCACATGTCAGCATGACTTCATTCGTTTATCAGTATCTCTCTGATTTATTGCAACTGTCAATATAATTGTGTGATCTGCTGAACAAGGTGATTGTTGACTGTTGAGATGACTGACCATTTGTGTTGACTGTTGAGATGACTGACCATTTGTGTTGACTGTTGAGATGACTGACCATTTGTGTTGACTGTTGAGATGACTGACCATTTGTGTTGACTGTTGAGATGACTGACCATTTGTGTTGACTGTTGAGATGACTGACCATTTTGTTGACTGTTGAGATGACTGACCATTTGTGTTGACTGTTGAGATGACTGACCATTTGTGTTGACTGTTGGCACAGGTGTTTGACCTGCTTAACAATAAGGTGCGTCTACGTGTGTTGGAAGACCACAAGCAGCAGGTGCAGGTGGTAGGACTGAGGGAAGAACCAGTGCATAGCGTAGATGATGTTTTACAGCTTATCCAGCATGGAAACCATGTCAGGTAATCATGGAAACATGGCAGGTATGGGGATGGGGAAGGAGGAGACAGTGTAGAGCCATGTCAAGTAAAGGCAATTTGGAATAGTGTATAACTTGAACATGAAACCAAAAGTAACTGCCATTATTGACTGCTAAGAATGTTTGCAAGTGAGAGAGTATTGTATATTTGTGTCATGTTGTGGATAAAGCAAAAACATTAACTGCAGGATTAATCATTGGTGATGAGATTATGTGTAGTGTAAGTGAGAAAATGTGTGGAATGGGCTTCATGGATGATGTCTGTTTTTTGTTTGTCTTTTTAGAACATCAGGTCAGACCTCAGCCAATCAGCATTCCTCGCGATCTCATGCAGTCTTTCAACTTATACTGCGATACAGGTTGGTAGTGGTGACTTAATTTTTCTTTTGAAAAATAGAATGAGGATAGCATTTCTTTTTATGTTTGAGGTGTGAACAGTGTTGACATGTTTATTGTTGTATGATAGTTGTTGTGTGCACCCATTTGAAGTGTGAAACACACTTTGTTCTGTGTCTTGCCTTTGTATATCATAGTCACAAAACTTACAGAGCAGATATCATGCAGAGTCACTGCCGTTCCCACTTTGTGTCCTAACTACTCTTTTCCCTTAAATCAACACTGTCAGTATCAGTGTGAGATGATTTTCCTTCTATAATCAGGATTATTGTTGTTTTTTGTTTTGTTTTGTTTTTTGACTGAAGGGCAATAGGTGGTATATCATTTAACTTAAAAGAGATTGATTTTTATGCTGTTCTGTTTTGTGTTGAATGTTTGTATGACTAGACTGGTCGTCAGATGTTTGTGTGTTGCCTGGTAACTGTGTGAAATTGGGTGGCAAGAGAAATGCATTAAAACAGTCGGTTTTGTCATTATTAATTGAAGCACCATGCAGGCTTTATTGTACAGCTAGTTGGGAGGAAAGGATTTATTTCAGTGCAAATGATTTCCTTTCAGAACAAAAAGCCGGCTGCATGGGAAGTTCTCTTTGATTGATTTAGCAGGTAAGTTGTTACTCATTGGTGATAAATATTCTTATTTAGTCAGTGTTTTATGGTTTAGACTCTTATATTATGTTGTTATTTTGAATACTTCAGTTGAAATGTATGTATGTAAATAGTCCCACCCTTCATTTGGCATTTCTGGTAGTTTGTATATGATTATTCTGTTGTATGACCATAAATAAGAGACTACTGGTATAGTTGTGATGAAAACCAGAACTTGATACGAAAATGTGTGTACATTTTTACTGTTTTCTTTTGTAATGCTTGGAATTTTGTCTTGTTATTATTGATGTGGAGACAGCTGTGTGCTTTCCCATTTCTTGTGTTGATAAGTAGGTGGAAGAAAGTAAGTTTAAGTTCAATAGCATACCAAAGACATAATTTTTCATAACGGTTTAGGTGAATTTAAAGTGTGAGGCTTGATTTTTAAATTATATGGTTTATATTAAAATCGTGTGTTCCTGTTTTATTTCTAGTGTGTCTAATAGACTGTCACCCTGTACTTGATCCTCGTTCGATAAGTGTACATAAAGTAATAGAAGTGGACTGAGTTTGCAGGCTGTAGGAGAGTAACCGATTGTGAACTAATAGAAGTGAGTGTTGTGCAGGCAATGAGAGGGGAGTGGACACTTCCAGTTCAGACAGGCAGACACGTATGGAAGGGGCTGAAATCAACAAAAGTCTACTGGCCCTCAAGGTTATTTTCTTATCTCTCGTACCGCTTATAGTTCTGTTTTCCTTTCTGATTTTTTTTTTTTTTGGTATTTTATTTTTGTGTTATTCCTCATGTTTTTTGTTTCTGTTATGGTTGGTTTGGTTTTTCTCTGCCATTCTTTTTTCACCCCATACCTTTTTTTTTCTGTTCTTTCCTTCCAGTCCTCTCTCTTGACTTTCATGCGTGAAATTTATGATAAGACAGTCCTCATGGATATATGTGTCATCTGTCCTGTTTTTCCCCCCCGAGTTTTGGTTTCTTTGTCTCTCATGTTCTATTATGTATCTTTTACGTCCAATAAAAAGCAGTACTTTTCTGTAGAACTTGTCAAGACTCGACTATGTAGGATCTTTAGCATGTACTTGAGTGCACATAGCATATGAAGACTTGAGGTTATTGTCTTATCCAAAAGAATGTGAGAACAAAAAACTTATGTGGAGACTTGAATAAGAAGGTTTGACTTTAGTCAGATGAGTGACTTTATAATGTGTAGATATTTCAGTTGGAGAACAATGGAATTTGTAATTAAAGAATAAGCGGGATTTACTTCGTGTATCCAGACATATATGGACACATACGAGGGTACCTTCCAGTAGAATGAGACCAACGAACTTATACGTCAAAGACTCACTGGCAAAAAAAATTATTCATTTCATCTTTTCGAAGTATTCATTTCCTGCTGCCACATACTTCTGCATTCGCTCGATCCACTGTAGAAATGCCGCTCTGTAGGCTTCTTTGGGTATATGTGACAGACACTGGAAAACTGCCACTTCCAAGGCTGCTCAGCTCTTGAAACTTCTTCCTGCCATTGATTTCTTCAGATGTGGAAACAGGTAAAAGTCACAGGGTGCAAGGTCTGGGGAGTAAGCAGGGTGTGGCAAAGTATGGATGTTTTTGGTCGCAAGGTAATCTTGTATGAGCCTTGACTTGTGAGCAGGTGCGTTATCATGAAGAATCTTAATTCCTCATGCCTGCGGTTGGTTGGGAAGTTGCATAAAACTTCTTGATGTCAGACAGTACTGAGTCTCTGTAGAACTTTCCGGTGATGGTCTCTCCTTGTTTGCATGGTTTCTGTAGCACGATTCCCTTTGTGTTGAAAAAGATGGTTTACAACACTTTCTTTTGCGAATGTTGACAATGAACGATTTGAGGAGGAATCCCACCTTTATGAATCCAGGCTTGTTTGTGACTTTCTCCGAAGTTCATACATGTACACCCAGGTTTTGTCACCTGTCACAATTTCATCCAGCCGCTTAGGGTCGCAGTTCTTGTAAATTTTCAGCATATCTTGGCAGAAAAGTAACCTACCCCCCTTATTTTCTGGCGTCAAAATATGAGGGATCCATCTTGATGACACCTTCCTGTAGCCAAGCTGATTTCTTAGGATCCTCGATACAGTCAACGAATGAATGTCGAGACAATCAGCGATCTCTTCAAGGCTGACTCTTGGATCAGCATCAACCATTGCCTTCACACTAGCCACTAACTTTTCATCGCACTTTTTGCTTTTTCACATTTTCCCCTTGTTGTTTTCAGTGCTGGCCTGGCCACTTGCAAAATGTTTTACCCATCTGAATACAGTAGCTTTCGAAGGAGCAGAAGGTTGTCCCAAAGCTCTCATGTCCGCAAGTATTTCAGATGCATTCTTTCGGAGGGCGACACGTAACCTTGATGTAGCTGCAATAATCCGCTGCTGAAAACGCCATTTTCTTTGCCATTTTTTAAATCAGTGTCTGACAGGGCCTTGACATACACTGTCAAAACCGTAAGACGGATCAAAGATGAATAACAAAATTTGGCACAGAATTACATCATAGACTGATGTTTTCTGTGACATAATTTTCCATTTTCTGTAAATGCGTTTTCAAGCTATACAGACGTGGTCTCATTCTACTGGAAAGTACCCTCGTATACAAGAACTCAGTTTTCCTGAATCATGTCATTTAGGCTCATACATAAATGCAATAGCATTTACTGATTTTGTTTTGGTTTTGTTTAGCCTTGCATTGATTTTCTGCTTTCATTCTCTCTTTTCTTGCTCAGGATGTTATTTTATTATTATTCACAGGAATGTATACGTGCATTGGGTCGCAATGGTGCTCACTTGCCTTTTCGGGCCAGTAAACTGACTCAAGTGTTGAGAGATTCTTTCATTGGTGACAAGTCCCGGACATGTATGGTAAGTATAAGACAAATGTTAGAATCTTTGATTGAGACTGTGAAGAATAAAGTATGTTGAAAGATCAGTTTGAATGCAGCCATGTGCTGATATTTCAGATAAAGGCAAGTAAATGTGGAATTTTAAAAACTTTTTTTTAGTTATGAAAGACACTGAACCTGTTCCCTCCCTCCTGGTGTCTACCACTGTATCATTTTTGTGTTTCTGTAATTGTGGCTACCTTGAGATACTTTTGTCATGGAAATTTTGGAAAACTAGAAGGGAAATAATGCTATCAAGTGGTTCAGTCTCTAGTAGGGAGGTGAAAGGGCAGTTCGTCCCCTGATTTCGTCTTGCATGTTGTTTTATGTGCTGCAACTTGTATGTTAACTCTTAGAGCCCGAACGTACCGATATCGGTACCCTGCTCGCACAACGTTTCAGCCCGAACGTACCGAGTTCGGTACTTTTGCTTTCTGCATTTTTCATTCGCCGGAGCTCGACTGTGTACGAAACTAAACATTACAGGCCTCTAGTTCATTCATTCATGAGTGCATCTGCACCATTCCCGCGAGCAACAAGGCTTCATTGTCTGTGCTGTATGCGAATGTGTAAGGGTAGTAGCTCCGTGTCAGCCTGCTGCGTGTTATCAAAATGGCAGCGCCTTCGACGTCAATAAAGCGAAGCAGACAAACTCGTGGCTACACGGCACCAGAAGTGATTGAACGAATCGAACAGCTTCAGACTGAAGGCTCAGATGTTGAAGAAGAAGATGACTCGATGTGTAGTGAGTTTGTTGCGATAGACTCGGATGTCGGCCCTCAACTCAGTGACACTTCCAGTGACCAAGACTCGGTCTTTCGACTCAGTACCGAGTATGACACAGAGTCGGACGAAGCGATGCCTGCTGATGACGACAGTGCTGAGGAGATGGAAGTGGGTGGTGAAGAGAACACTGAAGCGTTTCTGGACATTTTTCTAAAACCATGGAACGAGAACTTCACATTCTTCCCTGTGATCAGCAATTTCACTGAGGACGAAGAGTGTGGTCTGCATGTCGAGCATGTGCAGAACCACGCCCCCCCACCCCCACCCCCCTTTTGGATTCAGGACTGATGTTGGATTCAGGAACAGTGAGTAAATCTGTGTTACAAAACATGTGCAGAGAATACTACATGGACCAGAATATATAATGACTGTCTGATAACTTGATTTAAGCTCAAACTACCCCCCAAAACGTTTGTTTTCTTATTTTCAATTCAGAATGAATCACTGAAACATGATTTCAAGCTTGCTTATTTGCTCTTGTACACTTTTATTGTGTACATGATTGCAAACTTTCTAGTCTCAATATTTCCTGTGATTATGTATGATTTTTTTTCTTTACCTAATGCAAATGACCATTGTAATTTGTTGTCAGTGTGTGTGTGTTTGTAAAGTATAACATATACTACACATTGCCTCTTAACAAAGAAAGAGTTACTGCTAGGTTCTTATACTTGGTACACATAATGCCCAGTCATATATCAACTGTGTAGAAGTGTTTTTGATTTCAAAAAGCTAACTTTTTTTTTTTTATTCTTTGGATATATTGGTACCCCCTGCGCAAACTTTTGAAACAAAATAATTTGCTTCAAAATTAAAAAAAATATAGTAGAAGGCATATGAACACTTTCATACTTGCTCAAAAGTTTATAACCATGTTAGTATCACCAGAAACTTTCAAGTCTATCTGTCTTTCCTATGATTTTTTTTTTATGATGTAGTCTGAATTGCTGTTGTTGTCTTTGGGCATGTGTGTACGTTACAACATTGACCTAATAAACATTGCTTGTTTTCATTGAAAGACTTACAGCTGGTTTCTGAAACTTGGTACACATTATGCCCAATCATATTGCAACTGTCTAGAAGTGTTTTGATATCATAGAGCTAAAATTGTGTTTTTTTTATTCTTTGCATATATTGGTACCCCCCCAGCACAAACTTTTGACAAAATAATTTACAGTAACATTTCTAAAAACTGTATCAAACATGTCAACTGTTTCATTCTTACACAAAATTCAGTTTGTAACCATGTAAGTATCACTAGAAACCTTCAAGTCTGTCTGTCTTTCCTATGATCTTTTATGATTTTTTTTTGTTCATGAAGTGTGAATGGCCATAGCTGTGTCTGTGCGTGTGTGTATATAACATTGACATAAGGAACATTGCTTGTTTACATAAAAAGACTTGCAGCTGGATTCTGAAACTTTGTTCACATAATACTGAATCATATTACAACTGTTTTGAAGTGTTTTTGTTTTCAGAAAGCTAAATGTAGTTTTTTTTTATTCTTTGCATGTATTGGTACCCCCCTGCGCAAACTTTAAAAACAAAATAATTTACTTCAAAATTAAAAAAAAATAGTACCAAACAAGTGAACAATTTCATTCTTGCTCAGAAGTCAGTTTATAACCATGTTAGTATCATCAGGAACTTTCAAGTCTGTCTGTTTTTTCTATGATTTTTTATGATTTTTTTTGTTTATGTGTCTGAATTGCCATTGTCGTCTGTGGGTGTGTATGTACATTATAATATTGATATAATGAACATTGCTTGTTTACATAGAAAGACTTACAGCTGGTTTCTGAAACTTGGTGCCCATAATATCCAATCATATTACAACTGTCTAGAAGTGTTTTTGATTTCAATAATCTTAAATTGTGGGTTTTTTATTCTTTTCATATATGGTATCCCCCACCCCCCTGCCGCGCAATTAAAAAAAATCAATAAATAAAAAAAAAATGGCAGGAGACAACTCAACACCTTCATACTTGCACAAACATTGGTTTGTAATTATGTTAGTATCTCCAGAAACTTTCAACTATATATATCTTTCCTATGATTTTTTATGATTTTTTTTGTTTATGTAATGTGAATGGCTATTATTGTCTCTGTGCGTGTGTGCACATTATGATATTGACATAATAAACATTACTTGATCACAAAAAAAGAGTTGGTGTTTGTTTCTGATACTTAGTACACATAATACCTGATCATATTGCAGCTGCCTAAAAGTGTTTTTGATATCAGAAAGCTGAATTTGTGAGTTTTTTATTCTTTGCATATTGGTACCCCCTCCCGCGGAAACTTTTAAAACAAAATAATTCATCTCAAAATTAAGAAAAATAGTACCAAACAAGTCAACTCTTTCATACTTACACAAAAGCTGGTTTGTAACCATGTTAGTATCATCAGAAACTTTCAAATCTGTCTATCTTTCCTCTGATTTTTTATGATTTTTTTTGTATATTTAGTATGAATGGCCATTGTTGTCTGTGCGTGTGTGTGTACAATTTAAAATTTGCATACTTCAAATTGTTTGTTGACAAAGAAAAACTTGCAGCTAGTTCATGATACTTGGTAAACATAATGCCCAGTCATATTGCAACTGTCTAGAAGTGTTTTTGATATCAAAAGTCTAAATTTGTGGGTTTTTTATTCTTAGCATGTATTGGTACCCCCCCCGTGCAAACTTTTGAAAAAGTGTCATTTTTTTCAAAATTCAATTAAAAAAAAAATCAACAAAAGATCACCTTTATACTTGCACAAAAGTTAGTTTGTTCTTATGTTAGCAGTACCAGAAAGTTTCAAGTCTTTAACTCCAAAACTTTTTTTTTTACAATTTTATTAGTAACCCTTCCAAACAGCCAGGGCAGAAAGGTTGTTGACTGACACAATCACCCAGGGCAGAGTGAGTTAATGTCCTGAAACACATTTTTTGGAAACATATGTTTATTATCAACTTTTACCATACCAGTTACAAATAGTATCAAATTATTATGATATCACATCATAGCCAAGAGTACAAGGATAAAACATAACCAAAATCTAACAGATATATCCATAAATGAATGAGTAGTAACCAGAGTTGTGAACTTAACAAAGAAAGCAAAATTTTGCCCTGGCACATAGTAATGCCAGAATGCTATTATACTGTGGCAGGGAAGGGATTATTACAGAGCAACAATTATAGTTGAGTATTTAAAGTGTTGGAAATTAGGTAATCATGTACACATAAATACAGTCACATTCACACACACACAGAGGCACAAATGCATGTGAGCATGTTTATATACACAGAGCATGTCACATTATGTGCCTGTACACCTGCAACACTAATTAAACCAAACCATTATATATGTAGTTATTCCCTTCAACTCATCCCTACTTCCCCAAACACATACCCAATGATACGGTCATATTCACTGTAGTGGAAAAGGGGAGGTTTTCAGCAGATCAGAGAAATGTTGATAGCAAACATCTTGTGTTCTTGTGTTCTCCTTAGTCATCATATCAATTTCAGATGGTGTGGAAAAAAAAAGGCAGGAGATTCCCTTCAAGGCAACTGTGTTCTTACTAAGAACAATTGTTGTATTTTTTCATGTATGTTTTTTGTTTTGTTGTGTTTGTTTGTTTGATAATTTAAACGAACTTGACTTGTGTCTGTAATATGTACAAAAACAGCAGTTTCTTTTTGTGTGTTCATGGTAGGTAGTGTGCATATGCACATGAATAGATGTGTGCATTTCATGTATATATCAGTACTTCTCTATAACTTTTAAGTTTTGAAGCCAAAGTTTGTATAGCAGGATAAAAACGTTAAATATTAGATATGTGTTGTTGGTTTCAGATTGCCATGGTATCACCAGGGATGAACTGCTGTGAACATACGCTTAATACACTACGATATGCTGACAGGTACCGCTGCTTTCTGCTCATCCCTTGTATTTACCTCATCACAACATTTCATGTTTGTTTGGAAAGATGGAAGGTTACCTCAGCTTCTTCTGTTTCATGTTGTTGTACTTTTTCCTTATGTCTATGAATGTTTTGATGTCATCCATAAATCTCTAGTGTGCGCAGGTGTGTGGTCTTTCCTCCAGTTATGTCATATCATGAGATGTGATCTCCAAGAATGTATTAACTTGTCTTTGTATAATGAATGTATTAACTTGTCTTTGTATAATATGTAATAGATTTATGAACTTTGTTAGCTGTTAGGATTGGCAATTGTTAATGAGAGTATGCAAAAAGTTGCATGTTTGGTCTTTGGAGCTGACAGGAAAGTTGCATGTTTGGTCTTTGAATCTGACAGGATTTTTTTTCTTTTCTTTCTTTTTTTTAATTATCTTTTTTAAAATTTTTTTTTTATGTTTTCCGTTTTTTGCCCCTCTTATTGTAAAGACCTTGACTGGTGATCTGAGAATTGGATCTGCAGATGAGATAATGAATTGCTGTCTTGTGTAAGTATGTGCTGGAAAAACATTAAAAGAACCAGTAGCAATGAATGTGTAAAAAAAAAACCATGAAGAAAGATTTTCCCATAACCTGAGCAGTCAATGGAGTGCATGGTGTTAAAGGTGTCAGGTTCTTTTAGGTCATCAGTGTGAGTAATCCTCATCTCCTTTCTTTCCATTCCCCCAAAGGATAGTTATCTATTTACATTTGGGTGGAATGGGGCAGTATGTTACCCAGCTTTGTTTCTGCTTGAACTACCCATCAGGAGTAAACCATGCACAAAAAAAGGAAATATTGGGTGCTGTTTCAGCACACAAATGTGATTTCTTTAGAGAAAACATCACAGCTTTCAGATGTGAACAGTCTTTGTAAAGAATAGTACAATTCAGTGCGATTGTGGTGCAGAATGGACTTCTTGCTTATGTGTATCATGTGTGTTTATGGTTAATGTATTGATTCAGTTGAGTAGGATTTTGCATTGATTTCCTTACACAAATTCAAGATCACAAGGAATACCTATTTTGGGTGCAGGGTAAAAGAACTGGGTCCTGGGGGGCCAGTAGAAGGCAAACCTTCTGATATCCAGCCACCTAGTAACCTTCCTCTTGGAACCATGTCTCCACAGAACTCAGATCTTGCCATGCTGAAAACTTCTAATGTGAGTTGCCTTTTGCTTTATCTTTTTGTATAATAAAACTGGTGATTATGAGAGAAACAGCATCTCTTGATGGTAGAACTGCAGAGACGTTTCCCTTTTTTTGGTTATTTTGCTTTTGCATTCAACTCAATTATCATGGTGTAACTACCTGCATAGTAGGTTTCTAAAGTTAGTCAAAGGCAAAAGCTTGATAGTTTGTCCATTTTTCGCATGTTGTCCATTTTTCACGTTTTCTTATACTTCCCTCTGTTTGTCTTGTCTTGTCTGTCATGTGTCGCACTGACCCACAGTATTGTGTTATTGCAGCAGCTTGAACATGAAGAAAGAATTTAGTGATGTTCCCTGGTGATAAGAGGCACTATTCACTGCTTCACTTTCCAAACCCTCCTACTTTCTCTTGCCTCAGTTTAATCTATTGTAGAGAGTAAAATCATGATGTGTCACTGTATTTAATTATAACAGCAGTAGGATTACAGGCAGAGTTCCAGGTTTGAATTTAGCTCAGAAAAAAGTGTGTGTGTGATGTCCAGTCCACCCAGCTGTAAATACATACATACTTTGTGCATGTTTGGGGAAGGAAAGCATGGAGGGAGTTGAGCTGTGCACTACCCTTAGAGTGCTGGCCCAGAGAAAATTTGAGGTCTCTACCTCCTTACTTCCTCATGATCCCTGGATAATGGGACAGTATTTACACTTGTGATATGAGGTAGGAGTGAGTGTAAGAAGTGTGCCTAATGTGTTTTCAGCAAGAAGAAGTGAGTGAGGAACTGCTGACGTTCCACCAGGTGATGAATAAAATGCAGGAGATGGAGGAAGAGGTGCAGGAGGACCACAAGGCTATTTGTGAAGTGAGTGTCCTCTCACTATTTTGAATATTAATTTTAGAGCAAAATGGAGGGTAGGTTGGTATACTTGACAAGATGCAGGGCTGTGGTGTGTGTGTTGTGTGTGTGTGTGTGTGTGTGTGTGTGTGTGTGTTGTGTGTGTGTGTGTGTGTGTGTGTGTGTGTGTGTGTGTGTGTGGTGTGTGGAGAGAGAGAGAGAGAGAGAGAGAGAGAGAGAGAGAGAGAGAGAAGAGATCTTCAGTTCCCTTTAAATCATACCTTATAGCTTAGTTGTTTTTCAGACAGATATACACAGTGTGCATGTACAGCCATAATGTGTACACACATATGTTTCAGATACACAGCACACGTGACATGATACATTTTGTACTTGTGAACATTGGTTTTTCAGTCACAGCAATCATGCTCCTCGAAGAAATAAGAACTAGTGATTTTACTTGAAAGTTTGTTTTATTGTTCTTTTTATTTTGATAAAAGTATATTCCTCTTGGTTTTCCAGCAAAGTCAGAAGTGGCTGCAGGAAGACAAGAAACTACTGAAAATTGCAGAGTCTGTGGACTATGATGTAGAAGGTGAGTAACAAACCAAATCCATTAAGATTTGAGATACAAATGTAAAAATAAGAGTTTTTAGTTGGCAATGTTATCTCAAGTTTTTCCACATTGTGTATGTATTCATATGTTAAGAATGAACCCTTCCACTCCCTGAATTACTGGAACTTTCACCAAAAAATCACAAAAATTCAAATAATGAAATGATGCTTGAAAGTGCATGAAGTGTATTTTGTTGAAGGAGAATGGATGGAGAAAATAATTACATTTTCAGTATTGACTGGATGTGATTACTCACAATCATGGAAAGATAACCAAAATTAAAAAAAAATGACAATACCCTCTACCTGTTGATGTATTTGGTAGAGAGTGATTTTCTTCAAATTAATCAAGAGTCATGGAAAGATAACCAAGATTTAAAAAAAAGAATTGTACCCTCTACCTGTTGATGTATTTGATAGAGAGTAATTCTCTTCAAAGTAATCAAGATCACTTGAGTCATTGTTGACTTGATTAACAACAATGCATTCATTTTCTACCATGTTTTCATTGTTGCTGTTGTGCAGCAAATCCTAACCTTATCTATTCTGCATTGTATGTCCTGGCAGCCATGTTGACATACTGAACAACATTTTGCTTTACAAAAATGAAAAAATAAAGACATCAGAATGGTGCCAAAACTGGCTGAGAAATCACTTCATGAACATTCTGTAAGGCAGTTGCCATTTGCAAAGAAATGGCATAAGCATGTGACTAGCTTAACTATTTACACATTTCTGACAGCACTTGACAGCTGTTTACACAAAATTCTGTCTGCCAGTGAATCCTGTGATGTTTCATGACAACCACTTTTTGTTTCAGAAGTAGTGACAACTTTGCAACACAAGAGTTTCAGGGTAAATTATTCTCTATGTGGCAACATTGGAATGGTCATATACAGTATAGTAACAAACATTTGTTTTCTACAAAACATTAGCAGCAAGGAATGATATGTATAGGTTAAGAAAAATGGATATTTTTGTTCCTTTTCCAGCATATGCGAAGCAGCTTGATGCTCTGCTGGCCCAGAAAATCCAGGCTCTTACTGATCTACGGGGTGAGTTTTGTTTTCTCTCATTTTTTTTCCCCTTCACCTCTCCTTCTTGCTCCACTGCACCATATAATCTATGTGTCTCATATTCTTTCTGTAAACTGTAACCCCTTGACTGCTGATGCTTTTAACATCCTGCATTGTCCATATGCCAAGTTTCAATTTTCGGAAAAATGAAACAAAACCGATTTGGCAAGAGTTGCAGAGGTCACTGAATCATAAGGAAGGCCAGTCACTTGTATTTACCCTCTCTGAGACTGGCAATATCAAGTAGTAGTTGTTTTTTTTTCTTTCCAGTTTACATTACGCTGAAACATGTGATGAACTATATCCATTAATTCTAGGTTTGTATGTGTCACAGAAGGCTTTGTGAGCTCCATAGATTGTATGTTGATGGCTGTCAAGAGGTTAAACAAATCTTCCCAACAACAGAGTAGCAGAAAAATTTGTAGGAAGAATATTTTTTCTTGTTTAGTAGTTGCAAAGACATTGTGTTATTGAGCTGAATATTCTGTTAAGGTTAAAAGATTTCACTACAAGTAATATGATTCTTAAGAATAGTGATCAGTATCAATTTCTTTGCCATTAAGTTTAGGCCAGTGATGGTTTTGGTTTTGATTGATTTTTGTGAATATGCATTGCAGAGAAAGTGCAGAACTTCCGTCAGGAGATGCAGGAGGAAGAGACCCTGAGTAGGAATATCAAGCCCAAGCAGGCCAAACGACCGCCACACAAATAGTCACACTTTCACGCAGCGACAGTGGTTGATTTTGTTTTTCCGACCATCCAGTGCATTGTAGAAATGTCGAGACTTGTTTTGCCTGTTGCTAACATCATTCTCCACACGTGCATTTTCATTCCAATGTTTCAGGTAACATCACACAGGACATACATATCAAAGTTATTGTTCTTGTGATCCTTTCAGATATGTTCATACATATTCTGTTTATACGCATCAAACACCCAGTAAAGTTATTTGCATGGAAAGATGTGTGGTGGTCGTTCAGTTTGGACTGTTTACAGAAGATTTCTTTGAAAAAAAAAGTTTTTCGTATTTGTAGCCTTAAGTAGTCATTTGTCACAAAGGACACATTTACAGCATGTGAGAAATAGATGATTGCCTGCAAACATCTGAGGACCAGCATAGACCAGAATATGAGATCTCAGGACAGTAAAAATCTGAGACATTAATTATCCAATAAAAAATTGAACATACATTCACTACAGGAACCATGTGAATGTGAAGAAAAAGAAAACAACAGTAACAATGTAGGCATTAAAACAATACATGTTGTGCTGAAAACATTTGATACATCGTGAGAGGATGAAATGTATCTTGTGCCGAGAAAAATAAAGAAACAAATCATGTGTCTTGTGCGTGCTCCTGTGAAACCAGTTGGGATGATACTGGTGTCACTGGATATCATCATTACATGTTCATAATGGACTAAAAGAAGCTCTTGCGATAAAACAATAGGCATTAAACGCTTTCACTCATTTACTCTGTTTGAGAGCTTCTTGATAGGGTGAGGTAGTGAAGGAGTTGATGAGTTGGTGTCCTTTTACTAACACTGTGTGAGGATAGCTTGACAGAGTGATGTGATGGGGTGAATGAGTTGTGAGGCTGCAGGGTAACATGCAGTCCTGTCTCGCCAGTCATCTCTTTCCATGGGTTTCAAGGTGCTTCATTTTGCCTACACTTCCAACACCTCCATGTATACTACATGCAACAACTGTCTTGAACAGCTTGTGGATGAGGGTCTGGGTGGCTTTTAACTGCTATCATTTTTAAATGTCTTATGTTTTTGCATGTTGCTTTATTCTTTGTTGGTTGTTTTGCATTTTTTTTAGTCTGTCTCGAGGGATTTTTTCCCCTTGCATTTGAAGCATATTTTTGGTGTGTATGTATGCATGTGTGTGTGAGAAAGAGAGGCATATGAATGCGGGTGTTCTGTAAGTTGAGGGATGGATCCAGGCACACCTCTTAACTGTGCCATATTATTTAGAGAATGGAAAAATGCCGGTGGAAGTCAAACATCTGTTTTGTGAGCACACAGAACAATTCAGGTCACACTCACACTGCTGTTTTCTACCTGTTCTGTCAGCAGACTTCTGACAGTTTGCAGGTGGTAAGTGACAAGAATCTGATGTTAAGTATTTTGTTTCAAAGGTCTGCTTTGGATAAACTTTGAGATTTAGCTTTGTTGATTTCCTCTGGCACAGACTTACTGTTATTTTAGTGGACAGGTGTGAAAAAGGTGCGTCTTTTTAGCAGGATGTGTTCTGTTTGACCGTTGGAACTCATGGCTGAAAATTGATGGCATTATGTTTTCTTTTAAATACAGTCAGATTGATGGATTATGTTTTCATTTAAATACAGCCAAGGAAGTTGATGAAAAAAAATGGTCACTGTTATGTTCTGCTTTTATTTTGATCGTTTCTGTATTTGTTATCAGCAGTTCTGGTTGTTTTTGTGAGGAAGGTTTGAAGATTAAGTTGTGCAGAGAGTGGGTGTATGATTAACTGACTTTCATATGAATTGAAATCTATGCACTTCAGTACAACCAAACTGTGTAAAATGTGCATGTCCCATTTTTTGTTTAATTGATTTCAGCTGCCTTGAGTTGGTAAATATAACTTTCATGTTTTGTCTACAGTGTACATAAAGTAGCCTCTGTCAAAGGTTTATTGTATGTTTTTGACTGTACAGCACCACACCATCATGCCTCTACTTTTACTCAGTATTACACATGACACTTTTTCTTGGATAGAAATAAAATGGTAATTTGTTTTTCAGGAAGATAGTATGTTGCTATCTTCTAGCATTGTCAATAGCTGTAGCTAAGTTAGTACAACTACAAGGTCTATGAATTGAGGTAATTTCTGTACAATGCTGAGCATGTTGCTTTTTTGTAATCCAGTAAATTGACTTCATATGCTGTTTTTTTTTATTTATTTATTTTTTTTCACATTAAGATCTGTCATATCTGCAGGTAGAATGTGACTCGATGCTTGGTCCAGCAGTCAAGCTTCAAATGATTGTACATTGAACATAATTCATTCAGATTTTTTCCCTAGAAGGGAGGCATTGACTTCAATATTTACAAATTTGGTTGTCATAATCCTTTCAAAATAGTCTGCTGATTACTTACTGTGCAAACACAAAACTTGTCTAAATCGCATGCTGTGATATAATTTGCTGTATTTTGTGAACATGTGTTTATCCTATCTATTGTCATTTGTGTTTTGGGTTGTTGTACAGGTTTGCATATTTTTTGATAAGTTTTTGTTTTATCCAAGAATTTTATATTGTATACCCATACGTGATCTTAAGTGTACTGTTTAGTGATTTCCTTGGATGATTATTTCAGTTAGAGTTTTGTTTATTTTTTTGTTTCTGTGTAAAATTAGCTGCAGATTATAGGTATACTTTTGTTTACCCACTACGCCGGTGTTTCTACTTAATGATATACAAAATTGTCTCAAACCAATTTGTGTTATTTCATGAATTCACTCCCCCCTCTCCCCTCCATCAGTCATATTTATTTGAATTGTTTATTTACAAGTATAAAGTTTGTCTCTCTGTGTTTAATTATTAGTTATCAATTTAATTCTAACAATGTAAATATGGTGACTAATATCCAATGCAATGGGACAAATAAGATGGGAGTTGAGAGGCAGATCGATTTTGACCAAGTCATTCATGAGTAAGGTGACTGCCTGATCCTAATTTTGGCCTTTTTGGCAGTAAAATCTTCAAGGCCAATAGTATTATGCTTTATAGTAATTGTAGAATTATGGCCTGACATAAAACAAAATGTCCGTTGAGTCTTATTTTCATAATATAATGAATTTATTATAAATAAAGTGATATTATTAACAAAGACGTAGTGAGAATAACAGATGGTTATTTTACTAAACTGTACTTAGCATACAAATAAGAATAGTGTAGATGACGCCGTCATGTAAATATATTTCCACAGTAAAACAACACATATGTGTTTCAGAAGTAGAAGAAAATCTTTTCTGGGTTTTAGTTAGTTATGATTTTTAGGATATTTTTCATCCAGTATGAATGTATTTATTTACACTGTATTTTCTGAGAGTGTCAGTTCAGTTGTGTAGTCATCGCCTTTACATTATTTATGTCAGGCTGGAATATATATATATGTGTGTGTGTGTGTGTGTGTGTGTGTATTGTAATGACCTTTTGTATGTGATGATAGTTTCAGTTGTCATAGTCAATATCTTTACATTATTTACAATAGTAGGCTGGGTTATGTATGTGTGTATGATAACAGCTTGTAGAGCAAACAGATTATGATGCCTGATTTCCCAACACATACTTTGTAAAAGTCTCAAGACAACCTTTAGCCATGGTCAGTGCATACTTTCACTGCATACCCGTTACAGCAAGTTTTAAGACAGCATTTAGCTGTAATCAAATACTGCACAGACGTTAAAAAAAGTTTCAAGACAGCATTTAGTCATTATCAGTCAAGAAAATTTTTCAGCTGGGCTCAATACATTTAACATTTTTATAGTGTTAAAATAAGTGGACAGCATGAAAAATTATAACACCCCCATCCCCTCCTTTTTTTAATTTGTCTCTTTGTCTTATTGTCACTCATGAAGAAAATATACCTACCCTCTTCTCTTTTTCATTCACTCACGCAAGAATTATGTCCCCTTCCCCCACCCTCTTCTCTCTCTCTGTGTCTCTCTCTCTGTGTCTCACTCTCATTCATACTGAATTTTATCCCCTTTCCTTTCTCTCTTTGTGTCTCATTCACTCCAAAACTATACCTCTTCTTCATCCATTGTCTCAGTTCTCTCTCACTCTCTCTTTCTCACCCCCCCCCCCCCCCACACCATGTTGCATATAATTTGTGGAATTGTTAACGGAAGTATAAAGTTGTGAATTGACACTGTGATCTGAATTAAACCAACTAAAAACATGACTGATCCAAACTCTAAGAACTGTGTATCAGAAATCTCAAACCAGATTAAAGAAAATTATGGTTGTGAATTTTGAATGAAAAGTGTGCATGTGTAGTTTGTTTTTTATTTTGTCCAGATGTGAAATAGCATTGTTTATACATGTATCTCTTTGTGTGCCTGCCATATGGCTGCAGTCAGTAATCGATATCAAGGGGAACAATGTTAGATCCTCGTTTAAAACACTCACAGAAACACACCCACACATGCACGCGTGCGGGCACGCGCGCACACACACACACACGCACACACATACACACACACACACACACGCACACACACACAACACACACACACACACACACACACACACACACACACACACACACACACACACAGACATGCACGCATGCACACACACACACGCACGCATGCACACAGTGACATGCACTTAGAGAAAACCCAGGATGATGAAATGCGTCCTTTACAGTTCTAGACACATTTGGCTTTATTGTGACAATGAAACAAACCTTTGAAATAAACCAGTCTGATGACACGTGGCAAAATGTTAAAGTTTTACAAATGAAGTTTGTCGTGTAAACTTCTTTGTCAGAGGGGAATGAGGTGGTACAGACCACAAGTGTTCTTGGGGGCCAGCATTATGAGGGTGGTCATATCTCCTCTCCTCCCATGCTGCTTTACCTTCAGCAACACTGAACTGGGTTAATAACTCATTCACAGTTGTGTGAACTGGAGACTGCACAGAGACCAACCTGTGCAATTGAACCAGAAATCTGGTATTCTTCCTGTATGCCATCCAGGCCTCAAGCCAGGTCTCAGATTTTGCTAGACAACAGAACAAAGATCATTTGTAAACAATTTTAACATTTTTAAGTTGTAAACTTGGACTTTGGTTGCGATCCATCCATGAATACTGGGAAATCTTTACAGGCTTGTTTTGTTGATTCATTCCCACATTTGCATCTTAGTCCTGTGCTTGTGGGCTTGCACTCATATAGACATGCGTGTACATACATGCACATAGATAAGTAGTTCTGTTTCCTTATTAAAAAAAAAAAAGAGATTGATTGAGAAAGAAAGAAAAACAAGATCCACACATACATGGGTACTTTTGGTAGGTAATTGTTTATGTTTTTATTTTGAAAAGCAGTTCATTTAAAGAAGACACTATTGCCATTATTATTATAATTGAAGAACTAGTGCCTGTAATGGGACTGGATTGATTTTGTTTGTATGCTATATTGTATCAGTTTATTTTGTGTTACCGTTTGACAGTATTTTTGTACAGCCCAGAAATATGTCTTGTAAATATTTGTGCAGTTTCGTTTACCCAAACATAGACAACAGTATACCCATCTAGGACAATGAAGTATTTAATTTTTGTTGTGACAAATGAACTTATTGTATATACGGTAGATTAGTACCATTTTATTCTGACAGTTAATTGTTGTAGACTGGGTAACATGTCATTCCAAGATAATGTTTGGTAATGAACAGGTGAGATCTTGACTGACTGTAGTCCATATATGTCAGATTGAGCATTGTTCCAGTACTTACACTCATATTCACTCTGTGCCACATTGTGGCTAGATTACTGAAGACTGTTGACAGTGCAGATGTGTGTCAGTTTTTGTGTGTAGTCCCAGTATTGTACTGTGTCATTTTACATTAGACATCATACATGCACTCACGCTTCATGGGTGTAATGTGCCTCCTTGTTTACATATACTGTATGCATGTACCCACGCATGCATGCACACACACACACACACACACACACACACACACACACACACACACACACACACACACACACACACACACACACACACACACACACACACATAGATAAAAGACAGACACACACACGCACACATTCAAGTTCTTAGTTTTTCACACATTCACGCAAACACACTTTACAGAAAAATATAGGAAAAAAAAAAAGTCTTGAATGTTTGATGCTTGATGTGTAGACGTCGGCAGAATCCAATTCTGGATATTCGCGCCAACGGGGGAAAAACTGGGGGAGAGCACACAGGATTCCTAACTTTAAAAAAAAAAGATTTTTTTGGGGGGGGGGACTGACCGTCAGCAGGCTTCACTTCAGCTGAAAGTTGGTATAATCAGCTGGCCTAGCCGACCCCCAGCACCATCTAGTATGGTCGCTGGGGCCCCCTCCTCGTTCAGCAGGCTGGTTTTGGGCTGCATCTGAGGCCAGACACAGCCATCCTGAACTGGTGTGCCGACGATAAGGTGATGATATCGTCTGGCAGACCATTCCACTCTGTTGTCGTTCGAGAGAAGAAAGAATTCCTAAAGGTGGTGGTGTTTGAGCGTTCAACCACGAAGCACCTGTTGTTTCTGGCCATGGTTGATACTATATTAGTTGTTATGTGGTCCTTCTCTAAGCGTGGTATGATTTTCCTTTTTGATTTGGCCACAGGTTTGAGAAACTGCTCTGCTGGTATGGCTGGGATTTCCCCCCTGACGACCTTGAAGAACAGGGTAAGGTGTTGCTCCTTCCTCCTGGTCTGCAGTGGTGATAAATTCTGCTGCTTCAGAATGGTTGTGATGCATCCAGGGGTGCGGTCTTTGTAATTCTGGGTGATGAAGCGAGCCGCACGCGTCTGGATGCTCTCCAGCCTATCAACATCCTTCTGGAGGAACGGGTCCCACACTGACGAACTGTACTCAAGGGTTGATCTCACCAGGGAGATGTACGCTGTGCGCCTACTTTGAGCTGGGCAGCAGCGTAGGTTCCTTCGTAGGAACCCCAGGGTCGAGCTTGCTTTCTTGACGATGTTGTCAATGTGTGCCGTCCATTTGAGTTCGTCAGTGAGGGTGACTCCGAGGTATGGACTGCAGGGAACTTGCTGCAGGATCTCGTTGTTTAGCATGTAGAAGTGTGATGACCTGGGTCTGATGCTGAGGATGTAGCATTTTTTTGCATTAAACCTCATGCCCCATACATGAGCCCACTTCTCCAGCTCCTTAAGATCAGACTGCAGGGTGTGATGGTCCTGTTGGCAAGTGATTGGTCGGTACAGGAGGCAGTCATCAGTGAACAAACGAACCTGCGACTTGACACAGTCTGGAAGGTCGTTCAAGTGACAGAGGAACAGTAAGGGTCCTAGCACGGTACCTTGAGGTACTCCCGAGTCCACAGTCACTTCCTTTGACTCTTCACCATCCACCACTACCTTCACGAGCCTTCTGGTTAGGAAATGGTCCAACCAACTATGCAGGGGCCCAGAAATGCTGTAACTTCTCAGTTTGTACAGAAGTTTGGAGTGGGGGACTGTATTGAAGGCTTTTGAAAAGTCAAGTATAGCCATGTCAGTTTGTTTCCCCTGGTCGAAATTTCTGCAGAGGTCGTGAAGGGTTGTGATGAGCTGGGTTTCGCATGAGAAACCAGTCCTGAAGCCATGGTTGAGGTTTGTCAATATCTTTTCTTTCTCCAGATGGTCGAGGAGGTGCTTGCAGATAATATGCTCAAGCAGTTTGCATGGTACAGATGTTAGGGAGACCGGTCGATAGTTTTCTGGTTGGTGCTTGTCTCCCTTTTTGAAGACTGGGGTGATGTTTGCTTTCCTCCAGTCGGCTGGGAGAGTTCCTGTGTCCACGGACTTCTGGAAAATTTTTGATAGACCTGGTGCTAGTTCGGCTGCACACTCTTTGAGTACCATGTTGGGTATCTGGTCTGGTCCAGGGGCCTTTGAGGTTCAGATATTTCGAAGTAACTTCTCCACTCCCTCTTTCCTTATTGTCAGGTCAGCAATTAGCCTATGCTGGTGTAGCTTGGGTAGTGGGGACTGGGAAGTGTCTTGGGTGAAGACTGATGAGAACTGTTTTAGGAGGGTGTCCGCCTTGGATCTGGCATCGCTGTAGAGTGTGCCTCTGGATTTGAGTGGAGCTATGCCGATGTTGTCCCTCTTCTTTGATTTTATATAGCTCCAGAAAGGCTTTGAATTGTTTTGTGACAGTCCTTCCTCAATGCTGTTTCTGAGAAAGGTCCACTCAGCCTGCCTGAACAGCTTTCGGCATTCTTTCTGAATGAAGCGGTAGTTTGTCCAGTTCTTTGTTCTTCTGGCTTGTCTGTATAGTCGCTTCTTTTTCTTCAGCTGTTTTTGTAGACGTCGGTTAAGCCAGGGAAGTCGGTGTCGAGTTCCTGTGGTTGAAGAGGGAACATGGGCTTCTATGGCCGTGATCAGTTCTTTCTTGAAGGTGCTCCACAGGCTTTCTATATCACTGGTGTTATCTGCCGATAAGATGTTGGTAGATATTTCCTCCGCTTCGTGCGTTAGGACCTTCCAATTCGTTTTATTAAAGTGAAAGCGTTTCCTAGGCTTCTGTCTTGTTCGAAAAGGCTCTAGGCAGATGTCTGTTACTACAGCTGAGTGATCTGACAGTCCGGGGATGTTACTGGATGCCTTTTCCAATGATGGATTTGTGGTAAAAACTAAGTCGAGACGACTCTCCATGCGGGTTGGTTGGTCGTGGACTTGGGTCAGGTGGAACTTGTTGGCTATGTCCACAAGCCTTTCTTGCACTGTTCTGTCGCTGGCGCCTGGGTGGACTGATCTAGATTCCCAGTCAATGTCTGGACAGTTAAAGTCCCCACACACAATTATTTCTTTGTCGCTTACTTTCTGCAGCGATGCTTCAAGTCCATCTAGGTGACGTTTTTCTCTGTGGGGCATGTAGTAGGAGGCGATGTGTGTGTCACGTTTACCTTTAATTTTGATTTTTGCCCAGTTGATTTCACATTCCATGACAAATTCGGGGTGCTCCGTTGCAACAATGTCTTCATGTACAAGTACGAAGACGCCCCCGCCCAGTGTGCCTCGGTTGTTCCTATAGGGCCTGTAGTTGGGTGGGAAAACCTCAGAGTCCAGGATCGCATCCTTTGACGGGGTCTGCCGGGTTTTACTCCTTTCAGCCACGTCTCAGTGGCACATACCACGTCTGGTTTTACATAGTCCAGGATTGCGCTAAACTCAGAAGTTTTGTTATTTATGCTGTCTAGGTTGATTGTTAGGATTCGCAAGTTGTTGCTATCCTTCTTGGGAGGTGTGTCACTGGAGCTGGAAGTGGAACCTAGTGTTTTGCTTCGCTGTGTAGAGTTTGTTGCTTTCTGCACGGGACTTGGGTAGTTTGTTTCAGTTTGATTTAAGGTGTTTGGTGTCTTTGGGTTAGAGATTGGGCTACTTACTAGCACATGCCGCAGGGGTACACAGAAGGGCCTGGGTTTGGGTGAATATCTCCCGATGCCAGGAGCATTGTCAGAATCACACATGTTGTTAGTGGGAGTGTTTTGTCAGATTGTACAGGTGGGGCATAACGCACAGTTCTTGTGGAGCGAAGTAACAAGAAGGCACTGGAGGTTTGAACGCTCGTTCTTGTACGTCAGGTAGTTTGAACTCAGTTTATGGACGAACATAAAAAAGAACAAGAAAAAGATTGCCTGACCTTTCATGTCGGAGTCCTAGTGCTGCATCTCAGGTTGTTCACTACGTAGGATGCCTTGGCTGGTAGTCACAGTTCGAGTTCACAAACACATTCACAGTCGGCGAAAGGCCAAGAAGTGGCGCAGAGATCAGTCAAATATGGCGGCAAGGAACACGCCCACTTGAGGAAAAAATATAACAGGCCAAATAAAAGTTCTCACTTTCCTAACCTGGAGAATTTTTCGAAATGTGCTACTTTTGGTAGTTGTAAGTAGTCTTAAACGAAAAGAATAATGGAATTTAGGTTTTTCCCCATAAAAAGAAAATTTAGCAGAGCCCGTTTTCGGTCGATGTTACCCCTGCTAAGAGTGCTCTCCCCTTGGCTACATACTTGAAAAGCTCCAAAGTAGTTAGGAATTCTGGCCACAAATACTAAAGGATGTCCCAGACTTGCAAGGTTATCAGAGTGGATGGAGACCACACATCTCTTGAACCAGTTAAGAAGTTTGTTCAAGAGGGATTCATCACACTTGGACAATTCTCTATGCGCTCCACCCAGATCTGCCTGTAAATATCTGCCAGACTCCCTGAGCCTACGCAAAATCGTATGCGCTTGCAGGGTCTTGAACTGAGGAGCAGAAAAGGTGGGGGTGGGGAAAGAAGACCTTTGAAACACCAATCTGACACCACCAGAATGATGGAAACATTAAGATGGGCAGCAAACAAGGTCACTAAACTCAAGATACGAGATACTGAGTCTATGCCTCTATCAAAAGGGATGAGCAGCCCACAAAAATCTGAAGGTAGCGCCCTCTCTCTTCCTGAACGGGGCCCAGAAACCATTCACATTGCTCTCTTTGTCTCTGTGTTCTTTTCTCTTTCTGTCTCTTTTTTAGCTGTTGAAGAAAAGTGGGATTTGTGTACTGGCAGCTCGTGTTTGTGCAGTGGTGTATTAAACAAGTCAGTAAGATCTGGTTACTTTTTTTAAGCTTAGATAGCAAGTTTAAATATTTTGGTGATTTTTGGAAGCTGTGTCCGTGTCAGTGTATCTCCTTGAATGTTGTCTACGTTGCCCTGTATCTCTTGGTCTGTTCATCTGTTTCTTTTTATGTGGTTTTATCGTAGGTCTTTATGCTTCAGTATATTGCAAAACCTTGTTTATCATAGAACCAAAGATGATTTTTGTTTTCGTTTTTATCAGTCATGGGAATTCTCCTCAGTCTGCTATTTTCAGGAGAAATGGACCTGGTTTCCTCTGAAAAAAGCTATAGGTTCTTTGGAGTATCAGAAAGAGAAAGAATATGTATCCCTACCAATCCAGAAGTTTAAAAGAGAGACTGAATTCAAGTATGTCAGATGCCTAGAGTGGCTGCCTGCAGCTCAGCAAAAGGTGCACATAGTTACTTAGGCAAGTGCACACGTTGAAGCGACTTTGAATGCAGCACAGTAACTCAGTTTGGCAGCCATGTTTTGTTTTGTTTGATCAAGTGTATGATAATTTTTAACATATGGCGCATAAGGAAATCAAGAATTGTAAAAAAACCAAGATTTCTACATACTGTTTTCTGTGTTTTTGTTGCGTTTTAAGTGCACAAAATGTTGAAAATTTTAGATATGAAGTGTACATGAATTTGATGCCCAAAACGCTCAGGTTGCACAGACTTCAATCTGGGAAACGAAAGGTTTGGTTAGGGGGGTTAAGGGGCTTGCCCCTGGATCCCCTTAGTTTCAGAGATTTATGTCTTGAGCAGATCTCATGCCTGATAAGAGATGTTTGTGTTCAATTCACTGTCTCTTTGAGTGCCAGAAACTGGATTTTTGAGATGGAAACAAAAATAAAAGCAAAAGAACATGGGTTTCATTTTAGTGGTACGCACTTCACTGTGTCCGATGAGTGTGTAACCTATTGTGAGATGATGCATTTCTGTAATTGAAATAAGCTGAACATGTACATGAACGGTTTTGTGTAGAAGCAGTGAAAGTTTTCATCTTATATTGTGTGCCTGTTTGAATGTTGTGAGTGTGGAAACTTAATTTTTATAAATAATTAAGGTTGATCCATTTTTGCCAGTATATCATGAACGTAGTATGCCAGTTGGAGTAAGTCATGACTTAATAATTATGCTTCAGTTATTCCTGTTGCCAGTTACTATAATGGAGAAAACATTTCATTAAACTGGTATTGGCAAACGTTTTGTTGAGATGTCATTTGAGTGTGTGTATGTGTGTGTGTGTGTGTGTGTGTGTGTGTGTGTGTGTGTGTGTGTGTGTGTGTGTGCACGCGTGCTGGCTTGCATTAGCATTCACAAACAGACAAATTATAGTGGTTAGGGCAATGGACTGATGGCTGGAAGGGACTTTAGACAGCAAACAGTGTGTCCGAATTACTGTATTTTTGGATACTAGCCCCCCTATCCTTAATTAAGTTTGAAGACTAGGACCACATGGTTGAGTGCTACTTACTTCATGATCACCATCTCAACATTTTAGGTGTTTGTACTTCTTGAAAATTGAATATAATAGTATATTTGGCAGGGAACATAGAGTCTTACTGTGTCCCCTGTTATAGAGAAAACAATGACAGTCTCCCCATTTTCAGGAATTATAAAAACATAGTGAAAATTGCCCCCATTTCTGTGGATGTTCATGCCTCTTCCTATAAGCTGCACTTTGGTCTTGATCAGTGTATAGACCTGCCACGATCAATCCTAATCAAAAATGAAGTAATGTGTGTGTGTTTCAAGTATCACACGCATAGCCTTTTATTTTATTGGTGTAGGATCACGTAATCACATCCACAAACAATCAGTTAACAAATGGAATGGGAGGGGAAGGAGGAGGCACTAGTGACATGGTTAAACCATGGTGTGGATGTTCCTTCTTCTGTATTTTTACAGACGTTTTGTTTAAGAATTGTGCCTGCAGAATTACATCAGTCCCGTTTGAACTTTCTCTGACATGTTTCAAAAGGGGCAGATGACCCAAGCATGATGGAGATATTCCATAAAAAGCAGAGAAACCCTTGCTGACGATTTCAAACACAAATACAAGTATGGTCTCACACATATAAAGCGAGAGAGAATCCTGCGTTTCTGATGATCGATAATGAGTGTGTGTTTCAATGAACATCAGGAAGAGAGTTCTTGAATGTTATATAGAACCAATACTGTTGTACGGATGTGAGGCGTGGACAGTCAACAAGCAAAGCCAGAACAAGATTGAGGCAGCCGAGATGTGGTTTCTAGGAAGAATGTTGAGATTTCCATGGACAGCAAAGAAAACAAACGAGACAGTCTTGATGAAGGCAGACACAAGTAGATCATTCATAAAGAAGATTAGGAAAAGACAGGCAACATTTATAGGCCATTTTATGGGAAAATGGGAATTGGAGCACCTGGTCACAACAGGAAAGCTTGAGGAAAAGAAATCACCAGGTAGACCCAGGGAGAAGATGCTAGACGGACTTACAGAGTGGCTGAAGACAAGAAGGGTGGAAGAGATGCTTGCAGCAACAAGACATAGAGACAGATGGAAGTCCATGATCGCCAACGCCATGCGGCAAGGCACCTGATGATGATGAATGGGAAAAGACAAGCAACATCTATACATTTTATGAGGCAAGAGAATTTTGAGCACCTAGTGAGAACAGGAAAGCTAGAGAGAAAAACAAAATAAAACAAAACAAAACAAAACAAAAACACACCAGATAGACCCAAGGAGAAAATATTAGTTTTGTGGAGTGAATGGGGACAGAAAAGGTAGGAGATACACTTGCAACAACAGAAGATAGATTCGTATGGAAGGCTATTATTGCTAACGATAGAATCGTATGGAAGGCCATTATTGCTAACGATATGCAGCATAGCACACGATGATGATGATTCACAGACACATAAATAGTGTGCGTGCGCATATGCGTACACGTGTACAGGATGCTTAGCTAGAGTACACTCATGCAGTTAGGTGTGTGACTTTTTACCCAAGTATTCATCCTCTGTTTCACTTACACACAAACATACACACACACACACATACACACACACACACACACACACACACACACCCCACACACACACACACACACACACACACACACACACACACACACACACGCACACACACACACACACGCACACGCTCGGTGCTGACTTAGAATACGCTCAGCCTGTGATCCTTGACCCAAGTCGTCATCCTTTTTGCAACTAGATGGCTCACCCTGGCACTAAAGTCCTGGGAACCCCTTTGCTCTAGCTGTTGACCTTTCGAACAAGTTCTGTCATATTTTTTTTTAATGTTTTTTTTTCTCTTTTCTTTTTTCTTCTTCTTCTTTCTTACCCCTCCCCCTCCCTCAACTGTGGGAAAAAGATCCAAGATGACCAAAATGTGTGTTTTCTTGTTTCTGTGTTTTAAATTGAGCGCTAACTTGTTTGGTTGGCAAAGAAATGTCGCGTTTTGACAGAGCAGGCTACCATTGAGATTTACAATGAATGATTCTCTTGTTTAATAACTTCAAAAAGTGGCTAGTTGTAAAGAAGAACAAAAGTTCAGTGTCGCATAAACTGCAAAAAATGTACGCAAAGTCTGATCAACATGGAGAGCTTCAGAGGTAAAACTAAGAACCAGGGTACCCAGCATTTTCATGTAGTGGAATCTCTCTTTCTCTCTATGTCTCTGTCCTCTCTGTCTCTCTCTGTCTCTGTCTCTCTCTCTCCCCCCCCCCTCTCTCTCTTTCACACACACACACACGCGCACATACACACACTCTCTCACACACACACACAATATAACACACACACCACACACTCTCTCTCTCTCCACCCGCCCTCCCCCCTCCACCCCCCCACCCCCCCACCCCCGTTTTAGATCGATTCCAGCCAGTGTCGTCAACAAAACATGCATTGATTGTCATGCAGCAGAGGGAGACTCGGTGTAGAGGCAATATTTCATACAATCGGCTGCTCTTTTCCCCGTGTCTGTAAACATACAGATCGGGACCAAGCGTCGTGTTTTGCTGTTGTGACTTTGACAGAGCATACATATTGAAACCGTTGCATACAAATAAAATATGTGTATTCCTTTTGATGTGTTTTGAATGCTTCTGTCTCTTGCCGTCGTCCATTTACAAGCAAACCTTGTATGTGCAAGCAGCCCACATAGGCGCGCACCACAGGGGTCAGCTTTATTGCAGTGTGAGTCTTGACTCTTTTGTGTCGCCATGTTTGTATTTCTGTATGTCATCTATTTTTTTCAACATACCCCCCGTGGGGATGCCGGGGGCTCTTTCAGTATGAATAGTCTCCCCACCTGGAAATTCTGTGCTAGAAATATTCTCTTTTCTGTCACTCTCTTTGTTTCTATCTTCGTCCTTCGCTTTCTGTCATTTCTCCTATCATTTTCTGCTTTGCTGGTCCATTCACCTGTATGTGTTCGATAAAGTCTTACGTGCTTTCTTTTAGGATTGATAGTTGGGTACATGTATTAAGTGCATTTTTGGCTTTAGGGAAATGAGATATGCGGAAGCGATAATTGGTGCATGTATAAATGCATTTTTGCGTTTAGGGAAATGAGTATGCGGAAGCGATAATTGGGTGCATGTATTAAATGCATTTTTGCGTTTAGGGAAATGAGGTATGCGGAAGCAGTTTTGGGTAATTTAGGCCCGTTCTTATATATACATGTATGTTTTAGTGTCCTTAGTTATGTTTCAATTTGTATTCAGTTGTGTTTTGTAATACCCCTGTGGTCAACGCCAGGAGCATCTCCTAAGATTATGTGCGCCAATGCTTTGATACATGTACTCAATTTCCTTTCCTTTTTTTTTCCTGTTGAGATATTGTGTATGTTTTAAAACGGTTATAGCCCCTGATATGACTGCGCAAGTCGGCTTGGCTTTATACAAAAATAACGAAATATCAATTTATTCAACATCTGTGCATCACCCTGTACATCATTTCATTTATCATTTCCAACCAAGATATCACTATTTCTATGACTGACCATTTCAGACACATTGTATAAATCGTTTTAGGCAGCAAAATGTTTCATGCTGTTGTGTAACATGTGTTTTCTTTCTTTCTTTTTTTTTAAACGTTCCAGTTTTTCGCCAATGTGTGTATGGACGTTGATTTGCTCACACTGTGCAGGCAATATGTCTTCAGGGCGCATGCATCTGGGTTTTTTGTTTGTTCATATTTCCATAAACTACCCGGTACTGCCGTGATTTACAGGATATTTAACGTGCATACTTGATTTGCTTGTATAGACGAATGGGAACTCAAGCACTTGCAGGTTTACACACATGCAGACCAGGGAGATAGGAAAAATCTCCACCATTTACCTCCACCATTTACCTCCACCATTTACCTCAGGAGATGGGAAAAATCTCTACTATCTACCTCAGGAGATAGGAAAAATCTCCACCATTTACCTCAGGAGAAAGGAAAAATCTCCACCATTTACATCAAGAGAAAGGAAAAATCTCCACCATGTACCTCAGGAGATAGAAAAATCTCCACCATTTACCTCTGGTGGATGGTACCCAGGTAGAATCAGACCTCAGATTTTCCGATTGGAAGTCTCAATCATGTAACCTACCTTGACATATGACAGCCCATATTATGCTGATTTGTCATGGGAGGAAATCGCAGTGCTCTGTATGTGTGTGGTGTGCGTGTGCGTGTGTGTACGTGTACGTGTACGTGTGTCGTGTACATGTGTATGTGTGTGCGCATACGCTGCGAATCAATGTTAAATATACTATAGCCACAGGATACAGACTCGGCACATATACGCGTATGTATCACTGATGCATGCATGTACATGCGCGGACATGTTTACCGACGCAGAACGCACACAATACACGTAACAGTGATCATGATTGCAAATGTGAAACACCTGTAGACTACACATCTCTGATGGATAATACCCAAGCTCACTGCGTTGTAAAATCTGTTTTGAAAAATAAGTAACGTGGTTTGCGGGCATAACATATATGGTTGCTTGTTTGTGTGTATGTTTGATGGAAATACGTAACAAGCACAAAAAACATGTATAGAGTGGAACAAGAATGTAACATACAGTCTAAAACTGCATACGTGATAAGATGTTAAGATTGATAACGAACGAAAAGTGTGGACCAAAATTCAATACATACACGTACGCACGCGCGCGCGCGCGCACACACACACGCCCCCCCCCCCCCCCCACACACACACACACACACACACACACCACACACACCACACACACACACCACACACACACACACACACACACAACACACACCACACACACACACACACACACACACACACACACACACACACACACACACACACACACACACACACACCACACACCACACACACACACACACACACACACACACACACACACACACACACACTCACACACACACACACACAGACACACACACACACACACACACACACACACACACACACATACATACACACACACACACTCTTTAGTAACGTAGTCGCGAACACTCCACTGCCAGATACTGGACTAACAACCCTGAATACAAAAACAGAATTTGATATTCATGTCCGACCAGTTTTGACAGATGGAAACCATACCAGCCAACGCAGTCATCGAGTGACAAAGGAAAGAGAGACAGGTAACTTGCTCTGTGCGAAGTTGCCAGTAATTTTCGCTGCGACGCCTCGTGCCCCAGCAGCCCAAGACTGATTTCACACAGCCCTACAGAAGGCTCAGGACAGTATAACCCACATGTTTTTGTAGCTTTGAGACGTACTACGCGCACGCAGATTGACAAATCATATCGGTAGATTTAGAGTCTGGAGTTTATGAAAGAAGGATTTAGCGCATTCGGTCAATTCCGTATGTGCGCCACCCAGTCTGCTGTTATGTGTTAAAGTAAACCCCTTGAGCCTGTTGTGCGATACCCTGTCCACTGGCAAGGATTGAAATGAGAGGAGAGGAACAGGTTCTATGAAACACTAAGCTTAAACCACTTGAGTGTCATTGAAATAGGCGACGAACATGCCAATAACAACAACAACCACACACAAAGAGTGTGCCCTGCCTGAGGGTCAATCCTACGACCACTTTTTATCAGCATGGTGCTTCAATCATCTGAGCTAACAGGGCCACTGTCGGTCAAGCAAGACCTTCATTACCAGCTTGAAGTGTGAAGTTACCGGTTTGTCTGTTCATGTCTCTGATTTAGCCCTTATTTGGGAAGAGAATGGAATATGCAGATACGTGTCAGTTGTTTTTGGGTTTTTTTTCCAATGAGTTCTCCCACGCATTTGTTGGTGGAAGCAGAAAAGAATTGGTTATGAATGTATTCTCTTTGATAGACTGAAGTCCTGTTTTGTTTCGCGGCATGGTTATGTGGTTAGCGGATCGGACCGCGGCATAACGCCCTTCAGATTGGTTATCGATTGATTGTAGTTCCTTCCCTTGCTTCTGAGTCAGTTTTCTAACTGATGGATACGTTTTTTATTAGTTATCTGTGATTGAACGGATAATGTACAAACAGACAAATAAAAATGAAACACGGAGAACAAATAACCCAACAAACAAGCAACAATCAACCAAAGACAGAGAGAGGCAGATAGAGACATAATAAACAAATTGGGAAGACAGTTTGACAGAGAGAGAAAACGAGTAAATGAGAGAGAGAGGGAAAGATTATGATAACATCTTTTAGAACATGTTTCATCGATCCACTGTTCGTTCAGATTGGGACAGGGCTCAAAACTGGGTCCTAGAAAAACAAAAAACTTGTTACGGAAACAACAACAGGAGAAATCAACTCTGATGTGTGTGATGGGCTTCCAGAGAACAGAGGCTGACCCAGAACAGACAGAAGTGGAAAACCGTTAGTGCGCTACATACCAACGGCATAACAGGTAGAAGTAGAAAATGAGATTTCGTCGATAGGAAAAGTCATGTTCAGCAGATGATGAAATATTAAACAAGGAAAACGGTACCTTGTCTTAAATGGTTTATGAATCGTCTTGTTCACTGATTAGTATTTACTTCGCTTACAAAGTGCATGGCATTAAAGAAAGATTAAGTCGTGCCAGAATGTTGTATGTTTGATTTAACTTTCATTACTCTGCATACATACACATACGTTCAATTTTCTTATTAAAAATACTTCGTCTGTTTTTAAATATTTGTCTGTTTCAAATAGCAACCAGTTCACTGTGTTAAGTGGGCGTCTTACACAGTGTTCACTTCTCCACTTTATGTGTTTTTAATTTTCTTGTTCCATATTGTCTTTGAATATGTCAAATAATTTGAAATGTAATGTTTTCATATCTAGAATAATGAAACGAAGCCTAATGAGAGAGGGAGAGAAGGGGAGAGGAAATGTATGTGAATAAAAGATTTGTTTTGAAGCCAGCTTGTGTCGATAACGGTTTTAAACCGCGGCATTAGATCTTTCAGATGAAACATCGATTTATTTATGCTTCTTTCACATGGTCCTTTGGCTTGTCAGATTGAACATCGATTTATTTGTGGTCTCGTGGCTATGGCTTTCAGTTCAAGTTGAACGAGAAGTTACTGTGTTTTCGTAATGACAGCTGCTACAGAAAACACACGGGTACATACATCCACAACACACACACACACAACACACACACACACACACACACACCACACACACACACACACACACACACACACACACACACAACACACACACACACACACACACACACCACACACACACAACACACACACACATACATGCGCGCGCGCACACACACACACACACACACATATATATATAGAGAGAGACAGGCATACAAATACACGCGTGCGCACGCGTGCCCACACACACACATACACACACACACACACACGAAGATACTCACGCACAAACACACACTTTCTCTTTCTCTCTCTCTGTCTGTCTTTCTCTATCTCTGTCTCTCACTATCTTTCTGTCTCTCACTCCCTCTCTCACACACATACACACAAATGCATACACACAGGGAGTGGGAAAAAGAGGCAAATCCAAAACAGGCAGATATATACAAACACTGATACTGACAATGTTTCATCGTGAAGGCCAGAGAGAGAGAGAGAGAGAAAGAAAGAAAGAGAGAGAGAGAGAGAGAGAGAGAGAGAGAGAGAAGAGAGAGAGAGATTTTCAGCACCCACCTCACATCGACAGGGATAATAACCCCAGGAAAGTGGGTGAAGGAAGCGATCTTAACTGATAGTACACTCACATCTCCATAACCATAATTATGCCAAGATGGGCAGTAAAAAGACCGACCAGTTTGATATAATGTGGCGCACTCTAGTTTTGAACCACAATTTTTGGTGCACGAATCCGACACTCAGTTCAGCCATTAAGATCTGTTGAGAAACAGAGCATAAATTTAGTTGTTTTTCCGCCCAGCTAACTTATCTTGTATGGATTTAACTGCGACATTTGGTTCAGATGAAACATCGATTTATTTCTGGTTCTCTCACACGGTCTATGGTTCGTCAGATAGAACATCGATTTATTTGTGGTATTGTGACTATGGCTTTTCAAGTTCAACAACGACTTAATTGTATTGTTCCTAGTGACAGTTGCTTTAGGAAACAGAGAGACTGTGCGTGCGTGCGTGCGTGCGTGTGTGTGTGTGTATGTGTGTGTGTGTGTGTGTGTGTGTGTGTGTGTGTGTGTGTGTGTGTGTGTGTGTGTGTGTGAGACAGAAATTAGTATTGTTTGTATATGTTGTTTGTTTGTTTGTTTGTTTGTGTGTGTGTGTGTGAGAGAGAGAGAGAGAGGGGGGGGGGGGGGGAGGGAGGAGAGAGAGAGAGAGAGTGAGAGAGAGAGAGATGAGAGAGAGAGGTGTTTACAACAGAGATCACACGGAGAGAGAAAAAGTTTGTATGGTGTTGTTGTTGTGTTTGTTTGTTTGTGTGTGTTGTGTGTGTGTGTGTGTGTGTCGTTGTGTGTGTGTGTGTGTGTTGTGTGTGGGTGTGGTGTGTGTGTGTGTGTGTGTGTGTGTGTGTGTGTGTTGTGTGTGTGTGTGTGTGTTAAAAATATGATTACTGTTTCTAGAATCGTGCAACAAAGACAGTTTGTCAATACATCTGGTATAATTCAATATATTATATGATATATATATATATATATATATATATATATATAATATATATAAATGGAAATATGTATATATACATGTATATATCTCTCTATATACACATATATATACATACATGTATATATATAAATATAAGTATTTATGTGTGTATGTATATAGGCAAAGCAAGGAAGGACAAGAAAGAGGCACTGCCCAAGGCAAAGCAAGGAAGGACAGGAAATAGGCACTAGCCAAGGCAAAGCAAGGAAGGACAGGAAATAGGCACTGCCCAAGGCAAAACAAGGAAGGACAAGAAATAGGCACTGCCCAAGGCAAAGCAAGGAAGGACAAGAAATAGGCACTGCCCAAGGCAAAGCAAGGAAGGACAGGAAATAGGCACTGCCCAAGGCAAAGCAAGGAAGGACAGGAAATAGGCACTGCTCAAGGCAAAGCAAGGAAGGACAAGAAATAGGCACTGCCCAAGGCAAAGCAAGGAAGGACAGGAAATAGGCACTGCCCAAGGCAAAGCAAGGAAGGACAGGAAATAGGCACTGCCCAAGGCAAAACAAGGAAGGACAAGAAATAGGCACTGCCCAAGGCAAAGCAAGGAAGGACAGGAAATAGGCACTGCCCAAGGCAAAGCAGGAAATGACAGGAAATAGGCACTGCTCAAGGCAAAGCAGGAAATGACAGGAAATAGGCACTACTCGAGGTAAAGCAGAAAGGACAGGAAATAGGCACTCAGGGAAGGACAGAAAATAGGCACTGCCCAAGGTAAAGCAGGAAAGGACAGGAAATAGGCACTGCCCAAGGTAAAGCAGGAAAGGACAGGAATTAGGCACTGCCCAAGGTAAAACGGGGAAGGACAAGAAATAGGCATTGCCCGAGGTAAAGAACGAAAGGACAGAAAATAGGCACTGCCCAAGGTAAAGCAGGAAAGGACAGGAAATAGGCACTGCCCAAAGTAAAGCAGGGAAGGACAGGAAATGGCACTGCCCAAGGTAAAGCAGGGAAGGACAGGAAATGGGCACTGCCCAAAGTAAAGCAGGGAAAGGACAGGAAATGGGCACTGCCCAAAGTAAAGCAGGGAAGGACAGGAAATAGGCACTACCCAAGGTAAAGAAGGGGGACAGGAAATAGGCACTACCCAAGGTAAAGAAGGGGGACAGGAAATAGGCACTACCCAAGGTAAAGAAGGGGGACAGGAAATAGGCACTACCCAAGGTAAAGAAGGGGGACAGGAAATAGGCACTACCCAAGGTAAAGAAGGGGGACAGGAAATAGGCACTACCCAAGGTAAAGAAGGGGGACAGGAAATAGGCACTACCCAAGGTAAAGAAGGGGGACAGGAAATAGGCACTACCCAAGGTAAAGAAGGGGACAGGAAATAGGCACTACCCGAGGTAAAGAAGGGGGACAGGAAATAGGCACTGTCCAAGGTAAAGAAGGGGGACAGGAAATAGGCACTGTCCGAGGTAAAGAAGGGGGACAGGAAATAGGCACTGTCCAAGTAAAGAAGGGGGACAGGAAATAGGCACTGTCCAAGGTAAAGAAGGGGGACAGGAAATAGGCACTGTCCGAGGTAAAGAAGGGGAACAGGAAATAGGCACTGTCCAAGGTAAAGAAGGGGGACAGGAAATAGGCACTGCCCAAGTAAAGCAGGGAAGGACAGGAAATGGCACTACCCAAGGTAAAGAAGGGGGACAGGAAATAGGCACTCCCAAGGTAAAGAAGGGGGACAGGAAATAGGCACTACCAGTAAAGAAGGGGGACAGGAAATAGGCACTACCCGAGGTAAAGAAGGGGGACAGGAAATAGGCACTACCCGAGGTAAAGAAGGGGGACAGGAAATAGGCACTACCCGAGGTAAAGAAGGGGGACAGGAAATAGGCACTGTCCGAGGTAAAGAAGGGGGGGGGGGAAAGGAAATAGGCACTACCCAAGGTAAAGAAGGGGGACAGGAAATAGGCACTGTCCGAGGTAAAGAAGGGGGACAGGAAATAGGCACTACCGAGGTAAAGAAGGGGGACAGGAAATAGGCACTACCCGAGGTAAAGAAGGGGGACAGGAAATAGGCACTGTCCGAGGTAAAGAAGGGGGGGACAGGAAATAGGCACTACCCAAGGTAAAGAAGGGGGACAGGAAATAGGCACTGTCCGAGGTAAAGAAGGGGGACAGGAAATAGGCACTGTCCGAGGTAAAGAAGGGGGACAGGAAATAGGCACTGTCCAAGGTAAAGAAGGGGGACAGGAAATAGGCACTGTCCAAGGTAAAGAAGGGGGACAGGAAATAGGCACTGTCCAAGGTAAAGAAGGGGGGGGGGACAGGAAATAGGCACTGTCCAAGGTAAAGAAGGGGGACAGGAAATAGGCACTACCCAAGGTAAAGAATGGGGACAGGAAATAGGCACTGTCCAAGGTAAAGAAGAGGGACAGGAAATAGGCACTACCCAAGGTAAAGAATGGGGACAGGAAATAGGCACTGTCCAAGGTAAAGAAGGGGGACAGGAAATAGGCACTACCCAAGGTAAAGAAGGGGGACAGGAAATAGGCACTACAGAAGGTAAAGAAGGGAAGGGCAGGAAATAGGCACTACAGAAGGTAAAGAAGGGAAGGGCAGGAAATAGGCACTACAGAAGGTAAAGAAGGGAAGGGCAGGAAATAGGCACTACAGAAGGTAAAGAAGGGAAGGGCAGGAAATAGGCACTACCCAAGGTAAAGAAGGGGGACAGGAAATAGGCACTACCCAAGGTAAAGAAGGGGGACAGGAAATAGGCACTACAGAAGGTAAAGAAGGGAAGGACAGGAAATAGGCACTACAGAAGGTAAAGAAGGGAAGGGCAGGAAATAGGCACTACAGAAGGTAAAGAAGGGAAGGGCAGGAAATAGGCACTACAGAAGGTAAAGAAGGGAAGGGCAGGAAATAGGCACTACAGAAGGTAAAGAAGGGAAGGACAGGAAATAGGCACTACAGAAGGTAAAGAAGGGAAGGACAGGAAATAGGCACTACAGAAGGTAAAGAAGGGAAGGGCAGGAAATAGGCACTACAGAAGGTAAAGAAGGGAAGGGCAGGAAATAGGCACTACCGAAGGTAAAGAAGGGAAGGGCAGGAAATAGCACTACCCAAGGTAAAGAAGGGGGAGAGCAAATAGGCACTGTCTGAGGTAAAGCAGCGTAGGACAGGAGATAGGCACAACCCACACTAAGGCAGAGAGCGACAGGAGACGGACACTGCTGAAAGTAAGGCAGACAGGACGACGATATGGGCACTCCCAAGGTAGAGCAGTGTAGGTCAGGGGATTAGCGCTGCCCTAAGCTAAAGCCCTCTAGGTCTACACCTGTTTTCTGATACAACTCTGGTAAAAACCATTAACATCAGATTTCTAGTGCGAACCATGAAACCTCATTCACACGTTTTATTGATATGGACAGATAGACAAGACAGGAATGGCCGAATAGGATCGAGAACAGGTATTGGAATTTTTAACAAACCATAAATCAGAAGAACCACCTGTATCGTAGACCTTGTCCCCGCAGCGACACGGCACTGTAGTGACAAAATTGAATTCTTCGAAGTAAACAACAAAAAGAGAGAAAGAACCACAGGAACATCAACCCACAAATGTCTTTTTAATGGCACTGCTGACGCGTAAAGTCTGTTTAGTCAGTGCCAAACAGAGCCATTGAGACAAGAGTTTAACTGGCTTGTACAAAGAAAGACAGTCAGAAAGAGCGGAAGGTGGGAGACATTTTTGCGAGAGGGAGGGAGGGAGAGAGAGAGAGAGAGAGAGAGAGAGAGAGATGAGGAGAGAGAGAGAGAGAGAGGAGAGAGAGAGAGGAGAGAGAGAGAGAGAACGGTTTATACAGTACATGTATAGTGACCCTAGCTTTTTCTGACTGGATATGAAAAAAAGCAAACTATACATAAAAATGATTGAGCCACGTCATTGTTTCCAGTCGTCACGTCAAACATATTGGGTTAGCGTACAATGGTGCCCTGTATTTAATTTCCCTTTCACAAAGGGTGGTGGGGGGGGGGGGGGTGAGGTGGGAGTGGGAAGTTCGAATATGTGTGTGTGGAATGGACGCATCAAAGCAACATGCTCTCCCAAGGAAGAGTAGAAATTCACACAGAAAAATCTACCCCCCCTCTCTCTCTCTCTCTCACACACGCACACACACACACACACACACATACACACATACACACACAAGCTTGCTTGTGTACGCACACACGCGCTCACACACACACACAAGCACACACACACACACACACGTACATACACACATACACGTACACACACACACATGCACACACACACATACACACACACACACACACACACACACGCACGCACGCACGCACACACACCACACACACACACACACTCTACGGTCGTACGTGTTTTATGGTGGATAAACGGAACACCATTAACATAATTTTGATGCGGAAAAAACGCTTATTACAGTTTATATGATATTACAGATGGGAAAAAAATGCCGAAGTGACGTGAAAGATTGGAAAGTGCATGTCGCCACAATGAGAGAGATTAGTAATCCTGTTGGTGTACAGGCACTTGTGCAAATGGGAATTCTTAGAAGTAAACGACGTAAAAGAAATCGAAAAAACACACACAACACACAACCCACAAACACACGCGCGCCGCGCGCGCGCTCGCGAAAATCGTCTAAAAGTACAGAGGGCTAAACAGAAGAGAAGATACAGAAAATTAAACCATTGAAAAAAAGAATCTGAAAGAGAGGAAGGAGAGACAGGAGAGGGAGGAGAGAGAGAGAGAGAGAGAGAGAGAGAGAGAGAGAGGAGAGAGAGAGATTGTAACGCACAAAGACCAGAGAAACGATCAAAATTGAACATATACGTGAACCGAGCGATAAGATGTTCTGAACTCTTGCAGCAAACACACACACACACACACACACACACACCACACACACACACACACAACACACACACACACCACACACACACACACACACGCACGCACGCAGTCGCACGCACGCCACACACATTCTAAAAAGGTACAGATAGACAACAAAGTGACAAGTAGGATACCAGAATGTAACATTAACACAACATTGCAAAGAGAGAGAGAGAGGGGGGGGGTGAGGAGGGAGTGAGGAAGTCGAAGTGGGAAAGAGATGAGAAAGAGAGAGAGAGAGAGAGAGAAGAGAATCTGTCACGCACAAAGAACAACAAACAGATCACAAATTGAACACATTACGTGAACCGAGCGAATAAGATGTGTCAGAAACCGTCTTGCAGCAAACACACACACACACACACACACACACACACACACACATCACACAACACACACACACACACACACACACACACAACACACACACACACACACCACACACACACACACACACACACACACACACACACACACACATATGGATCCAATACAACCAATCTCTCCTACACAAACAACAGTTCTTTGGGTTTCAGCAATATTTATTCAGCACTGGTCCGGTGGAAATGGAAATATTAGTTCAAGGCAAAACGAAATTACTCACTGTTGGGTACGGATTATCTCCAGCGCAAATCGGCCAGTCAAAAAGTACTGCGCTGGAACGGGTATTTGACCGTGTTTCCCCCCCCCCCCCCCCCCCCCCCGAAAACAAACACATTTTAGCAGGTGTTTCTAAACCGGCTGGCTGCTCTTTGGAGCCATTTTATTCATCGGTATTCTCAGCAATGTTTGGTCATCTAAAAAAATACGTTCCCGTCTGTTCGTTCACTGGCACATCTAGAGCTGAAAAACATACTATAACCCTCAATATTCATAGCTTGACAACCTACATGAACAATATTTGTATAACTATGAAGAAGGAGAAAATGATGATGATGATGATGATGATGATGATGATGATGATGAAAATAATAGTAATAATGATAATAATAATAATAATAATAATAACAATAATAATAATGATAATAATAATAATAACAATTGCCATTTTGCATCAGCTGGCCACGTAGAACTACAGCCAGACTATGAATGAATCCAAAAATATTTGCCATGATTTTATGAATTAGCAGTGTTCGCCATAATTTACACACCGGCGTGGCTCGATCGAGAGTTGTACGTAAATCGATTCAAAGCATGTTTATCAATATTTTTACACCAATATTTTTGGAGCGGTTTCGAAATGTTAATCTTGAATGTGTACGCTAGCAGACCTCTTGAGCTGACCCTTGAACTGGACTCGCAAAATGAATTAATATCCCTTATTGTTTTGTACAATAAAATACCTGTAGAGAAAACTGTATTGCAACATTTCTGAATAGACAGGGCAATGTAGTGCAGTACACTATAGTGCAGTGAGGCTTACAGTACACAGTATGATACAGTATAGTTTTGAACAGTACATATAGTGCTTTCAGTATAAATAGAATATCTTCAGACTGGTAATTGTCACCATATACATTACTTTGTTGTCATCACTAAGCTACGAATACTTCTGTCAACATGTTCTTACCAGTAGAGGTATGTATATCATCAGGCAGACTTCTGATAACTTGTATCTATAGTTTAATGCGCGTATATCTTGATCAGTTTTTATAATAAAACTTTCTTGTATGCATTCGTTCATAAAAAAAAACACGCACGTTTTAGGTACTCTGTGCACATGCATTGTCATGTATATGTGTTACGGATACATTCTTTGATATGTCATAATATTCTGAAACCGAGGAGACATCTACTGAACCCTCTGTCTCTTTCTCTCTTTCTCTGTCACACACATACATACACGCACATAAATACATACATACATACATGCATACATACATACATACAATACATACAATACATCTACATACATACACATAAACATACATACATACAAACAATACATACAATACATCTACATACATAAATACATACAAACATACAAACATACAAACATACATACATACATACAAACATACATAATACATACAGACAGACATACACATATACACACGTACATACATACCTCCATACATACATGCTTACACACATACATACAACAGTACATACATACATATATACATACATACATACATACATACTTACATACATACATACACACATACATACATACATACATCATACATACATACATACATACATACACACATATATACATACATACATACATACATAGGCCTACATACATACATATACAGCTTATTCACCTACTCACACCGTCCCATTAGATATGCCATAATTTTATCTTTTAATACACAAAGCATAATCCCTAGTCTCTACACAGCCATACACACACCACCCCGAAAGCACTATAGAGAGAAAACAGAGAGAAGTGTACATACCACTTTCACACACTGTAGGGTCAGTCGGTCTTGAATACTCAGTCTTATGGACCACATCGATCATGGACAGACACTCAAGGCAAACAGCAGCCGATGGGATTAGTCGGTGGCATATAAGCATTTCATGTCGTTGGAAGAGGTCAACGACAGATCACAGTCATGATTAAGCCTATAAATCAGTGTTAAAAATGAAAAAAAATGTGGCATTATCAATCGATAATTAAAGGATAACACGGAACAACAGCAACAACAACGATGGCAACAACAACGATGGCAACAACAACAATAACATCAAATGAGACGGAAACTAGAGTATTAAAGTATAATAGCATGGAAAACGATTATCTTTCAACGATCCATTTATGATGATACAGAGTGACAGATCAGTATGTTTTATATAGTTCACTGAAAACAAGGTTAACTCAAGCATTCAACACAAAATCAAATTAAACAAAAGAATATAAAAAAAGTAATGAAATTAAAAAAAAAGAAATCAGAAGATCGTATCACATCATTCTCAGAATGTACGGTCCACAAATTTGAGAAGTCGGGTGGGGGAGCACACATTTCAGTCCATTGAGTGAAAAAAGTTCATAATTGCATGAAAATATACATGTTTATACATTTCGAATAAATCTCTCTCTCTCTCTCTCATTCTCTCTCTCTCTCTCTCTCTCTCTCTCTCTCTCTCTCTCTCCTCTCCTCTCCTTCCCGTCTCTCTCTCTCTCTCTTTCTCTCAGCTTGTCAGGTCATGTTCATATGATATTATGTGACACATAAAAAGACTGTCACGGCGAAATGTTATGTCCCGTTAACTCGCACGTCTCCACGATTATCCTCTGGTCTGGTGGTCACTCTTCTCGTGGGATAACTCCTTCCCCTCTCCTCTCTCTCATTCTCCCTCGCCCTGTCTCTATCCCTCTCCCCGTCTCCGGTCCTCTGTCTTTTCTCTCCCCGTCTCCCTCTCTCTGTCTCCATCTCTTTCCCTTTCCCTTTCCCTGTCTCTCGCCCTCTCCCTCTCCCTGTCTCCATTTCGGTCCTTGACCTTCATGTATCGTTCAATAGCTTGAGGTCCCATGCGGCAGATCTCCAGGGGAGGGTGGACGAGGGGGTTCCCGTCCAGCGCGGAAGACGTGTAGCGGTGTCCCCAGTCCAGGTTCACCAGCTGGCCGAAGTTGCGGGGCAGGGCGCGCAGATGGTTGTTGCCAACCCACAAGCAGCGCAATTCCGTCATGGTACAGATGGAGTCGGGCAGTCTGGTGAGATGGTTGATGAACAGCAGTAAGGTCTGAAGGTTCTCCAGTCGGCTGATCTTGTCTGGTATATACTGTCAACAAAACGGTATTGACTATAAATTAGATTTTGAATCCCTCCCTGTGACATTAAGAATAGTAATAAATTACATACCTCTGTGACATGCATAGCTAAAAGTGAAAGTAAGGAATACAGAGACTTATGGTAATTTTAAACATTAAGATATCATTCAGAAAAATGTCGAAAAGAATTTGGCAAAAGCGGTTTAACAGACTTGCGCAGTTAAAATGCTTGACAGATTTAGACGTAAAGCAAATAATACAAAACAAGTTCCCTGACATTTTGGCCAACAAATGAACACGTTAATTAGCTACATCTTTACGTAGACAAAAGTAGTAAACTAACAACAGAAAACAACAAGTTCTATAGAAATCTGGTGAAATATGACAAAAACAAATTCACGAGAAAACGCAGCTCCCTAACGGGATACTGAGAAAAGTAAGCAAAATCGAACACAAACTGGTTACGGGAGTTTTTCATTCAGGAGATCTGTTACGTTTAATAATTACAAAAGGTAGACCAGTTAAAACAAATCGGCACATTCAAAGGAGCAGTTGATTGGTCGTCTCCAGCAAGTAGCATGCGATAACAGATTAACATAAAAATCTACAGATCAACATAAAATTCATTGCAGAAGATTTTGTCAGTATTGCAACAGAACGTTGCTGAATGAGATAGTCTGAATACTATAATCAATCGAATGCATTGGAAATGGTAAGTTTGGATGGTCGCTATGATGTCCAGAAGCAGTTACAGATTTTTCCTTAGGAAAGTAATGCAAATTGTGTTGGTAAAGGACAAGTTGCACAGCACACTATTTACTCACGAAGATAAGGTTAAAAAGAAGAATGTTCGCATGTCTTGACTATCTGAATATCATTCTTCGTTCTTTTACATTTCTTTGCAGTTGATTGTGCATTGTTCGGAAGCTTACTGCAGTCAAGTTTATAACCCCATTGAAACCTCTGATGGTATCGATCACTAAGCGTAAAAGCGAAAATCAATTATTTTGATTCCTCCTCACCTAACACCTATCATCCACTCCCACTTTGTGTGTGTATATCTTTCTGTCTCGGTCTCTCTGTCTATGTCTCTTTTCTGTCTCTATGTCCCTCTCTGTCTGTCTCTCTGTCTCTTTCTCAAGGGTATCATTTGGTGTACACAGTGTTCAGTTCTAGGTCCTATCTTATTCTGGATCTACGTCAATGATCAACTCTTACGCATAACATCAGATTCTGTTGAATGTCATATGCTTGCTGACGACATAACTCCAAACATATTCGGGAAACAGATTTCAGAAATCCAAGAGATATTACAACTGTGTGTAAATCAAGTATCAGACTGGTGTAATGCAAACCATATGCAGATCAGTCCTACAAAAACAAAGTCAGTGTTAATAACAACTCGCCAAAAATACCAATTCTCAAAACTACATCTTTGTTTAACTTAATATGATGTAAATATAGAGCACGTTTCTGAGCACCGTATACATGGTGTATGCATAGGCGAAAAACTTCCATAAGAAGTCTACATTGATCATCTCAGTAAAACTCTTTTTGAGAATCTATTTATTCTGAGTAAACTCATATTTTATCGACACTAAAACAAAACACACAGAGAAAAAGCTATTTTACACGGCCCATATCAAATCCCATACTGACCATACATCAGTGACATGGGATGGTTGCAGTGAACCTTTATTGAAAAAAAATCTCCTGCACAGAAGAGCAGGAAAACTAACATCTATCCAGAGACCAAAAATTATTATCACTCAAAAACCAACTTCAGTACAACAAGAGCACACAAATGTTCAAATTGTGCACAGATCCGCCCCAAAATATCTAACAGAATTATTCCTACCAAGCCAAACACCCTACACAAATTAAAGATAAAATCTTTCTTCTTCCAAGACCAAGATTAGAGATATTTAAAACAAGCATCTCTGGAATACATTGCCCACCAACATCAAGTCATGCATATCACTAAACAGCTTTAAACAAAAACTTCACAAATAACTGCTTGAGATATCATAGTTCTCCAAATTAAGACCCCTTTTCTAGATCTACATACACTGTTCTAATAAACCCTTTAGTGGGCCATATTTATCTCACTTTTATATGATAATGTTTTTGTATCAAAAACACCAAATCTTTCTTCTCTCTGCCCCCTCTTGTTTCTTCTTTATGGCTGCTTTTACTTCTTTTTACACTTTTCTTCTTGTATGCCTTCATGTTAGTAATCTAATGATATGGGCCTAATCATTGTTGTTAGAGGCTGATTTGTAGTTTTTACGTGTATCAGTAGGCCTCTCTGCCTGTATATCTGCTTTTATAATGCACTTGATCGATTAACATATACCTGGACATTGATTTTATTAGAACTTCTATGGCTTGGCATATGCATATAGTTAATCTATTATCATCTTTGTTAGAACTTCTATGACTTGGCATATGTTACAGTTAATCTGTTATCATCTTTATTAGAACTTCTATGACTTGGCATATGTTATAGTTAATCTATTATCATCTTTATAGAACTTCTATGACTTGGCATATGTTTATTAATCTTTATCATCTTTATAAGAACTTCTATGACTTGACATATGTTATAGTTAATCTGTTATCATGCTTTTATCAGAACTTCTATGACTTGCATATGTTACAGTTAATCTATTATCACTTTATCAGAACTTCTATGACTTGACATATGTTATAGTTAATCTATTATCAGCTTTTATCAGAACTTCTATGACTTGGCATATGTTACAGTTAATCTATTATCATTTTTATTAGAACTTCTATGACTTGGCATATGTTATAGTTAATCTATTATCATCTTTATCAGAACTTCTATGACTTGGCATATGTTATAGTTAATCTATTATCAGCTTTTATCAGAACTTCTATGGCTTGGCATATGTTACAGTTAATCTGTTATCATCTTTTATTAGAACTTCTATGACTTGGCATATGTTATAGTTAATCTATTATCATCTTTATTAGAACTTCTATGACTTGGCATATGTTATAGTTAATCTATTATCAGCTTTTATCAGAACTTCTATGACTTGGCATATGTTATAGTTAATCTATTATCATCTTTATTAGAACTTCTATGACTTGACATATGTTATAGTTAATCTATTATCATCTTTATTAGAACTTCTATGACTTGGCATATGTTAAGTTAATCTATTATCATCTTTATTAGAACTTCTATGACTTGGCATATGTTATAGTTAATCTATTATCAGCTTTTATCAGAACTTCTATGACTTGGCATATGTTACAGTTAATCTATTATCATCAGTGCGTTAGTTGACGCCCCTCCCCCTCCCCTCCCCTCCCTTGTTTTTCTTTGTGCGTCCTTTACTTTCTTCTGTCCCTTTGATTCTGTGTCTGTGTTACGTAGACTGTTAATACTACTACTAGCGATATTATTATTTTAATGTCGTTGTTATTACTGTTAAGGGTTGTTACTGTTAAGGGTTGACAGGTGTTTATTCTCGTATGCGTACTTTTATCTCTCATGCTTTTGTAAAGCACATGATCCATTGCCATAGATGTAAAGTCAGTATTTTATCACAACTCGTTTTTTTAAATTGTTTCACACTTAATTCAATGTTTTTGTTTGTTCTTTTTATGTTTGTCGTTTGTGTGTAGAGTAGCAAGGACCAGCTGTAAGACATGTCCAGTGGGATCTAATGCTACTATCCTTGAGTAATAAAGTGTTCTGAAGTCACAGTCTCTCTCTTTCTCTGTATGTCTGTCTGTCTGTCTCTGTCTGTCTGTCTGTCTCTGCCTCTCTCTATCTATCTGTCTGTCTATCTGTCTGTCTACTATCTATCTATCTATCTATCTATCTATCTATTATCTATCTATCTATATATCTATAATCTTCTCTGTCTCTCTCATTCTCTTGTTCTCTCTCACTCTGTCTGTCCCTTCTCCCCCCCCCCCTCTCTCTCTCTTTCTCTCACACCATTCGTACTGGTGTTCACCTTGACTTTATTGTCGGATAAATCCAGGAATTCCAGAGAGTTGACGTAACAGAGCTGAACAGGGAGGTCCTGGAACTGGTTGTTGGCCATGTGTAGACTGCGCAGGTTCTTGAAGTTCTGGAACTCGGCGGGCAGAGCGGACAGACGGTTGTTGCTCAGGGCCAGACGCTGCAGGCTCTGCAGCAGTGCCAGTTCGGACGGAATCTGCAAGTTAGGGTATGGTTGGGAGAATGAGATTGTTAGTGGTGTACAGGTTAAACGGTGACGATGGTGAGGGTGATGGAGATGATGAAAGCTCTGGTAGAATTTTGTGGAATAAGGCTGGTTGGAGGAGTCAGAGAAAAATGTTGTAGTGGACTACTGGTAATTGTGATGACGATGGTGATGATGAAGAAGATGATGATGATGATCAAAAGTATCACTCGGATGCTATTAACAAGGTAAGGAGGTTAGCAAAATCGGTGAGGTTTATAGTCAGTTATAGGTGTAAGAATCGAATGATGACATTCCACTAGATTATAGAGACTACCGGTATATAGTTCCGGCAAAGGAAAAATTTATCGATACCACTCCAAATCAGGTTCTGTCAATGCTAGTAAAGTTGTCACTTCTTTATCTACACACGCACACACGCGCGCTCGCACACACACACACACACACTCATACACACATACACACATGTACGCACACACAAACAAGTGCACACGCACACCATACATGCAAATACCCACATACGCACACGCATCTGCACACACATACACACACATGCACACACATGAACACGCACAGACACATACATAAAGACACACACATGCATACACACACCACACACAAACGTACACACACACACACACACACACACACACACACACACACACACACACACACACACACACACACACACACGCAAACACACACACACACACACGTACACACAGACACACATATACACAAACGTACACACATGCACACACCACACATAACTACACCACAGTAATTCAGCAGGTCGAAGTTCACGGAAAACAGTAGACCTCGATGACAACTCCGGGGTTCCTCTTTAGAAAGCAGCACTGTCTGTCTCTCTGTCTGTCTGTCTGTCTGTCTGTCTTCTCTCTCTCTTTCTCGCGAAATCCAGGGTACACCATCATGGAAGACTTTGGTACCAATTCTTGAGTTAGTACAGGCGTTCGACAAAGTCGTTGGTGCAGACAGCGAGTAAGTACAGGCTTGATACAGATATCCAGTAAACATAGACACTTAAAAACAAATCTTTAGTAAAGAGTAAAATGTCTCAACCGGATTTTCTTCGATATCAGGACAATGAATGCAGTTCATTGACTGGCGGTTTTCCAAGGTGCAGCACGAACTGCAGGTTCATTCTAATGGGATCACAAACGTTATAGGTGAAAAGTTTAAAAGATTACAAGACAATATTACAGAAATTCTGGACAAAATAAATGAACTGAAACTTTGTGTTGATCGGCACAATGACGACATTGAAACTCTTAAAGAGGACAATTCGATTATCTTTGAGAGACTTGACAAACTTGAAAAAAACCCTAGACTACATAGAAGAGGATGTCAAAGTGACAAATTTGAAATTCATGAACATTGAGGAGAGTGAAATGGAGGACAGAGCTACGACAGCTCAGATCATCATTGATATTTTAAACTATCATGATCTGAACCGCAGGTGGCAACCACAAGATGTTGTGAGAGCGTTCCGCTTATGGAAACCACGACGCCCCGGAAATAACCCGCGGCCTATCATCGCACAATTCTGCCGTTGGTCGGGCAAAATGGACATTTTGAGAGACAGACAGTTAAGACAGAACCTGAGACAAAGGGGCATAAAAGTGTCTGTTGACCTCACCACTGAACAGAAGGGAATGCTGGATTTCTATAGGGGCCAAGGAAAAATTGCCTATTTCTACAACGGAAAGCTACAAGTGAGAGACAAGGAGCATTCCTTGTCACCTTTGTATGAAAACAACCATGGCCAACAATACAGCTGGGAAAATGAAGACTGGCCGTACGTCCAACACAACAAACGGAAAGACCATGACAGAAACTGGTACCGCAGTCACAATCAACAGCCCAAAGATAATTATAGAAGCCAGCACCGCCAATACACCAGGACCTCCCTTACTGACAATAAACACCAATATCAACGTCCCAGGGACGTGTCAGAGAGGAGAGGACATTCCCATACAAACCCTACCTATAACAGAGACATCGAAAGTCACTGAAGTTGGAAGAGCCCGTTTCGTTACGGTTCCAACCAGGATACCGCCACACCTGTTGTTCCTGAGACTTTTCTTATAGTGAAGTGACACAGAAGGGATGTCGGCGAGAACCGGTCATTACAGGACACAGGAGAGTGGTGTTCCTTAAAGACAGTGACAACAGACGGCTCACTATTAATACAGGCAGACACCGACAAAATGATACCAACAGTTACCGCCAAGAAGGCACTGCCGTCACCCATGAAAATGATTCACGACGAGCACGAGTCAATACCCAAATGAACCACAATAAAGATGTTGGCAGAAAAGTAACCAGAGAGGAGTGTACACATGATCATACTGATATAGACAGTGATGACAATAACGGTAGTGTTTCGTACACTGACGATGATCATGGCGAGAAAGACGATAATAAAATCGATGTGACTGATGATGACTTATCAGTTGTCACAGACGTGGTTCAGGGTCAGAAGACAGTAGAAAAAGACAATACTGAAATTGAAGCACCAAATGGTATTACAGATGTGAGAGACGATGTAAGTGTCTCACAATATGATGAGCAAAACGATAGTGACCTAGTCGAGGTTAGTCGTGAAGACACTGACAAAACAATGACACAAGTCAGTACAGCACTTAGGGCTGACAAAGACAGAGAGTCAGATGGACACATTGACGAGTCCACTAGGCACACGCAAGCAACACCTGTAGAATCCCAGCAGGATTCTGCAGAGAAAGAACAGGACAGTGGTCCATGTTCATCGAAACAGCAGCGGCCAAAACGTACTGCCCCTCCTAAAAAGAGAAGCAGACAGATGCGCAGTACAACAGACAGGTCAGGCAGTCAGACCAGTATTTTGGACTCTATGAAAAGAACAGCTGCTGATAGCTCAAAAGGCGATAAAAGTATGCAATGTAAGTCCAAAGCTAGCTCTAGTGGTGCCTCAGGCACGATAAATAGGACATCGGCCGGGCCAAAACAGCAAGTAGTAAAAACAAAAGGATAAGTTCTTTACCAGGATCCCAAAATGTGGACGGATCCCAAATGAGATCGTGTCCATCAGTGGTGAATTTACATGTTCATAATGTTAATAATCCACAGATTAAATTTCTCACTTATAATGTGAATGGATTATTACCGAAACTGGATGATGAGGATTTCATTAATTTCATTTCGCAGCATGATTTCATTTGTCTCACTGAGACCTTTATAGCGAATGATTTTGATTCATCTTTGTTTCAAGAGTTTGTTGTATTTACACTAAAAGCAAAGAAACTATCTCATCAAGGAAGGTATTCCGGCGGAATACTAGTTATGGTAAGAAAAGCTTTAGAATCGTTTGTTAAACGAATTGAGGTTGGAAACGAAAATGCTATTATTGTTGAAATAAACAAAGATTTGTTTTCAACAAATAAACCTATAATGTTTGTATGTACATATATTCCCCCTCATGATTCCACATACTGGAATAATCAGCATGATGGGTTTGGTATGGAAGTGTTGGAACAATGTTTGTTAGATTTACAAGTTTCGCATGACGACTTTTGTTTTGCTGACTGGTGATTTAAATGCAAGAACAGCTGATGGTAACTACTGTTCATTTGGATATGACAATGGGAGTGTTTTAACTGATCTTTTGGTTAACAGTGATTTTTTAGACAGTCTTGGTTAACAGTGATTTTTTGAGACAGTCTTGGTTAACAGTGATTTTTTGAGACAGTCTCATGACTGCCGGACAAATGTTTTTGGAAACCAACTGCTCGAGCTATGCAATATGTTTGACTGTATCATTTTAAATGGTCTGTGTAAACCGGACTTTGATGACATTGGAGTTTCAGGGTCGAGTGTAGTTGACTATTTCATCGTATCATGTGATCTGTTTTCATCAGTTAAAATTGCTACATTAGATGTTGACAGTCTCACAGAATCAGATCATTTACCGGTTATAATGAAAGTGGAGCGAAAGCTTGAAACAGGAATAAAAGCTGAGGAAAAGTATAAAAAATAACATCACACAAAAGTTCATATGGCAAGAAAATAAGAAAGACGATTATACAAACAAATTACAATGTAATTACATTGAGAATAGACTTATATTGGCTTCGGATACTCTAGATACTAATGTAGATAACGCTTTAACCATATTTGTTGAATGTCTCAAAGAAGCTTGTGCTTGTATGTACCGTAAGAAATGTACAGAGAAGAGAAAAAGAACTGAATGGTTTGATGGTGAATGTGAGAAAGCAAAAGCAGAAAGCAGAAAAACTCTCTAACACTACAGAAAAACAAAAGATGAGGATGATAGGGTTGTGTATTGTGAAGTACGGAAGAAGTATAAAAAATTATTAAAGAATTAAAAACAGCAGTTTAATAAACAAAAAGCAGAATGCTTAGCCAGAAATATTTGAAATTCATCGCAGTTCTGGACTGAGTTAAGAAATATAGGGTATGGTACCAAAAACAAACTTACTAACAATATAAGTATTGATGAATGGTTCAGTCATTTTAAAAACGTATTTCAAAAAAACAAGAAAACCAATATAAGCGCGTATCCAACGAGACAAAACAAAACAAGTGCAAATTTTCGGCCAATTCCATTTCTTACCCACTGGACGAGGCGGCAGGGAAGTTTTTAGTCCCGTTTTTATTATCCATTGTTTGGTGTCTGTGATCTGTTTGTGACCGTGCGTTCGCGCTTGACAAAGGCTAGTTGGCCGAAAATTTGCGCTTGTTTTGTTTTGTCTCGTTGGATACGCGCTTATATTGGTTTTCTTGTTCTTCTGGTTCATGTTTGCTTGGGCACGGGCAGTCACACTTGTTTTGGATAACGTATTTCAAGATAACAGATCAACAAATAATGAGCGCTGCATTGTCGAAGTAGATTTAAAGGAATCAACAGAACACCCATTAAATTCTAAGATAACTATAGAAGAAGTCAGAGAATCCATCAGAAAATTGAGGATAGGTAAAGCCAGTGGAATAGACGGTGTTACAGCCGAGAAGTTAAAAAATGGTAACACAAATATCCGTAATTTTCTTTTGAAGCTGTTTAACACTTTATTCGACCGAGGAATTTATCCTCAAGATTGGTCAAAAGCTATTATCATACCAATATTTAAGAAAGGAGATCCCGATAAAGTGGACAATTACAGGGGTGTGTCGTTATTAAGCATTGTATCAAAATGTTACACATCAATACTGAATACTAGATTGTATGCTTGGTTAGAAAACAATAATTTAATATCAGAAAGTCAGGCAGGTTTTAGGAAAAAATATTCTACAGTGGATCAAATTTTCAGTCTGTACGCTATGGTTCAGAAAACTATGTGCAAGAAAGGTAGAAAAACTATATGTTGCTTTTGTAGACTTTAAGAAAGCCTTTGATTCGGTTCAGCATGACAAACTCTTAAAGTGTATTCAAAATCAAGGAGTGAAAGGGAAGTTTTTGGCTTCGCTAAAAGAAGTGTATGAATCATTATGCTCATGTATTCGGGCAAACTGGGAATTATCTGAAATATTCGATAACCCCATAGGCGTGAGACAAGGATGTGTATTAAGCCCTATTTATTTTCGGTATTAATAAATCAATTAGCCAATTGTATGGATGAAAAGGGGCGACATGGCATCCAGTTGATGCCAGGTTTAATGGAAATATTCATTCTTCGTTTTGCAGATGATGTAGCCCTTCTGTCAACAACACCAAATGGTTTGCAAAACCAGTTAAGAGTCTTGCAGAAATACTGTGCCAGCATGAAACTGGAAGTTAATCTTGAAAAAACTAAGGTTATGGTTTTCAGAAGAGGGGGCTTCTTAGGACGACATAAACAATGGTTTTACAAAGGGATCAAAATTGGAAGTTGTCAGTAAATATTGTTATCTGGGTTTCAGTTTCACGACAATGATTAGCACCAAGGCCGGCACAGAACATTTGGTTACAAAAGGTAAAAAAAGCAACTTTGCTATTAAACAGGACTTTTCAAAAATATAAAGATATGACTATAGAAACTTTCTTCAAGTTGTTTGATGCAAAAATTCAACCTATTTTGTTGTATTCTTCTGAGATATGGGGACTTAACAGACTCGAGCATATAGAGAAAATACATTTGGTATCGTGCAAAAGACTGCTGGGTGTTCCAGTCAGGACACCTAACAAGATGGTATATGGGGATTTGGGAAGATATCCTCTTTATGTCAACTCCTCAACTACCTGTCTTAGATATTGGTTTACATTACTGGAAATGAATCCAAATAGGTTACCTTATAAGGCTTACCAAATGTTAGTGGAACTTGACAGGGCTGGGAAAGAATGCTGGGCTTCAAAAATAAGGGAAATTTTGTGTGAAACTGGATTTAATATCGTGTGGCTGCAACAAGGTGTTGGTAATGTAAAAGCCTTTTTGCGTGTATTTAAACAGAGACTTGTAGACTTATATATTCAAGAATGGTCTGGGTCACTCAGAGACAGAGATAGGTATGAAAGCTACAGATCATTTAAGACTATCTTTGAAAAAGAGAAGTACATTGACTCTATTGATATGTACTGTTTCAGAGTTGCCCTTTCACAAATAAGGTTGAACGTTTTACCACTAAACAATAATGTAAATAGATACAGTGAATCTGATCAAGAAAAGGTGTGTCCATTTTGCAGGACAGAATCTGAAAACGAAGAACACTTATTCTTTAGATGTTCCACTTACGCTGACCTCAGGGCGAAATTTTTAAAGGATTCAGTCAGCATGCCTATGTGCATACTGCTCCAATCAACAAATAGCCACCGAAGTCACAGCGTATCCAGATACGTTTTCCACGCCATGAATAGGAGAAAAAAAATTGTTAAAAGGAGAAGAAAACTAAATAGTTATGTAGATACTAGCACTAGAATTTCAGACAATACTTAAATTCAATTGTAAAGATAAAAAAAGTTTATTTGAATATGAAAGGGGTGCTCATATAGAGACACATGTGCATATGTGCCTGTGTATTCACGTTGACATTGGTGTACTTATGTGCATACATAGGTGATAGTATCTACATTATGTATATGTGTGGATACATATGTATATATCTATGTGTGTATATATGTATGAGTGATTATGTATGTGTGCGTGTATATAGATGTGTATATGTGTGTATCTATGTGCGTATATACATAACCTTCAATTCAGTCTATGGCTCTGAACCATTGCTGACCGCCGAAGATTGAGTTATCTCTGAACTAAAAGATGCACGAAGTGCTAAATATGCATTGAATGATCATTTGGTATTGTCTCAATGTCAGTTGTTTTGATAAATGAATGACTGATCTGCGATTAGTCTGATTAATTGATTGGCATTATGAATGTCTGTTTTTGCCAATTAACCGACTGTTTTGGGGTCGAATTGCTCTTATGTCATATATTTCTTGGTTCATTTCATTGTACATTAATTCCATTGATTGGTTTAGATACACTGATGAATAAATTGATAAACTGAACGCATGATTAGCTGACAACGGAATGATTATCTAATTTGTTAATTGAATGGTGGCTCGCCGACTGATCGATTTATAGATTGATGGTTTGAGCTATTGATCGATCAGTGATTGAATTATTGAATGTATGGATGATTGATTCGCGTTATTTGAAGTAACGATTGCAAATTGATATATTGAACTCAGTTAAATTCTAGGTTATCTGGTCGATTAAGTCACTGGGTGACTGATTAACTGGTTAAATGATTGATCGATTGATTGATTGAGTGAGTGAGTGATTACGTGAAGTGATTGTTAATGAAGTGATATCGTTGTACGCCAGTCAATTGAAAGTTGATTTGTCAGTTGATTCACGGGCTGAATGGCGGATTATTTGATTGATCAATTGGTAAATCAGTTGATTGATTGGTTAATTGATTGGTTGACTGATTGATTGGTTGGTTGGTTGGTTGATCGATTGATGGATTGATTTATGTCAAGTAGTTGTGGTTGAATGTATTGATCAACTGTATGATCACTGAAGGGTAC
>CM060313.1:88547630-88557630 GCA_030674185.1 Monoplex corrugatus | reverse complement strand
ATTGCAAGTAATTCTACATTTTCATATCAAAGAAATTTTTTTTGTGTCTACACATAGACACTTGTAGGACCCCACATCAGTGGATATTGAGAAACAGATGTGTCTTTAGGATGAATACATATATTGGGTAAAATTTGAGAATGTTCCACCACCAACTATAACATAGTGCATAGATTGCTATCAGTACGATTTAAACTCTTCCACCACTAACAATGTTCAAATAGCCAAACATTCACATTCTGTTTAATTATTGGATAAATAAATAGATAAATATAAAAAGATTCCGAACACCTGAGGTTCCAAGCTCTGCGAAGTCGATCACTGTCGTTAATCCAGAAATAACTCCTTAATGATGTCAGGAACATCCAACCACAAACGTCAGAAAAGACGTCAGAAAAGTAAACGATTTGATGGGACCGATCAGTCAGTCAAGATCAACACACACACACACTTTTAGCAAAGTAAACTGTTTGTGTTCAAGATAAAATGGCTGTTAGAAATGAAGAAAATAAATCAAACATCACTGAACAGTTCCAAAGAGTAACCAAATCTTCCACGGTGAATAACAGTTTGTGTAAACTGATCTCTGAAGATCTTTTAATCACACACATTTCAAATAAAACACACTGACATTTGCGTCAAGCAAGAATCGCGATTTTCTGTAAATAAAAGTATGTACAATCTTTCTGGTTAAGTAAACTCTTATCTATTCACAGACAACAAGTGGAACAAAACGAAGCAAACAAAAACTACCTTGACTACCTTACAGAACTGAGTACATGTGTATGAGAGAGTGAACCGGAGCGTCTAGCGCAACACTGGCTCCCACAACAGGCACATATTGATTCCCTCACTGTGTGCGCGTTCTTCGCTTGACAACGCTGGGGTTTCAGGAGGAGTGGGTGTTGGGGTGTGTGGAAATCCAGGGTCGACAGTTTACTTGTCAATTCAGCGGCTTGGTGCCATTGGTTTGTCTGTCAATCTCGCTGGTTTGGCCGGTTCCCGGTAATGATCGGTAACACATCAAATTGTTGGCCGAGCGCTCAGGGGTTATGCTTGGTCACTCACGATGAGGGGGCTTAGCCATTTTGTTCCGGAAGGATCAGGGAAAATGCTGTACTCTGTTCCTCCCTCCCTCCTTTCCTCCCTCCCTCCCTCTCTCTCTTTTTCTCAAATCCTCACATCTGGTATTTATTGGAAAGATAATTTATCTTAATATTGTTCATGACAAAATAGCTCGTTGCAGTTTCATCGTGTTGGCTATTTAATCGGTTTTTTTTACTGTTCATTTCTCATTTATTCATTTAACTTGCAGTATTTTTTGTCTGTACTATTATATAATAAGATTTTATACCACATATTCAGTAGACCCACGAGAAATAAATTCAGTAGGTCTATTCGTCCTTTTCTAAAAACTGAAACAGGATATCTAAAACTAGCTTGCGTTATTCAGTTTCATGTTCTGAAAAAAAAATTTCTACAACAGGCATCACTGTCTTCTTGACATATTAAAATTTCGTATAAAAGCACACTTGTGAATAGACGTTAAAAGAAAATAATGAACGAAGATATGAAAAAACCGCATGCGATTAAAACCATCGGGAAATGGAAGGGGGGGGGGGGGGGTGAGTGAAAGGCTAAAGACGTAGTCTCAGTGTAGGTCAGAAATCAAAGAAGAGCCCTTTTATCAGGTATTGACAGCACCATTTAACCCTAAGCAATTTGCTTTTTCTTTAGCCATTGACGTGAAGAATGGTTTCTATACTGACGTTGGCACATATATAAACACGGTCCTCTGTTCAGTGAAAGCAATCTGAGTGCGTGGGTAAGACATTTTTGTCAGGCATAGAAACACGCATACACACAAGGGAATAAGGGAAGTCACATAGCAAAGAGGCTGTCTTGCCCAAAGACTCAAAGAGCATGCATTGATCACTGTGAAAGGCGTTTATGTCGGCGTTTATGTTCGGCTTTCGTTGCAGCACGTCGCGTAATGTCAGGCTGTGTGAGACGAAGGTAGCGCCACTACAAGCGGTGACGAGAGAGGTGTGGTGGGTAGACTCAGTAATTAAAGGCTTTTCCAAAAAGCTCCAGCCACCCGGTTACCATTGGTCTCGCACTAAAAATCGATTTCGTACTCACTCACACGCGTGGAGGTATACAGAACGAATTCAAGCCCTTGTGGTTTATGTACCTTTATGCTGCCGGTTAAGTCTGTGTTTTTAAAAAAAAATTTTTTATCGCGTAGATTGGAGACGTCTGTGAAGATTTCGTAGATCTACTTTGGAATTGACGAGTCCGGTCTTGTCCACAAGAAAATTAGATCAGCCCCCTCCCCGCCCCCCCCCCCCTTTTTTGTTTTGTTTGTTTTTGTGAAGGATGTGGGAAGGGGGAAATCCTGCAAATACTAAAGAGCAGAGAGTGGTCCTTTTCCATGAAGGCGGAGCTTTCATCCTAAATGGAGATTTTTCAAGCAGACAGCATGGAATGTGGTTTGCAGGAGACTCTAGGAGGAGCTGCAGTCTACCTGGTAGGGTGAACTGGCACTCCTCTACGATCCCCTAAATCTTTCATGTCTGCCTTAAAGTGGCATTACCGACACACTACTTTTAATTGGCAGGCTAGACCATGTGATGGAGTGATGCTGAAACGGCACCAGTAGGCGAAAGCCTTGAAGTTACTGGCAATGGTTGATGAGCTCCCTGCATCACGATCATAGACACGTGTTCAAGATCATGATAAGCCACCAAGTTGTAGGATCGGCTGTGGTCTGTACTGAAGGGGAATAATCATGTGACTAGCCTAAGACACACGACCTGATCAAAACATTACGTCGAAATACAAACACAAATAGTCCAACACGCGAAACACTGTTAAGAGAATGATACTGTCCACGATAAAGAATTGAAAACTGAGATGGTATGGTCATGTAACAAGACTATCTTTCAGGAAACAGGACCAGAGAAAAGGCGAAGGGGCAGACAAAGGAAGAAATGCACAGACAAAATCCCAGAGTGGACGAGTAAGAACTTCGTTACAATCCAGACATACACCCACAGCCATGAAAAGTAGGGACAGCTGGTGCAGCATTTATAGGTACAATGCCTCTGCTATCCTGGGTTGCAGGAGCCATCAGCTTTAAAGTATGGATAATGCAGGACTCCTGAGGTTTTTCATGAAGTTGTGTGGCTGCCGGTGTTTCTGTTTCAGCAATCTTTTTTCTTAAGTTTTGTTTCTTTTTTGTTTGTTTTGTTTTCTTTTTCAATGCGTTCGGTCCAGTTTTAAAAGATCCCGAATTCTAATTCCAAATTATATTTCAAGATGTCTTTCGAAAACCTGTATAGTAATGTTGGATTGGTCTAAACGCATTATCACTTTTCTTGTAGTGTCCTGGACTTTCACTTGTCATTATTTTGTTGTCGCTCACAATGTCACGTAAGTTTTGACATTCAGTCAAACCAGAACAAATGATCAATCCGCTTCCGTGACAGGTCTTGATTGTTTTGGCATGTGCTTAGCATTGTTTTTGGCTTGTCTTGTATCCGTTATTCGTTTAATGGAATGCACAGAACAGGTTTTGTCTGACATTCTTTGACGTGCTAGGAAAACATAGCTTAATGCTCATTTAGTACCTAAGTTCACTTTGTCTGCAGTACAAGGAAAATCTGAAGGATACTCTACAGGTCAACCTCATCAACTGTGGCATCAGATCATCATCATCATCATCATCATCAAGTGCCCTGCCGCATGGCGTTGGCGATCATGGCCCTCATATGTATGTATCCCTTGTTGCCGCAAGCACATCTTCCACCTTCTCTGTCCTCAGCCACCCCGCAAGTCCGTCCAATGTTTTCTCCCTAGGTCTACCTGGTGTTCTCTTTCCCTCCAGCTTTCCCATTGTGACCAAGTGTTCTCATTCCCCGTTTCTCATAAAATGGCCTATAAATGTTGCCTGTCTTTTCCTCATCTTCCTCATCAATGATCTTCTTGTGTCTGCCTCCATCAAAACTGTCTCGTTTGTTTTCTTTGCTGTCCATGGAACTCTCAACATTCTTCTTAAAAACCACATTTCGGCTGCCTCAATCTTGTTCTGGCTTTGCTTGTTGACTGTCCACACCTCACAACCGCATAACATTATCGGTTCTATATAACATTCAGGAACTCTCTTCCTGATGTTAATTGATAGGCATTTGTTGGTAAGAATGCATTTCATCTTCTTGAATGCTGTTTTGGCTTGGCCGATTCTGCTGGCTATTTCTGATGTGCATGTGCCGTCAGGTGAGATGATCGTTCCAGATATTTAAACTTATCAACCAGTTTCAAGGTTGTGTCGTTTGCTGTTATTTTGCATGAGGGGATTTCATGATTGTTTTTACTGATTACCATGACTTCGGTCTTCTTGTTATTTAGTTCCAACCCGTTATCAGTACCACCAAGACATTATCCACAACAATGCAAGCTGGCGATAGCGATACACGAAGGACACAATCACATTTAACAGCGCAGAACAGCAGCAAACCCCTAATCAACAGAAGAGAGACTGGTAGAAACAGAACCCAACGCCTCAGGACTCGTTCCCATGCAGTGCTTAAGGAAGAATATGTGCCTCCGGGATCGGTCTTGTATCCCACATGAAGAGATCAGAAGATATTTATCAGTATGACTGTCGAATCGACAGGAGAGTTCATCAAGTTCACTGTGAATCAGCAACTGAGGCAGTGATTATTTCTGTGATGTTCTGCTATTCTCATTGATACCAGGAAGACTCTTTTCTACATTCCTCATACATTTCATTGACATATTGTTTCAGACTACCTTTCGATTTTATCCTCAAGAAATCATCAACGCTTCTGTCGTGTTATTTGTACTATGCATATATTCAAAGTCATCACGGCAAGCTAGACGTGAAGTATTCCTTCTGTACGTATGGTTATGTCCGCACGAATGTCCAAACAAAACACTGTGCAAGATTCTGTTACCCTATTGAGGCCAATTTCCCTCTATCCTTTCAAATTCTCTCTCTCTCTCTCTTTCTCTCTCTCTCTCTTTCTCTCTCTCTCTCTCTCTCTCTTTTCTCCCCACCCCTTAAGAAAAGGTATGAAGGTATGGAACACATTTCATGAATTAATTGGCTGCCTGAAAAATCTGTTGTGATTAAACTGCTCAGCATAAACATTTTAAAGAATCTACGTCTTGAAATTGATATTTAATGTTAACATTGTTGAAATGTTTATGTTGATTCATGTATAATTTATGTGTGGTGTAGACCCTTTTTCGGCTGGATGTAGAAAAGGATATAGGCTATGTCACTGATTTCGTATTCTCGTGGATAAAATATGTTCTTGTTCCTGTTCATGTTCTTGTTCACTGCTTGTTCTTGTTCTTCTACTTATTCTTGTTCGTCTGCTTGTTCTTGTTCTTCTGCCTGTCTTTTTCTTCTGCTTGTTCTTGTTTGTCTATTTGTTCTTTGTTCTTGTTCTTCTACTTGTTCTTGTTTGTCTATTTGTTCTTTTGTTCTTGTTCTTCTACTTGTTCTTGTTTGTCTATTTGTTCTTTTGTTCTTGTTCTTCTACTTGTTCTTGTTTGTCTATTGTTCTTTTGTTCTTGTTCTTCTACTTGTTCTTGTTCTTCTACTTTCTCATCTTTTCTTCTACTTTTCTTGTGCTTCTTTTACTTGTTATGTTCTTGTTCCTCAACTTGTTCTTGTTCTTCAACTTGTTCTTGTTTTTCTACTGGTTCTACTTGTTTTTGTTCTTCTACTTGTTCTTGTACTTGTTCTTGTTCTTTTTCTTGTTGTCATCGATATTTGATCGCTCGTCGACCATCCCGAAGTTTGCAGGTCGTGTCAAAGAATGGAACTGACCAGGGTCAGCTCGACCAGTATCTTACAGTAATGTTGAAACCTGAGTGCGTGTGAACGGTACGACAATTTCAGAATATTTATTTTGTATGAAGGGATTTCTGTTTGCCATAAATCAAGGTCCACAACTTGGGGTATGTCTCGTAAGATATGGATAGCCTTTTCCAAAGATTCTTGCATTAGGGATCTCAGTTGACAATAAATAAATGAACAAAAAAATATGCAAGAGTTCCCTGCCTTTAATTACCTGTTATATCAAAACTAAAAGTAATCACAATTTCATAAACGTATACAAGCTCAGGACCAAACACGCAAAAGCAGAAGAAGGTAAGTCGAACTGGAGAGAGAGCGAGGGAGAGAGAGAGAGAGAGAGAAAGAGAGAGAGAGAGAGAGAGAGAGAGAGAGAGAGAGAGAGAGAGAGAGAGAGAGAGAGAGAGAGAGACTGCTTCTGGTTGTGGTTCCTGTAGACACCTAGTCTAAATACACTGACACGTTCCGAGCCAGATCAAACAAAAAGCCATTCGAGTGGAGACCCTGGTCGCTTCTGTCATTCTCATTACAACACAAAGTCTGTTCTCTTGGTGAGTGCCCAGACTTCAAATCTTAACCGGGACTGGGAAACTGTGTTCACAGGAGAAAACACCACCGTCAGCTGATCGTCTGTCCATGCCACAAAAAACAGAATTAACGACAAAGCTGTGACCTTGCGTCCAATGAATAAATAAATAAATGTAAACTTTCGGCACCTCTTTGTCTCCAATATCGTCGGAGTGTGATATATCATAATCTTACAGAAATCATGTTCCGTACCACTGTTTATTTCTATATTTGTTTGCTTGTTTTGTTGGTTGTTTTTATATATTTTCATTGGATGTAATGATTGAACAATTGATCGGTTTGATTAATTCCATTTCCATTATCTGCGCAGACAGACAAACCTACTTGTTTTCGGTCAGTCCTTTTCAATAAGACGTTTGGTTGTTTTTTTGATCGGCTTCTTTTTGTTGTTGTTGTTGTTTGTGTTGTGTTGTATTCTTTTTTTTTCTCTCGTTCGTTTGTTTGTTCGTTTGTTTGGTTGTGTATTTGTTTGTCCGTGTGTTTGTTTACTAAGAAGATTTTGTAGAAAGGTTTGATTCTGTGTATACCATACACGCACCATATCTGTTTGGATAAAGCGGCCCCCCCCCACTACCCCTTGAGAAGAGATATACGCCAGAGTCCTGACTTGGAAACATGGCTGGACAGGGGCATTTCTCTCCCCTCCCCTAGACTTTGAGTGATGGTATGGGTACTAGTCTTTAAAATGAGACAATGAAATAAGTGTGGCTCACAGTCACTAGCCATCAAAGTATGAACGAAGACCTGCAGCAACATTATGCCTACACGGTGTGTGCCAGGCAACTAGAACGTTCTAAATGTGCATACACGGTGTGTGCCAGGCAACTAGAACGTTCTAAATGGCATACACGCATTCGATACAGCGTTATGGAACACGTTAATATCGCAAAACTGACAGGATTGATAGATAACAAAGTGCCCAGCAAAGATTAATCGGGTTGTTTTGTCATGCTGTTCACCGTCTGAGTTGCACTGAACGATCTTTTGGAGAGGTGTATTCATCCCATTTTGTCTAATCAAAATGTCAAATCAAAGCACTCCAGTGTTTTGTATCGCCATAGACTGATATCGATTGTTTCTTTTTCACGGACTACGAGTGTCAGTCAGGTAGATAGGTATGCTTGGCCTATCCTTTTATCAACATGTTGAGGTTGGCATTGCAGAGATTGAAACGTTTCAATACTGTAAAATACCATAAACAAAATGAAATAGAATAACCAAAATTATTGCATGCACACACGCGAGAGGGCACACACACACACACACAACACACACACACACACACACACACACACACACACACACACACACACACCACCAACACCACACACACAAACAGAGACAAAGAGATCAGAGAGAGAGAAGACAGAGAGAGAGACAGAGAGATGGGGGACGCTGAAGTATAAATAAAACTTAGACTATCTATGTAAATTCGATACTGCAAACAGCACACTGAATCTTGTTAACCCTTTCCTTTGTACTGCATGCAAACATACGGATAAACAGAGAAGTTCAAGTCACAATCCTTAAGGCGATAATTGTTCCTGCATTCCACGTTGGCTTTGTGTGATAATTTAGAGTAATAGCACAGCTGAACTTGTGCAGCCTAGAAACATAAGCTCTTGTACCTCCTGGTTCGCCCAGTAAATGAACGAATGCCTGCTGTTCTCTACGCTACCATTTTTGGCAGACATATTATATGGTCATTATCTGGATTTCAGTGTTTGGCAATGATCATGTCCTCTCCCAGAATGTTGCAGCACGGTTCTTATAAGTGCAATATTCTGTTGGGTTATCTTACTGTGCTAAAAAACGGATTTTATTCATTACCAGGCATATCGAAACCGATGCCCACTGGTGGTCAATTTTTTCCAAAAGTCAGGGACCAAAAAAAACCAATCTCACACACGCTGAGAATTGTCATATTACTTCGCAGATTAGAGAACCATCACAGTTGCCAGTTACACTTACGAGCACTTTGACTCTATTTTATAACGTTACAATTCTTACGGGAGAACCTACGGTTTCCTAAGCCATACCGCAAAGTCGCAGAACGGAGCAACTTAAACATGCGCTGTTGTCAATGATAAAATAACGATACTTTTATCTGTCCACGATAGGTGTTTTGACAAGACCTGTTTGTTTAATGTCTATAAACATCCACTGAATATCACTCCCTGAGAATAATGGTTGACTGTGTCAAGGCAAAGTCAAATGTTTTGTTTGATACGTTTTATTCAAAGAGGCATCTGAACCATTTCAGTAGCGGTAACGAAAGAAAACAAAAATAAATCAACAAGGACAAAGAATCAATTTCGGCTGTCAACATAACATTGTTTAATGCTTTATAAATGATTTATTTATAGTTTTACTGCCAATTACGCCATTGTCATGGAGGGCAGCAGAGAAGATATGTCATCTCTCTCTGTTCTGGGCCAGCCTTTCTGTGGTACCACAGGTGTATTTCAGGGCTTTAAATTTTCCAGCTACTGTTCGTCGACAGGTGTTTCTAACTCTTCCTCTCTTGCATCTTCCTTCGGGTGTCCAGCAAAGGGCTTGGATGAGGTTATCCTGCTCCCTTCGAATGACGTGCCCAATCTGTCTCCATCTTCTGTTTACAGGGATGGTGTCTACGTTGTCTTAATTGCTTCAAGCAAGTAGTTATTGGTTGGAGAAAGGTGTTGGATCATTGAAAACAACAATGAAACTTATTCCCGTCATTGTATCGTTGATACATGTTGCAACAAACTCTGAAGAGAGGTTGGACAGCAGAAGTTCAGAGGAGAAGCCCCCCTCAGGCAAGTGTTTTAGTCCTGAACTTCTTACACTCCAAGGGGGGCGGGACGCATTTCGTACATGCCATTGACAACGGTGTGTGTGTGTGTGTGTGTGTGTGTGTGTGTGTGTGTGTGTGTGTGTGTGTGTGTGTGTGTGTGTGTGTGTGTGTGTGTGTGTGTGTGTGTGTGTGTGTGTGTGTGTATGAATAAAATGCGTCTGCCATGATTTCTCAGGTGTTAACGGGTTAAATTTTCGCCAAATTTCGAGCCAGCTTTTGCCGACGGGAAAACACGGGGGTTCGAGTTTAATTAGGCATGACCTGTTACTTGGCTCATAGTAAGACCTTGTGGACATATGTCAGCGGGCCTAACCTTCTCTCTATTGTTTATTGACGACTTTTATCAAAAGGTCAGTCAATACTTGAACCAATAGCCAGTCTGTACCTTACAAGTTGGTTTGACTGAGACTGTTGAATTTTCAGTCTTGAATGATGCAAAATACGTATATCAACCTTGAATACGGTGAGGTCTTTGTTACTCTCTGTCTCTGTCTCTGTCTGTTTGTCTGTCTGTCTGTTTCTCTTTCTCTCTGACATATGCACATAGCTCACGCTTACATTCGCAAACACACATTCGTGCGCTCATTCTTTCATGCACAACACACACATCCAAACATACATATGCGCACACACGTACACGCACGAACATACACTCATACGTATGCTTGAACACTACATGTACACAC
>CM060313.1:88495130-88540130 GCA_030674185.1 Monoplex corrugatus | reverse complement strand
TGTTTAATTTGCACTGTTTTATCATGTTCTGATCTATCACAGTTTAAATCTGCACTGTTCTTCAGAATAGCTTTTGACGCTCTTTTTCAAAATTAATAAAGATGTTATATCAACCAAAGACAGGAGTGCATCTGTGTGTGTGTGTGTGTGTGTGTGCGTGTGTGTGTGTGTGTGTGTGTGAGAGAGTAGATAGATAGATAGATAGATAGATAGAGAGAGAGAGAGAGAGAGAGAGAGAGAGAGAGAGAGAGAGAGAGAGAGAGAGAGAGAGAGAGAGAGAGAGAGAGAGAGAGAGAAATGTGTGAACAAAATTCTAAGACCTTTTTATGGGTGGATCTTTACCAACTTCTGGTCAGAAGAGGAGTCGGGAACGCATAAATTTGGAAGGACATTGTGTCAAGACCAGAGTTACACGGACCAAAAAAGTGCCTGAAATCATCACCCCCTCCCGCCTTTTCTTTTTTTTTTTCTTTTTAAAGGAAAGAGTGTGTGTGAACAGTGAGGAGTGGGACCCGTTCTCGAACAGCTGATACGAAAGTAGTGAGGTCTTTATCACCTCACTCCCCTACAACGCAGATTAGGGTTATGGGACTACCATCACGTTTTCTACCCATCTACCGATCTGTCGATCGATGTGCGCGAATGCACTGATATGTGTACTTAATTTTTTCTTTTTTTTTTCCTGTTGAAGATTTTGTATTTTTTGAAACGGTTATAGCCCTGATATGGCTCCACTGAGTCGGCTGGGCTTTAAATTAAACAGCAATAACGATAACAGTCTTAAGCAGATACCTGTTATACAATATGCGTAGACCTCAGAGACGCGTAATCTAGTATGCATGGATCCATTTGTCATGTTTTTCAGCTCAGGACTATCGAAAGTCAGTTTTATTTAGTGAACTTTACAAGCACAACTATGGGGTTTCTATGCGTGCTGCTTAATTTGTAATGTGTTCTTTTTTGATGGACGTGTCTCGTCAATAATGTGCATAATCAGTTGAACTCAACTGAACAGCACTGACCAGTTCTATCACAAATATTTTGGAAGTTCGATAATTTGTTTTGTTGAAAGAAAAAAAAACCCCAAAAAGCCAACAACATAGAAGTTGCCTTATCTTTGACATTATCATTCCATCCCTACCCTTCTTGTCAAAGGAGCTGTACTGATGTAGTATGTTGACAGCTTGACATAAAAGACAGTAGGCTGATTTCATAGGTTTGATACAAGTGAGTTATCCCACTGATCTTTCTATCCTTCCCGACACGCAAAATATTATGATGCGTATGTATGTGTGTGTGTGCGTGCGTGCGTGTGCGTGCGTACGTGTGTGTGTGGTGTGTGTGTGTGTGTGTGTGTGCGTGCGTGCGTGTGTGTATGTGTGTGTGTGTGTGTATGCGCGAGCGCACTCCAGTTTGACTTTAAAAGGATGTGATTCTTAATGTTCTCTTTCGCAATTATCTTCTTAAAACAAATTCAAATGGATCACCTTCCCCAAATGTAAACTATTACCCCATTTATCAGGTAGCATTTATCAAACCAAAGAACTGGGGAGTCGTTTATGGGATGTCATGAAAAACTCGTTACGCCGTCAATCATATAACCGGTTAGGTAACTACTCAGCTACTCCCCCCTTCCCACCCTCCTCGTCCACACACACAAACCCTTCGACAAACAGAGAGACACGAGTCATACGTTCAGTCATTCAGGTTGATGGATCGCTGGTCGTTCATTATTTATCAGACTGATGGGCATTTAATCAGCGGACGGCAGGAGTAGACGTCAGGCCAAGAAAACAAAGTCATATCTAAGGAGTAAACTTTGTTCCGCATGAAGCTTTTATTTTCTTCTCTGGCACTATCATGAGCGTCAAGATCACGATATTTCTTCTTTTATAGTGTATCGTTCGATGCTTATTTAAATTAATACGAAAGTAAGACTCTCACTTTTCAGTCTTACTCCAAATGTTCGAATTTGATCAGAAAAAAATACTTTGTGTATGCGACTTTAAGTACACCCGGATGTGAATGGGTACCTGATCCTGTTCAGGGCTGGGAAAGATAAAGCTGTAACGGAGAGGAGGTGGACAACACCCTCAGAACATTTACTCTGATAAAAGTTGAAGTCTCTAGCATTTCACTACCCTTCGATCTCAGGGTTAGGATTTGCCTTCATTACTTCACAGTGACAATTTCTCTTTACTGGCTTGTTTTTTCTTTTGTTATTGTTGTCACATTGGTAGGCCTACTCTTTCTGAAAATTATCCGTAATACGTTTATCCACAGCTACAAATCATATGTTATAACAGATTTCTAGTTATTATAACAGATTTCTGGTCATAATCCAGACTCTCACGGTTGTAGATGTGTTCCAGGAATGCGGCAAAACTTTCTCTGGCTCATTCTGTGATGTCTGTTCATTTCTTTCTCTGTTTCTCCTTTCCCCTTGTACTGTTCTTTGTGAGATGGTCTCTTAGAATCCATTAAACTAAAACGAAAAACTACCCAATCGAGAATTCCATTGAGTCATTATCAGATAAAAGGATAATTATGAAATCGCCGTAGCCTGAAACTGTATCATGACTTTCCATTTACGAAAAAAAAATTGATAACATGCGAAAACGAAACAATAGGTTAAAAAAAAAAAGTGATGATATGCCTTTTGTTCTCTGATATGCATTTCGTGTAAAACATGACGGCTAATCCTGATGCTGGCCCTACATCTGAGCAATGTTTATCATAGACATGGATATTTAAATCTACAATGTCTATGCTCTGCAACAATACGACGGCTAGCTGTAATCAGTCCGAATTCTGTCCCTATCTCTGAACCAGTGTCTGTAATGGACATGGATACATATATATGTCTATAGTATAATGTCTGACCTCTAACCGTCAATTCATGATTGTTCCTTATTAACCCTTTCACTCCCGCAGCCTGTCACCTGTATCCTGCAATGCAAACCATGCTAGCAAAGCAAAAACTTAACCTTTCATTCCCAGGAAGCTGGTGGATAGGTTTAGGGAGTCAAAGGGTCTAGTTCTTGAACTTCATGGACAGGGTGCGGGAGCCAAAGGGTTAATCCTCGTACTACTGATGTCGAGGGCCGGGGTCAGAGGCAGGGTTTGGGTCAGGGTTAAGGTTAGGATGGTCTTAGAGTTCTACAAAGTCGTGGAATCGTGTACCCTTACGTGAGATCTGCAGACGCGACGATGGTTTAAAATGTTATTTATCCAGAAGTGACTGTTTGACGGCTTTGTCTGGAACATCGTTTTGATTGGTTGTCAAGAAAAACATCATCAATCGATCATTTTCATTTCTGCCTTCGTCAAAACTATCCACGTCCTCTCACCCTTCTCCACTCATGGAGTGTGGTTCAGTTGGTTAGATCACCTGCCTGGGATGTAAGAGGTCCTGGGTTTAATCCCCGGATGGACAGGGATTTTCTCTTGCCTTCTTCCCCCTCCATGTAATACTTGAATGATGGTCCGAGTTCTAGCCTTTTGGGTGAGACAATAACGAGGCCCTATGTGCAAAAGCACCTAACACGTGTTACAAAAAAATTTGAAAAAAAAAAAAAGGAGCGAAAAACTTATCCTTGGCAAAATTCTGCGACAAAACACTCCACTCTCCTAGATAAACAAATACACACATACAAGGAAAAAGAAAAAGAAAAAGAAAATGTGTAGCGCCAAATAAGGACGACGTGCTTTCTCCGGGGAGAACAACACACGTTCCACATGGGAAAGTTCGGTATGACAAAATGTGAATTCAGTCCACTATCAACCCATCCACCCCAACATAGACTGCACAGCCACAGCCCCCGCTCCTGTGCTCATTCAACGCAGGCAGCACTGATCGATGACGGTTCATTATTCATCAAGGTGTGATGGACACAATCACCAGAAGACAGAAGTGCCCCCACACTCCAGCCAGAAAAGCAAAGTCATGTCAATGGTTTCTTTTGCATTATTGATCCGTCGCTGGTGTAAATTATGTTTTTCTCTTGCAACGATGCGTGTTGTTTTCAGCGATGTTTCTTTCGTAGCAGTTTTTTGTTTTGCATTTATTTGTTTGATTTTGTTTGTTCCCCAGTTTCAAATCGAACGTGTGGTTATGAATCTGGGGAAAACAAACAAGTGCCACACCACCAACACACCACTCACGCACATGTGTATATGCACATACACACGCAAACACCATACACACACACACACATACTCACACACACACACTCTCTCTCTCACTCACATATACACTCTCTCTCTCTGTCACTCACTCACTCTCACAGCAATCACTGTGATGAAATGGTTACATAACAGACAACTCACAGGAAACTTGTGGGTTCGAACACCAAACAGTCAATAAAAAAAGTGGGATTTTTCTGCCCTGACTGGCGTGCACACGTGCGCGCGCGCGTGTGTGTGTGTATGTGCACGCGCGCGCAAGTGAGAGAGCAAAGTATATTGAATTTGTGTGAACTCGATTAGTTGCGAAATTAAAAACATATTCTACTGTCCCCCGATAGTGCTATTTTTAATGTGACATGAACTGTACATTTGTGTAACATGTGGTAATAATAGTTGTGATGATAGCGAGATTGTTTGACTGGAAACCTTAGTTGGATAATGGGTGGATGTTCAGAAACTTTTTACTTCTGTTGTTTTTATGTAGTTGTCAAAATGGTGTGTAGATGGTACGATCCTAATGGACACACTCAGTAAATTCGAATGTTGCGTACTTACGTATGGGCAGCTTTAGCCTTGAAGAAATCCACACTGAAAAAGTCAGTGACTCACTTGAGACATTCAGTTGCTGTTCAGTAAAGTACAGACGACGAAACATATAAATGTCTAACGCTGTTCGCTTTGGAAAACGTTTTATTACGAAATTAACAGATCCCTAAAGTCTCAGTTTCGTGTGTGCGGAGAGCTTCACAGGGGAACCTTTCTTTTTTTTTTTTCTTTCTTTTTTTTGTTTTGTTTTTTGTTTGTTTGTACAGAGGCACTTTTTATAGCTCAGTGACTCAACGGCAGGATTTTGTAGCTTGGAGGAAGATCGATGACAGTTCATTCAAACATCCAGTTCTGGACGTGCTGTCGCCAACAAGTTTTGTTGGCGGGCTTAGGAATGGAAAAAGACCCGTCTGTAAATCAGTAATTAAATTAAAAGAGTCACGTATATCTTAACGTTTTAGGTACACACAAAGACACTCATATACAGTGAGTCAGAATTCGTCTGTCTTTCTCCCTCTGAGGCTCTCTATTTCTCAGTCTCTCTCTCTCTCTCTCTCTCACCCCCCCCCCCTCTATCTATCTAAAAAAACAAACAAAAACAAAACAACAAATACACATGGACATAGCACTATTGTCAGAATGACCTTTATGTGAGCAATCTGGACGGTTACATTTTGCGTTCTGTGACACAGAAATGATCGATGCTTGGATGAGAGTGATAATGGTGAACCACGAAAGTGTTAGTTTTTGCTTAAATGCAAGTCTGAATCCGTTGGGGCCCAAACTTTACCTTTTCCAAAAGAAACCATACATTTCGATAAGCACATCACTGTTGAGGACGTTGAAGGTTGGGGGAACATGTTCTTTGGACCATTTTCTGATTCCTGTCTCTTACTTTGGTAACGATAGTGTGTGGTGAAAACTTGTGCCATTCTGTCTGTGTCTGTCCATCTATCTATATATCTATCTGTCCGTCTATCAATCTATACGTCTATCTGTCTGTCTATCAATCTATCTATCAGATGCGTCTACTAAGGACAATTGATTGCGATGTATGTTTGTCTATATTTAAATGAATGTTTTAAATACATGTGAAGACACACGCACACATGTACACATAGACAAGATATTTCCTCACGCCTTTACCTGTGCTGTTTCTTTTCGTGCTGAGTGTATATTTCCTTTGTGCGTACTGTACGGAAGTTGATTACGTAATCATGCGTATTGGATTATATTTGCTGCCGACGCCTTCAGCTCAGTCAAAGAAGACAAATCCAGACATGAACGTCTATTAAGACCCCATCAGATACAACAAACAGATGATGCAAGAAGGTGATTCAGTTCGAAACAATACGTAAGTTTACAAAGACGAGATTGGAAAAAGATGGAATTGTTAATTGGAAAAAACTATAAACTCTTACAGACAGGCAATACGAAAAGACGTATCCATTATGGTTCCTTGTTGATGGTAAAGAGAAGAAACCAGGCATTTCATAAAATTCATAATAAAACAAGTTCTTACAAAATTCTGCTATCCCATTCACTTGTTATATATATGTGATGATGATTCATCTTCGTTAAAGCTCATTATCAAACCAGTCAGTACGCTTGTGGTGCTCTCATTTAACGTTCCGCGTATTTCATGGGGATTCTTCCTCAGACGGCAAATGCCCTTTGAGGTAATAAAAACCTGTCTTCTACATTACCTTATATCTCTGTGAAACGATATTTATATGTGTTCAGTCCAATGCGCACAGTTGAAGTTTTTGCGGGGTAACTGGTACAATACTCAGACACAGCTTAAAAACACGTATCTCTATCAAATTTTCTAATTTCTCTGCAAAATTGAAAAGTTCATGACAGCTGCAGCTCTTCATTCAAAAAATATATCACTGGCGGACAGTTTTCCAAACCGTATTCATACTTATTCATTTGTTTGTTATTCTTGTCGCGATAGAAGATTTGACAGTTTGATGATTTAATGTCTTTTAAAGCATTTAACCCAAACAGAAGAAGGGGTTGATTTGAAATAAACAATAACACTGAAAATAACAAAATTTAGTTACAGACCCTTGAACCACGATAAGACAAGCCATACTGTAATGTAAGTCAAACAATGATCATGCTGTTTATCTATCTGATCAAATCAGCTATCTATGGAAATACAACTAAACAAGTTTACCTACAGATAGGCCTATCACAGGGTGCTATGCTCGATCCACTGTGCACATGAACCTTCACCCATGTACACACACCAACCACAGGCAATGACATGAACTGTATTCTTAATATTTATACAAACTTAAATCCAAATAGTGCGGTGCTTCTGCCGAGATATTTGAATAATAATTTACCGATTATAACAAATAGTTCATTATTGTGAGCAGTTGAATACACGAGAAAAGGAGAGATGGGGGGGGGGAGATGGGCATCACGCACTAGACTTCACAGTAAAAGCGGATTATGAACTAAAAGGAACAATTATGTGTGGGCAAGGTTGATGAGCGGCAAATGTTCAAACTTTCATGGGAAAAACAAAGTAAAACATGGCTTAAAAGTCATGAACGAATAGGCACTGGTCATGGGTAGTATAACTGAAAAATTCAGGAGAACTATAACAACAAAACAAGGAGTAACAATGACTCGTAGAAACTGAATGGGCAAAATTTCCCTTGGGCCTACTATGTTTGTCAGGACGATCTTATAAAACATACGTCCCATTAAAACATACTCATGTTTATGAAACAAACAGAAACGTACTATTCTATACATGATTCCGATATAAGCTCAGCAGTTAAAATTAAGGGGCTTTAGAAATAGCACAAACAATGAAGTGTAGTCCTGAATGTTTAGAGATAAGCTTACTTGCTTTGGGCATCTCTTTTACCTCCTCAGAGTCAAAGGACTCAGTCTAACCAGACCGGGCAGTTTCAGTTTTGTGTTCCGCAGAGAAAAATCGATGACACTGGTTCCAGACAGATCCTGATCAATTCAATAAAATATAAACAACTTAATACAGGAATGGCTAACTCTCTTGCTTTCGATGTCGTTTTGTTCCAAAGATAAGAGACGCTGAAAGTCTGACAACAATTTTGTGCCAGCAGGGTGATTCACCAAGAAGTTTAAAAAGGATTATTTATATCAGTGATTCCCGTGACAGTTACAGTTAACACTCTGACTCCCACACCCTATCCACCGACAACAAAAACTGAACCCTTTGACTCCCTCACGATGTCCACCAGCTTCCTGCAGGAAGTTGGGTTACGTTTCTGCTTCAGGAAGCTGGTGGATAGGGTGAAGGAGCAAAGGATGAAGTTTTCCTTTGATAGCGTCGTTGACAATGCAGGATGCTGGTGGACAGGGTGCGGGAGTGAAAGGTTCAACAAGAGAGTCGTGTATAATATACTTCATCACACGCACATTCAGTGAACTCACACAATGGTAACATATCTCATGACACTGAAACTGTATCTGTTGGTTGAACAGTACCCAGCTGGCAGTGATCACAGATGAAATGATAATTATCAAGTCAGGTTGGTTGGTTTGCATAAGGCTACTTTTTCTTTGCTCCTGTTCTCTTCCATGAGGAGCAGTTGTCTTTCCTCAAAGCTGTGTACCATCTGCTTCCAGGATCTCCAGTATTGTGTGTGGGCTTCCCAAGTATTGGAGTTATGTCCAACACCTTCATCTTCCTCTTGCAGAGGTCTTTGAAGCGCAGCTGCGCGCAATCTTTTCCCTGAAGCTGGCTGTAGAGGACGTCTTTTGGAATTCCGCTGTCCTCCATCAAACACTAATGACCCAGTCAACGAAGGCATCTCTGCTTCGGGATATGGCAGTGGACGATATCCCTGTTCTCTCAGTCACTTTTATACCGGAGTCCATGTCCTCCGTGAAACGCAGAGACATCGTAGATGAAAGACGTAAAGCCTCCTCTTAACCTGAACTTGGGAGTGTCCATGACTCACTTGTATACAATAACGTGCTCAAGACAAAAGCTTGGTAGACTTCCACTCTAATGTGCTGCCAGTTTCTTGTTTGATCACATCCCGTTTGTCAACCTGTGGTGGTGAAAGCTTGCCTAGCTCAGTGTCAAGGAACCCACACGTTGATGATGCCAAGGCAGGTAAATTCATTGACAGCTCCAAGGTCGTAGTTTTCTAGGGAGAGCTAGATACGTCCTAGCCCATCATGTTGGTCTTTTTCAGTATTGATACTCATCATACACACCACAAGGTGTAATTTATGCTGACATCACATATATTGGAAAACTTGACTGATGTTGAAGTCAAACACTTCAGAAAACTGATACAACTGGGGGGAAAGCATTAGAGAGAGAGAGAGAGAGAGAGAGAGAGAGAGAGAGAGAGGAGAGAGAGAGAGAGAGAGAGAGAGAGAGAGAGAGAGAGAGAGAGAGAGAGAGATTCCAGTCATAAGTTAACAACTGCACATACCATGCATTCTTTGGTCTGTTTATTTTGACTTACAGGCTCAAAGTAAAACAAAACAAAATATAATGCGTAGAATTACTGTTGAGTTACATCTTTCATTCAAACACTTTCTCCCGATTTTCCACATGATACACATAGACATACCTCATAGCTATGTGTCGTCATCGTATTAAACAAAACCACATCAAAGGATATAGTATTATCATTAATTTTTCTTCTTCTGCATCTGCAGGTTGTAACTCCAATATGGATTCATATAAACGAGTGGGCATTTATGTACATGACTACCCTACCATGCAGGCAGCCATAGGCTACTCCGTTCTCATGTGTATATCATGATCATTATTATCAACAAAAAGGACATAAACTGAAACTCAGAAGTATCATTTGAGCTCAAAACAAAACGCACTCATTGAGGGGAAAAAGCACAAAATAGCTAACACAGAATCTCATCAGTATAACATAGATATTTCAGGTAAAACTGATCTCATGCAATCATATGTTTTGCCTGATTGGCATCAAAGTGTACGTGTACACATAGTCCTACTATACAGGACTCCTTCCAAACCAACATCTGCTTCAACTTTAAACACAGACGTTTGTTCAAAATGAACAGCTTACTGTCCTCAGTCACGACTATAGCTAGACAAAAATGCCTGGATTACGGAAAAATAATACAGTCACACGTGCAATCCAACATCAGGTGAAACTTTGGTGTACATGTATAGGCGCAAAAAATGGAATGGATGTTCCAGTGAGTGTTCATCATAAGTCCCAAAACAGCAAAATGACCCTTAATATAGTTTTATAATTAACATGAATTTATAATTTCTTTGACATACTCTTGTGTATAAATACAGGGTCGATTCAGCAGGAAACCAGAACTTGAGAAGTAATTCAGGAGAATGTTGTTCACTAGTTTAGAAATACGTGGAGATCAAACAGAAGACTATAGACTCAAGCATTTGTGGAGATCGAAAAAAAAACTATAGACTCATAATGTTCTGAACACTCGTTTCTGATGAACAGACCAAGATACATGCATGCCTACGACTATTCATCATCATGATTCTCATTTTAATCAAACTGTACATCCATTTTAAATTTGGTTAAATGTATCAATGATCGTTCACTGTGCCATTTTGATACAAATAATGCCTCTCTGACCCAATATTAAAGCATAAATGATCATACCCAGGCCCTCTGATCCAAAATCATCATACCACTGAACCATCATCAGCCAGAACCAAAGAGGCAACAAATCATAAAGATACAAAAAGGAAAAACCAAGAACAGCAACACCTTGTGAGAAACAAGATGAGGTACTATTACCATCCTCTGTTTTGTAAAACCACTAGATTTGTCTACACAATCATATACATGTATACCTGCGAAGAAACACAAATCATCAGAAAATATCAATCATGCAGATCTTCTGAAAAGAAGGCATTTTAAGTTCAGTGCTTTTAAAACGCAAAACATTCTCGCTAAACATACATGCTCGTTTTCACAAACACACACAGTCGTTTTGAATGACTACTCTCTTGAAACAATTAAAACTGGAAGCATGTTCCAACCCTTTTTTCAGGATCTGTAAACAATATGAAATATAACGACAGCACAGCAACTGATGCATTTTTTGTTTGCTTGTTTGTTCTGAGTAGTGTCTTTTGATGTGTGCAGGCACATTGTTTTGCTTGTTTGTTCTGAGTAGTGTCTTTTTGATGTGTGCAGGCACATTGTTTTGCTTGTTTGTTCTGAGTAGTGTCTTTTTGATGTGTGCAGGCACATTGTTTTGATTGTTTGTTGTGAGTAGTGTCTTTTTGATGTGTGCAGGCACATTGTTTTGCTTGTTTGTTGTGAGTATGTCTTTTGATGTGTGCAGGCACATTGTTTTGCTTGTTTGTTCTGAGTAGTGTCTTTTTGATGTGTGCAGGCACATGTTTTGCTTGTTTGTTCTGAGTAGTGTCTTTTGATGTGTGCAGGCACATTGTTTTGCTTGTTTGTTCTGAGTAGTGTCTTTTTGATGTGTGCAGGCACATTGTTTTGATTGTTTGGTCCATGCTGTGCAGGCACTGTCTGAATAATCCATCTCCACAGGGTTACCCCATCACGTAGGTAGAGCAGGACATGAACCACATCTTACAGGTCTGCAGGAATCACCAGCTGCTGAGGGAAGACATGTGGCCAAAGTTGCCTTCCCTTGAGGAGCAACTGTACAGGCCTACTAATGCTTTGCAGATGATAGCCAACCTTATTTGAGGGCTGGTCTCTAGGTGTAACGGCAATGAGAACAAGAAGATGTCAGAAGTTATACTTCTTTTCAGGAAGGACAGGAGTGGATGCTGGATGTTACGTAATTTCTTAAGACAACGAATGCTGATATGGCTTACAGGATCTTTAACCTGTGCATTGGATTTTCTGTGTGCATAGGCACACGAAAGGGCACTGCCTCTAGCAGGTCTGCACATGTATTAATTTGGGAGATCAGAAATACATCTCCATCATTACTCACCAGGAAGGCAGGGTCAAACTTCTGAATGGAAGTTCAATGTCTATCCAGTTTGGTTATCACTCCTGTTGATGCATAATCCAAATGAACAAGAATTGGTAACACAACTGATGAATGTCACCCTGCCTTCTTCCCTGGTATGATTCCATTGTTTGCATTCAGCTTCACTCAGCCACAAAAATTTAGTTTTGGTACCTCAAATAACTTTAAAACAAAATAGTACGTAATCTTGAAATCAGTAGATGTATAAGTAGGTACCTGACTTAAGAAATCAGTGTATGTATGTGTGTGTGTGCACATGCACATGTGTGCATCACACAGTAATAATGACAATAACACTGTAAAAATGCAAACATGTGTGTGTATATGCATGCATGTGCACAGGCACACGAGTGATTCACTCAGTCAGTAAACACTAACAATCATATATTGTAAAAATGCATACACTGAGACCAAACTACAAAATATGAAACTGAAGTTCAATTTAAAAAACAACAACAAAAAAACTGGTCTCACTCATACCTGTATGACTTGGAAAAAGAGTCAGAAATAATGTAACGACTAACCAAAAATTCTCTGTCAGCCTTAAGAGTCTGTAGACGTCTTTATCTATTCAACCATGAAAATATTAATAATTGAGCACACCTGTGAAAAATACTTCATATGAAACAAGAACCAGAGCAGCAATGATATTTTCTTATTCAGCTCAACAACCATCCTAATATTTACACATGTTCACCCACACACACATTAAACAAAAAAACAACAAAAAAACAACAAAACAACAACAACAACAAAGTAACAAACATTCAAACACAAGCCACAATACTGATATGATATAAAACTGGAAGAAAAAGAAATCGAACACAAATGAGTAATCTTAGCCACAGTATGTATGTATGTTTGCTTGTTTGCACGTGTTTTGGGGAGGAGGTGTTGATGCTGGTTTTTCTTTTGTCAGTTCGCTTCTTTGCTAGTTTTCTGGGCACTGTTTGTATGCAAACTATTCTGGCTGTTTGGCTCAAATGTGTAAGTGTTATGTCACTGCACAGTCTGTTTATCTCACTGTATGTATAAAAAAATCAAAACAACTCACTATTATACCGGTATGCACATAATGTGCTTGATTCCTTGATTATTATGTTTTTACCCCAATTCCCCTCAATTGCATTGTTATAACATGATTAATCAAATAAGTTTTCAAAGTCAGAATTAATATTATGATCATGTGCTTGGCAAAGTTAATTAATAGAATATATGCCACTTCCTTGTTAAGTGACAGTAGTAGTCTATTATATACTAAAAGGCAGAGAAAGAGAAAGAGAGAGAGAGAGAGAGAGAGAAAGAGAGAGAGAGAGAGAGAGAGAGGGGTGGAGGTAAGGGGTGAGGGAAACAAAAAGAGGAAGAAAAGAATACAAGTATAAATGATGAAGATGATGATGATGGTGGCGACCCTAAGTTGTCCATATATTTTAGACTGCATTTTCTGTAAATATGTTATGTACACACAGCTCTGAAACCGATATCGGATATGAAACAGCGATGCATGAAAAACTCCCATTAATACTGACTGCTGCACCTTTCCTTCTGAACAAAAATCAGTGATAGCAATACTTTTTCTACACCTTTGCTTTGTTACAAAATATGAGTGGTGGCAAGTCTTTTAAAAATGGCACCAATATGCAAAAGTGACATGAGATGCAATACTCCAGCAGAATCAATGTTCACAGAACTTCAGCAGAATATGAACCTTGTGGCATTGTACCAAATTCTTTTTTAAAAATCACAGTTGGATTCATTCAAAGAAGAAACCATAATTTGCATTAAAATATGTACACAACATGAATACACAACCTGTTTAAAAAGTCAACCAGAAATCAATCAAACACACACTGCCATCCCAGAAAATGTAATACAGTGCAATGTGTGTGAATGTTCATGTGCATGTATGTGCAAGCACAACTATGATTAATGAAAAGAAAAATCAAACATTCACTGACACAGAAGGACGAGACTTTAGATTTTCCATTAACAAAGCACAACCTATTCTAATGCTCAATATCTCACAATTGTATAAACACATGTCTGTACAACTAAGTACCGTCTGTTCTGAACTTTCGATCAGAGTTCTGTTGATTGTAGTTAAATGCGCTGAAGAAACTGATGCACTGACAGATATTCCTGCAAATAAACCAGAAGGTAAATATGTCATTGCAAAATGAAGCATTAATCATCATATGTACAGGAAACTGAAGAAAAGCATAAAAATGAAAGAACAGGTTCACAAAATTCTCCATGAAACACACAACTGTCCCACTACATGCATATTTTGGTTAATAAAGGTAGATCACCTGAAACATTGACAGACAAATACAGAGGCAGAATATACAGGCTAAAAAGTAGGGCAAAATATAACATCAAATATGACGATGTGGGTGGAGGGGAAGAGGACGTGGGAGGGGAACCACACCTAGTCATTCTGTAGTGAAGGTGCAAGAAAGACAACTTGCATGCATTCTCATCAACGCATTCGCGATAGTTACTTCCCCTTACATCTGAAATTGGATATAACTCTGTTCCATTATGGATCATCTCGGTCACAGCGTTTCATAAACTTTTTTTTACTGCAAACATCTCCATTCACAAGAAAAAAGTTGTTCTTCATTTTCTGTTCTCTAATAATAATGATTGCCTTTCAATTTCAAGCTATTACAATAATCACCTTTCAGTTTCCAAATTTTTCTGATAACAACACGAATTTGCCACAAAGTGAACTGTAGAAAGCTGAATGAAACAGCAACATTATTCCGCTCTGTACTCTTAAGTCCACGGCATAGCAAGGCAATCATATATAGAGTATAACTATCATACATTGTAACAAAGCTTGATGCTTGTCTCCCTACATCCATGTCTATGCTTGCTTTTCATAAAATCTGGTGATAGTCATTTGGAGAATATGAACAATTAATAATAACAATAATAATAATAATAATAATCATCATCATAATAATAATAATGATAATAATAATAATGATAATGATAATAGTTAACAATATGGAAAAGAGCTTTTCAAAAATTTGTTCAAAGTGATTTGATTGGCATCGTCAGGACTGAGTCTACCTGATCTAGTATCGCCTGGTGGGTAAATGATGAAGTCTTTTCTGATTTACCATGTCAACATATCCTCAAACCTACTAGTGCCTGAAACTCCTCTGTGTGCACATGCAAAGAGACAATCAAATATGTGCCTCAAAGATCCTGTAAATTATGTCTGTCTGGTAGCTTATGCCTTTATAAAAACATGAATACACCCAGCATGCACATCCACCAAAGACAACATATGCAGACTGTGTAGCAATATAATGTCTGCAAAGTGTGTGCCAAACGACATGCACACATGCACCCAAGAAAATACAGCTCAGAATGAAAAACAAAAACAAATACAACAACAACATACACCAAATAACAACAAACCATAACAGAACAGTAAACCAAAATCTACAATGTGCCTGAGGAGAACATTCAATACTGACAGTCGCATACTTTCATGAAAATATAACTTTCTTCATATACACATATCTACAGAAACAAAATATATAATGACATTTTGTGAAAAACCACAAACAAATAAAAATCATGCAGGCCTGTTCACATGCACAGGACTGCTTTCTCACAACACACAGAATATGGTTGTGTACATCTTACACATATGAGCATACAATGTCATTTTATAACCCCCCTTCTCTCCTTCAAAAAAATTAAACAGAAAATGTTCAGGTAAAAAAACATTTAATACGGCTAATAAAATTAATAAATATTGGCAATAAACCTTAAAGTGAGCAAAATATATTAATAATAAACAGTAAACCTTAAAGTAAGCAAAATGTAGTATATCAAATTAAAACAGTTGATTATATGAAACAACAGATGTGTACATGTGACCAACCTGCATAGCAGTGAAGAGAAAGGAACGGGATATGTAGAGTTTTCTCTCTGTCTTGTCGTAGCGCCAGAAGTGAATCACTTTACCTGAACACACAGGAAAGATGTTTATTTGACTGAACAATCAGGGAGCTGAATTGCAATATAAATGGTTGCTTTCTTCAATTTTAGATAAAACATTGCAATAACAAAAATATATTTTACTGTTTTTTTTATATATATTTTTGTATATTTTTCATAAAGGAATACAAAGAAACAGTAGAATACATGGAACAGTGTGTTTAGACCTCCAGTTTTCTATAAAGCAAAACAAAACAAGAATAGCAAGAAGAGTGTTTATTTACCTGGCAGTCTGGAGATATATACTTTTCATATTTATAAGCAATTAGTCCTTATATTGTTATTTAGTTAAAAAAAAAAAGTAATCGGAATGATAGATTAGGCCATTTTAAGCATGTGTATGTGTGTGTGCATGCATGTGAGTGAATAAGAGCTTGTAAAAGAATAAACCACCAATGAATCTGTGCATACCGGCAACGTTTTCAGTACCAGTGCTTTTTCATTAGGGATAGCTAGTTCAAAACAAGAAGAATATGGGCTACTATAATAATAATAATAATAATATATTTTATTTATATAGCGCAAAATCTTGACAAAATCAAATCTAAGCGCTGAGCGTATACATGCATACATACCTACATACATATGAGCGTATACATGCATACATACATGCTTACATACTTACATACATAAATCTAAGCTGAGCGTATACATGCATACATACATACATACATACATAAATCTAAGCGTATACATACATACATACATACATACATACATACGTACGCACATGCATACATAATAATTACAATATTTATATAGCGCAAATCTCGACAAAATCAAATCCAAGCGCCGAAAAGACACACACGCACACACGCACGCACGCACGCACACACACACACACACACACACACACACACACACACACACACACACACACACACACACACACACACACATGCATGGCCACAAATGGGGAGAAAAGAATAAAAGCAATAAAAGCAAGAATAAAACCAATGGAAAACCACAGAGAGCACATCATATACAATTATATATTAAAACAAAGTGATTCCCCTCTGAGCGGAGACAGGCTGCAGAGGGGGGTTGAGTGAGGTTAGGATTTTATGCAGAGGAGAAAAGGTGAGTTTTGAGAGCGGACTTGAAGGAGGGAAAAGTAGGTTGCTGACGGACTGAGAGAGGAAGTTTGTTCCAGGAGAGTGGACCAGAAACAGAGAAGGCTCGTGGACCATAGGTATTGAGCTTAGTGCGTGGAAAGCGAAAAGTCAGAGGATCGGAGGCAGAGCGGAGGGTACGTGAGGGAAGATAGATCTCAAGTAGGCTTGACAGGTAATCGGGGGCAGCGTTATTGAGGCTTTTGTAGCACATGGTGTCTAGTTTGTACTGTATGCGCTTTGATACAGGGAGCCAGTGAAGTTGTGCCAGGAGAGGAGATATGTGGTCAGCTTTTTTCTTTTTGAGTACAAGGCGTACAGCATTGTTTTGAATGCGCTGTAGGATGTGAATGGTGGAGGCAGGAAGACCAGACAGGAGTGAATTGCAATAGTCAATGCGAGACATTATGAAGGAGAGAACGAGTTTTGCAGTTGTTTCGACAGAGAGATACTTCCTGATCAGGCTTATACGATGGAGATGATAGTAGCAAGATCTGGCAGTTTGAGAAACAAAGTTGTTCATGGACAGGGTAGAGTCAATGCAGACACCAAGGTTTTTAGCTGAATCAGAAATTGGGACTGATGTGTTACATAATGGGAGAGAAAGAGGAGGCAGCTGGGAAAGTTTCTGACGGGTGCCAATGAGGATAGCTTCTGTCTTGTCGTCATTAAGCTGAAGTCTATTGTGTGTCATCCAGTTCTTAATGTCCGAGTAACACTCAGTGGTGCGAGTCAACAGGCGCTGTATATTATCAGGTGAGTCACTATCTTGAAGTTGGGTGTCATCAGCATAGAAGTGGTGTTTTATAGAGTGGGAGTTGATGATGGTGGACAGGGGGGAGGTATAAAGAGTGAAAAGAACAGGGCCAAGGACAGATCCTTGTGGAACACCACAGGCCAGGTATGCAGGTTGAGAGTAAGTGCCATTGATGAGAACAGTTTGTTTTCTGTTTGATAAATACGAAGTGAAAAAGGAGAGAGCAATGTCAGAGATGCCAAAAGTATGATGAAGTCTAGAAAGGAGAATACCATGGTCGATGGTATCGAAAGCTGCAGACAGGTCAAGGAGTGTGAGGAGAGAGACTTTGCCAGTATCAGTTGCAAGGAGGAGATTGTTGAGAATGTGTAGTAGGGCAGTTTCAGTGCTATGGCACTGGCGGTAGGCTGACTGGAAAGGATTGAGGAGATTGTTGACAGACAGGTGAGAGTTCAGCTGGTTGAGGACGACTTTTTCAAAGAGTTTTGACAAGAAAGAGAGATTAGAGATAGGCCTGTAATTTTTCAGTTCATTTGGGTCTAAATTGTGTTTCTTGAGGAGAGGGTGAACAATAGCAGACTTGAAAGAATCTGGGACAGTTCCAGTTTGAAAGGAAGTGTTGATGATGTCAGTGATGAATGGGAGGAGAGTAGGGAGACAATCGGAGTAGAGAGAACCTGGAAGAGGATCCAGTTCGCAGGTTTTGAACGACATGGATCTGATTGTGTTGAAAATTTCTTCTTGTGAGACTGGGTAAAAGTAGTGAGAGGTGTGCCAGAGAAGGAAGGGTCAGGTGGGCATGGTTGACAGGGTGTCCTGTCAAGCCTGTCACGAAGAGTTTGTATTTTGGTGGTGAAATACTTAGAGAATACAGATGGGAGTTCTTCATTTGTATGTTTTGTTGGGAGAGGTAAGTCTTTTCGTGTGCCAAGGAGATGATTCATGGTTGTAAAGAGTTCTTTTGAAGAAGAGGCATTCAGGATTTTGGTTTGGAAATAGCTTGTTTTTGCAGATGCAATGAGGGTGGATACTTTTGTTTTAGAGGCTTGGAAAAGTTGCCTGTGTACAGTGAGTTTGGATTTGCGCCAGCGGCGCTCTGCTCTGCGGCGGGCACGTTTTGCACAGGCAATCTCATGAGTGAGCCAGGGGGTAGGGGGGCGGTCAGGTAAAAGACGGGTTGTGGCTGGAGCATGAGTGTCCAGAAGATGGTGGAGAGTAGTATAGAATTCATCGGCAAGGTTATGTGACTTTTCAGAAAGGAGACGGGAGGCATCAGATGAAAATGTGGAGAGGTCGATAGATTTGAGATTGCGTCGAGTCACTGTGCGCGTGGTACGGGAAGGAGGAGAAATGTCAAGAGAACAGAGAATTGCAGAGTGGTCAGATGGAAGGGCTGAAGTTAGACGGGTAGAAAGAACTAAGCAGTTGTCAGTAGCTGAATTGTGGTGATCACGAGAAATGATCCAGTCAAGAATGTGACCTTTTTGATGGGTTGGTTCAGAAATGTGTTGAGTCATATTGTGATTGGACAGAGAGTTGATGATATGTCTTGTGTCATAACGGTGAGTGTTGTCATAGTGGACATTGATGTCACCTAGAATGATGAGATTTCCAGGTAAGAGAATTACACAGCTGAGAAGAGAACTAAACTGCATATTTTTTGTTGAAAAATATTTTTCATTAGAGACAGACAGGTTGGCTGACACTGACTGAGCACAGTATGTGCAGCAATGGAAATAAAGGCAACTGCTCAACTATCAAAAAGACAACAGGAGTGGGACCACATACCTTTCAGAGTCCGAGAATAGTTTCCTGAATCATCTGCAACAAAGTACTGGCCCTCGGTACAACTGATCTGCTCCACTCTGCAAACATTGACCAGCAAATCCTCAGTGACAGGGAGGAAAAGTGCTGAATCTGCAGAGCGCCAGTTCTCAGTCTGGAATATATTGCTGCTTCGCGGGATGGTAAAAACTGTCGTCCACTCCTTCCATCTTAAAGCAAAAAAGGTGAATCATTTTGAAATCACTATTTATGATTTAATGCGAATCTAAAGAACACATGCACAAAGATGCCCCCTCTCCCCACCCCCAAACACACAGAGAACACAAAAATCAGAACTTAAAGTATAAATTTAATTATTACTTGCAGCCATAGTGGAAAAAAAAAAAACACTACTAAGACTTTTCACTCTTTAGTCTCTGCATTTTAATTTGGTAGTCCACTTTATTTCATTTAATTTATTTTCATATGCTTGATAATGGATTGTTCCACGCACACTCAGTTTAAAGCTAACTCTGCAAACTACCTCTGAAAGGAATACTATACAGGCTCCTCAAAGAAGCTGAGCAAAACCATGATGCATGGGCAATGTCCTGAAATGGAGGAGATGGAAACTCAGTAGATATAGGTTATCTCATAACCCTAAGTCATAGGAGAGTGAGGTAGAAGAATCCTCAGCTTATCTCTGATCCTGGGGTGGGTGGGGGTGTCTCTCCTCCATTGCTGTTTTACTTTCCCCAGCCTTTAACACAGCCACAGCAGGGCAGACTGGAGTCCACAAAAGATTTTCTAGATCCAAAGATTTTATGGAGCCAGACTCAAATCGATGCATTCATTTTCTACTTTGAGAAAAAATGTAGGTTAAATACTTCTCCACTGAAAGGAAATGTATGTTCAATACTTCTCCTCTGAGAGGAAATGTAGGTAAATACTTCTCCCTCGAGAGGAAATGTAGGTTAAATACTTCTCCTCTGAGACTGAGAGGAAATGTAGGTTAAATACCTATCACCTGAGAGGAAATGTAGGTTAAATACTTCTAAGCTGAGAGGAAATGCAGTTACAATACTTCTATCCTGACAGGAAATACAGGTTCAATACTTCTAAACAGACAGAAAATGTAGGTTTAATACTACCCTGAGAGGATTTGTAGTGACACTACTTCTACCCTTAAAGGAAGTATGAGTTCAATAATCTATTCAGAGAGAAAATGAAGGTCCAACATTTCTTCATTGAAGGAACTGCCAGTCCTGTATTTCTTCACTGAGTGCATACACTGTCCATTATTTCTTCTGTCCTCAATAATGTTTAGAGAAAATATCGTTCTTTTCCTGTTAGGGGGAACTGTTTCATTATGGTAATATAAACTTGATAAACAAATACATCTACACTCTATATATTAACTTATGTGTGTAATAGAATTATGCTGAAAACATGACTTGTATACATTCATTATGCTCCATGAAATACGTAGTGTATGTTGTGTCAGCATTTTGAAATTATTGAATACACAGTTTTTTTAAATCTAGGCTCTGCTGAATACTCATTGGCACTTATTAAAATGTGAGTTTATATGTTTTTTGTTTTGTGGTCCAGTAACACGTGTCAATGAGACAAAAAATAAGAGTGGGAAGAAATGAAGAAGTTGAGAAGAAGGAGGAGATAAGAAGTAGATTCTATTTTAGAATTTAGACAGATATGACTAACCTGTCATCTCCGTTGTATTATTATCACCGACTTCATAACTCAGTTTTCTTTTCTTCTCCACTGGTGAGCATACTGGTATCAAGTGAAAATCCATTGCTTTTAATCTGCCTCTTTACCTGTCAAAAACAAAACAATGCACACACACACACACACACACACACACACACACACACACACACACACACACACACACACACACACACAGAATTCATAAATTTTGAATTTAGCAAAATAACTAGTTTTAATGGAAGCAGAATAAGTCCTTTGACTCCTGCACTCTGGTTGCCAGCATCCTGCATTGTTAACAACACTAGCAAAGCAAAAACTTAACCCTTTGATTCCCTCACCCTATCTGTCAACTTCCTGCAAGAAGCTGGTGGATAGGGTGAGGGAATCAAAGGGTTAAGTTTTTACAGTTGGTGGATAGTGTGTGGGAGTCAAAGGATTAATATAATCCTTTATATTCAGGTGTGGATTTCATGCACTCAAAGCAAAATGACATCAGGAATTCAGTGTGTCTTTGTGAACAGGGGTAATACTCATATTTCTTGCATTAGGATAAAACAGTATATTGCCAGTATTCCTGAGAATAGTGTATGATATATTTCAATCAACATCATTAACATATGATGCCTTTTTTCTCCATTATCAAAAATTTCAATACTGTAACTTGGATGTTAACTGTTGTGTCAGCCAGCTAATTGTTAACAGTTAGCTAATTCACTTGTTTGTTTACCCTCTCTCTTCTTCCACTTGCCATCTTATTCTTTCTTTCTGAATATTTCTGTACACATGTTGCGCATCCTTCCTTGCCTGGCTCTCCTCTCGTTTTCGTTTCTCTTTTCTCAGAGGTGTGTGTGTGTGTGTGTGTGTGTGTGTGTGTGTGTGTGTGTGTGTGTGTGTGTGTGTGTGTGTGTGTGTGTGTGTGTGTGTGTGTGTGTGTGAACAAAATTTTCAAAGGTATAGACTGTTGCAAAGTTGCGGGGAAAAAAAGAAGAAGAAGAAAAAATGTATACAAAATCAGCACTTTTTGAAGAGGGTGTGTTATCAGCACTTGTTCATGAACTTTGATGATATCTGAAATATGTTTCATTGTTGAGACAGTCTACCACTGTTCTAGACGTACATCAAATTTTGTTTCAACTGAAGCTTTTTCAAGGTCACATAGTGACCCTGAGAAGTACAAAGTTGGAGATATCTGTAATTGTTTCTGGGTAAAAAGAAAGATTGCTAGAATGGCTTGACCAGTTTTTATTTTTTATTAAAAAAAAAAAAAGAACTAAGGGAAGAGTTTCTAAAATTAGTCATAAGAACAGACATTTAATGATTACTACCACCACCACCACACACACAGAAAAAAAATTGTCATAATGTACTTGCACGCCAAACCACTTCATCCTAACACTTACTGCAGCTGTAATTGGATACTCAGGCTGCAGCCCTAATTATCACTGTACAACGAGAGACTCTATCACTCTGCTGCTGTTCCTGTGGTCTTTCCTGAAGGAGTGCGCCCTGATTAAGTGAGTGAGTGTTGTTGCACCACAAACAGTGGAAAAATAGGGTTGTCTCACTTGCAAAGGTACATCCAAAGAGGAAGACAAAAACCGATCAAACGACATAGACCTTTTATTCCGCAGAATAAACTGACTGAGCTGAAGCACAAAACTAAACAGAAACCTCTGGGGAAGACTATGCTGTAATGGGGAAAAAAATGCTGGGGCATGGGGACCAAGCAGGTCATCCTCCTAGAGTGACCTATCAACATTTATGTCCTTGAAAGGGAAGGTCTTTATGCTCCCAAAGCAAGTGCCATCGTTTCGTTCTGTGTAGAAATGCTGCCTGGGTCAGCGAAAGAAAAGGGTCATCCACACATACGCAGAGTGAGCCACCTAAATCGTGGGCAGCAGCAGAACTCACAACTGTGAAGACATCAAATAAACAACCAACAGAGCTCCCAGCGAAGACAAAAGAAATAATTTTGAAGAGAAGGAAGAGCTAAAACAATGTTTTCTAATCTAGTAAATACAGATACTTTTGTTTTAGACCGGAGTTTATTCTGTCGAGTAAAATACCTATTTCCTTTACTTGTTTTTTTGTACCACTGCAAGGGAGACAGCACTTTCCCTCTGAGAGGGCTACAATAACATACCAGTATTCACTTTATTTGGCAATGCATTCCTAGCAGTCATCTCATTTTATAGGCATTGAACCACAAAAGACTGCTTCCCTAAATTAAAAAAAAAAATTTAACCTTACACTTCTCCAAATTCATTTATTTTGCTCTCGCTGGGTGTTTTGTTGGCTGTTTAGGTGTTGTTTCTGCGCTTGTGGAGTTGTGCTCGCTCTACATATGTATAGATGCCCCTCTCCTTCTACTATCCAAGGCAGCAGGTTCAATGGGTTATACACAGAATGAAACACATTACCTGCATCGGCAGCATAAAGACTTTTCTTTTGAAGGACCTCAATACTGACAGAGCACAGAGCGCTCTAGGAACATGAACAACATACTCCCCAACACTCAGCATTTTTTCCGCATTACAGCGTTGTCTTCCTCATAGGTTTAAGTTTCGTTTTTTGCTTCAGAACATGATTTATTCTGTCGAATAAAACATCTATCCGACTGCTTGTTTTTTGTGATTCTGTTTGCACCACTGCCAAGTGAGACAACCCTATTGTCCCTCTCTTGGAGCTGCAGCAATGTACCCATGTTTAAAACATGATTAAAACAATGACAAGTCATACTATAAATCTGAGTGGGCGCGTGATTTGCTGTTGTTGCTGATTGCAGCATATCTGATAAGACCCCCCCTCTCTCTTCCCCCTCCCCACCTCTCTCTCTTTCACTGATTGTATCATCAGACATTTAGCCAATAAGTAAGATTTATTTCAATGCATTTTAAACTTTTCTATTTGTTTTGGCCTTTGTTACTTATTTTCAATTTTATCTTTAAAAGTCTTTTTGGCTATAAATGTCAGATACATAAAAGCAATGACAGAAATGGGAAAACGACAGTGCAATATTTCGTATCTTTGGGAAAAAATAACAACAACAACAACAAAAATCGGAAGTTTATTCTCTTTCACACACACATACGCACACGCACACACACACACACACACAAGCAAACATGCGCCCCCAGGCAACTGATATGAACCACAAACATACTGACGTCAGTGATGCACTGAATGACAGCGACAATACATCGATGTGCGTGGGTGGGATTTCAGGTCAAGTCGCTGAATGACTTTTATTACCTCTAGCCGAGCTCGCAATATATCGTAACTGCAATTTAAAAAAAAAAAAAAAAAGATGATTTGTCTGCCCCAGAGGTCTGAACGACGACAACACAGCTCATGTTAACTTTGACACAGATGTGCATATACAGGTTTTGTTTTAAAAAAGTATGTAGGCGTTGATTATCCGTTGTCTCGAACAGTGTGTGTGTGTGTGTGTGTGAGAGCGCGCACACTGTGTGTGTGTGTGTGTGTGTGTGTGTGTGTGTGTGTGTGTGTGTGTGTGTGTGTAGTGCGTGCACGCTCTGTGTGTGTGTGTGTGTGTGTGTGTGTGTGTGTGCGTGCACGCTCTGTGTGTGTGTGTGTGTGTGTGTGTGCGTGCGCGCGCGTGTGTGTGTGCGTGCGTAGGTGTGTGTGTTTACGAAAAAGAGGGGTTTTGGAGAGTGGAGGGCACTAAAAATCCAATGGGAGATGGAGAGCATGAAAATCCAAAGATGTCAAGTGATGATCCACGATTTCTCTTTATAATAGTAATGATAATAATAATAATAATATAATAATAATAATAATAATGATAATAATAATGATGATAAACTAAACTAAGAGTAAGAGCAAAATTAACGATGACCTTACATTAATAACGTTTTCTTTCAGAAAGAAGACTCTAATACTGACACAGACGGATGTCTATCTGTCAGTCTGTCCGTCTTGTTTTGGTGTTTGTGAATACAATGTCACCAACGGTTTCTACACACAGCTTGTTTGCGTTGTTCATGATTTCTTTCCGTTTTGATCTGACAACTTTAAAGGCAACGACTTGCTCTGACACGAATGGAGCTCCTTACTGTACTCTTAAATCTTCTCGTTATTTGTTATAGTTTGTTAAAGCCCAGCCGACAACTTATAACCATGTCAGGGCTATAACTGTTTCAAAACAAACACAATACCTCAACAAGAAAAAAAGAAAAAAGAAAAAAGGAACAGAAAATTAAGTACACATGTCGTGCATTCGCGCACATAATCTAAGGAGATACCCCTGGCGTTGACCACTCTGTCCAATTTATCGTACAGGGGTTTTTAAAAAACATACCTGAATACAAATTTAAATATAACTGAGGACACTAATATATATATAAAAACGGGTCTAAGTTACCTAAAATTTCTTCCGCATATGTCATTTCCCAAGCGCCCCCCCCCCCCCCCAAAAAAAAGCACTTACGTATCCAATTATCAATCCTAAGAGACTGTATGTAAGACTTTATCGAACACATACAGTGAATGGACCAGCAAGGCAGAAAATGGTAGTAAGAAATGACAGAAAGCAAAGGAGCAAGACAGAAACAAAGACAGTGACAGAAAAGAGGAAATTTCTAGCACAGAATTTCCAGACGGAGGAGATACTATTTATATTGAAAGAGCCCCCGGCATCCCACGGGGTGATTTTTTCTCTTTATTTTGATTTATAAATATAGTGACTTAATAATAATAGGGCAAATAATCATGAGTCACCGCTTGTGTGGTCTGACTTTGGAAACAAGGCAGATCATCATGATTAAGCATTTGTGCCGTTTAATTTTGAAAAGACTATAAATTTTGTATCGTTTAATTCTGAAAAGACTATAAATTTTGTATCGTTTAATTTTGAAAAGACTATAAATTTTGTATCGTTTAATTCTGAAAAGACTATAAATTTTGTATCGTTTAATTTTGAAAAGACTATAAATTTTGTATCGTTTAATTCTGAAAAGACTATAAGTTATACTAATCAATGAATCTATAGCATAATACGTATCTATCACAGTTTACTGGTTCACTTGATTAAGAATTAATCAATACACAGACAGACGGATGAACAGACAGATAAATAGACAGACAGATAGGTAGATAGATAGACATACAGACAGTTAGATAGACTGATAGACTGACTGATATACAGATCGAGAAATTAAAAGAAAAACATTATATTCCCCCAACATGGCAATTGGTGTAGGGCATAATTAAATGAAATCTCACTTTGTGAAGAAATCACTGTCATCTGATCTAAGCAGACAATCCCACCGAATCATATTTATGACAATCGTATTTTCCCACGGTTTTTTTTCCACATATGCTCAAATATATCCATATGCAAATGCGTATTTACGACCTACAACGTAAACGTAATTACCACTGCATAAAAGAAAAAAAGGAAAGAACATTTCTTTTTATCCATCCAAGTCTGAAATCTCCGGCTAACTACATAAAGCAGAGAAAAACAACAGTTCTGAAGAGAGGGTCAACCGCATTTGGATGTAGAAGACTTTCACTGCTGCCCCACACCCAATATATCAGCGTATATATCAGCGTACATAATTGTTACTGTTATTGTTATTTTTGTTTAAAACCCAGCCGACTACGTACAGCCATATCAGGACTATAACCACTTCAATAAACAAACGATACTTCAACAGGACAAACAAAACAACAACAACAAAAACAAACAAAAAACAAACAAAAACAAACAAGTACACATACCAATGCATTCGCGCACATAATCTTAGGATATGCCTCTGGCGCTGATCACTCCGTCCAATTTATTATAACATAGGGGATTTAAAAACATACCTGAACACAAATATAAACATAACTAAGGACGCTAGAGCATGTATAAAAACGGGCCTAAATTACCTAAAATTGCTTCCACATAAAAATATTTCCCTAGAGCCAAAAATACACTTAATACATATACCCAATTATCAATCTTAAGAGAAAGTATGCAAGGCTTTATCAAGCACAAACTGGCGAATGGACCAGCAAGGAAGAAAATGATAGGAAGAAACGATAGAAAGCAAAGGAATAAGGCAGAAACAAAAAGAGTGAAAGAAAGAGAAAAATTTCTAGCGCAGACTTTCCAGAAAGTGGGGATACTACATGTAGTTACACTGAAAGAGCTCACGACATCCCCACAGGGGATGCGTACATAATGGACAGCGAAAAGCTTTGTAAAGAATACATTTGACATTAGACACAGCCATCCACAACATCGTAAAACAGTCTGTTCGCATTAATCTGGGAGATTCAATTACATCTGACATTTGTCACAGCTGTGCACAACGTCGTAAAACAGTCTGCCTGCGTTATTCTGGGAGCTTCAACCACCGTTGACAGAAAACTTCGTTACTGTACGAGATTTTCCCGATCAAACTTTGGTATCAGAAATTTGCTAAATATGTAAGAATTTTGTTAGTGCTTAGTAGTAGTAAGAAACTCTGGGGAAAGCAGGGCAGCAGAAGGTCCTCAGAGGAGAAACCCCCGTCAAGCAAGTGTTTTGGCCCTTAAGTCCTGATAGATACTCTAAGGGGGCTCGGCCGCATCCAGGTCATGATTCCTGGAGGGCCCTCTACTGTCACTATTTTATTTTTAAAAAGAAATTTGCCTTCCCCCTGGAACTGAATCCGCACACACCAGGTGGTCAGGATTTTCAAGCAAAGGTTTTCAAGCAAAGTCACCATTGTGACGAATGTCTGAACCATTGGCTATCTGTCACTAGGGGGAATTTTACGCTATACGAAGTTCACTCTTGTTCCACCTGGTCCAGATCCACCTGGACCTCTTTCCCGCTGCTTCTGCCTTTGCCTTTAGGGCTCTGGTCCTCTCTCTCCCCGAAATCGAGAGCTGCTTCATGAGATCATAAGCTGATGTACATGTACTTATCAACCCTCTTGCTCCAACCTCTATGGCGAGGACTTTGGCTTGAAATGGAGAATTACCGAGAAGTGAAACACTAAGTTGCACACAACAGAGCCAGAACGACAGAAGAAGTTCATAACCAAAAATAACCATTCACAGAACAAACCAAACTCACGTAATGTTACCAACCTATGCAAGGATCGTGGGTTCAATCTCGGACGGACCAGTTTTGTTTGTTTCAGTGCAAGCAAGCTGGCTCTCTTGAAAGAGCCGTGAACTCAAAAAGATCTGATGTCTCGAGTTCAGTTCCAGTCTGCAACATAAGAATTACCTTATTTGCTGCCTGTCTTAATCCCTTGAATCCCGCACGCTATCCACCCATTACAAAAACTTAACCCTTTGATTCCCTGACCCTATCCACCAGCTTCCTAGAGGGAATCAAAGGATTAAGTTTTTGCTTCACTGGCATGGTTGGCAATGCAGGATGCTGGTGGACAGTGTACTGGAGTCAAAGGGTTAACGCTCTAAGCATTCTCGTGGTGTCAGTTTAATGTTTCAAAAGTCCCCTTCCCCAGCCTCGCCTCTTTTCATTTCAAGACGCCGCCAGCGCATAAGGTACTGTGCAGGCACATGGAGTCCGCCAGATAATTGCTGGCAAAGCCGAATCGCATGGAACGAACTCCAAACCCCAGCAATAAAGTAACACAGAGACAACGAGCGATAGTCACTCTGTTTTATAATTCTCAAAATGATAAACATACATTAGTTAAAACCCACTGCTTGTTCAACGAACGATAGTCAATCGTTTTGTAATCCTCAAAACGATAAACAAATTACACACTACTTAAACTCATTGCTTTTTCATTACTTTCCTCCGATGTCGTCTACAGAACGTCATTTTTCACAAACTTCTTGAAGAATACAATTCAGTTATTGAAACGACACCATTCTCGTTTTACAACAACCAAGAAGAAATAACCACATTTGACAAAAGTCTACTGAATTTACATTTCATATGTTTGTTTTTTTTAAAGAAACAAAACAACTAGATGAACTAAAAATAGAACGATTATGCGTGTCTTATGAACCAAACAAGACAGCCTCAAAAGTTTAGTCACCTGGCCTTTGTCAAGCATACAGAAGAAGAGAACACACACACACACACACACACACACACACACACACACACACATACACACACACACACATACACACACACATACACACACACACACACATACACACACACACACACACACACACACACACACACACACACACACACACACACACACACACACACACAAGCAGAACAAACATTTATGACAACAACAACGGTTCACTAACTTCCCTTATGAGCTGATCCCGTTCGTTGAGCAAGAGAACAATTAGGCCTACTGAAAAATTCAGATGGAGCACATATCGAATTGTTCTGGGTGCAATGAATCTCTCTCGAACAAACTCAACAAAGTTACATGCTTCTGAAGGAGTCAGTCTGTCCATGTTTCTACCTGACTGTTTCCCTTCGAACTGAAATTTAGTTTCCTTTTCTTTGACCTACTAATACTATTCGGGCAGAGAACCGTCAGTCAGCCTACACCATAAACGTTTCTTTTATTCCGTAGCACAATAAGATAATACAAGCAAGAGAAACTGCCAGTACTAAGCTATCAGTAACACATTTCCTAAGTTATCTTACTGGCTCCTTCGCTTATCTGTAACCTGCCCGGGTGAACTATACTTTCCCTTTGTACAAAGTTTGCAGTCAATACTTTTCAAGACTCGCCAATCAGAACTTGTCCACTCCAACCATAGTCCTCAACATTATACCAGTTTAAGACCCAGTCTCACCACCCTACACGTAAAATTCACACTCATATATATACATGTATATACGCACACTTCGGACGAAGACTCTCTTAAATTAAGTCGACCAGCTTCTTTGCTTCTGGTATCAAAGCAGACACACATGTACAGTAAGTCTACCAACTGTGACAGAAACACAAACGTGTATAAAGAAAACCCTGCCCTTCTTTCATTGTCCTACTCTGGGTTCTTGTGATAAAAATGAATGTGCTCTGAGCTCTGAAAACTTCTTGCTTGCCTGTCCGTCAGTTATAAAGGAAATTTTCCTTCTAAAATTACGTTTAATCTAACATACTTGAGGGCACAAGCAGGCTGCAGGGAGGGAGACAACCTGGGCGGATCTATGATCTGACGCCCGTAATAGGGGGGTTGTCTCCCTTGGCCCGCCTGGCGAACCAGGGGGCGTCCCGCCTGGCTAACCAGGGGGTGAGCCATTTTCTGTAAGGTGCTGGCCTTCCTGCCTCCCAAAGGAGACCCATACCCGTGTCGCCCTTCAGCCATAGGGGCTGAAACAGTAGCAGCTGAACCGGGGTTGAGCTGTACTGAGAGGGCGAGTACGGAATCGACAGAACCACAGCCGAGTCGATTACCGTGAGGGGCAGTGTGAAGGCCGCAAAATGACAAGAAGTCAACAGAGCCGCAGCTGAGTTGAGGGCCAACAGAAATTTTATTGCACGACAGACAAAACATCCCGACTGGATGTCATGAAAGAGGGTACACCCTAGTTTTATACTCGGATCAATAAAACTGTGACCCTTTCTACTGAAATGAGCTTTAAGGAATCAGTTGCCAAGGCAAAATTGTCAGAAAAACGGACTACTGACTGGGTCATTGTATTCCAACCCTATCAGTCCTGTTAAGATCATGTAAGAGTTTTCTTTTTAAATCCAATCGGATCCTATCCAGAGCTGATCGTGTTGTTGGCTCATTGGGAAGACGGCCAACACGCAGTCAAGTCTTAATCACTGCATGAGGGTGTTGCTCAATTTGTTGACCAACACCACAGGTGTCTGTATCTCCCGAGCCTGGTTGGCGCGTGGTTATATTAAGAAAGAAAGCGTAGAGTACAGCCCTGTCATGTTGTTCAAATCAAACTATGCTCCTTATAGTCTTGCCGATCACTAAAGCCACACGAGGACCAACACCACGCTTTTAAAAATAGCTCTAATTAAAAACCCAACTTTAAAAATCAAGCAGATGATTTGTCTTTCACGTCTAACATGCATTTGAATTCTTTCCCGTACAAATGATCATATATAATAACATCTATTGATCTCTTGTGAAAAGAGGAAAATTGCGTCTGGTGGAACATCTGACGAGGTTCTTTAAAGAGTCTCATGCAAAGTGCTTTTGTCTCAAATCGTGCAAGTCCCAGCATTCAATAAGACATTTATACTGCGTGGCTTCTCACAAGCCGTGCACCATGGGTGCTTCTTCAGTTCTTAAAAGATCTCATTGAGTGTAGAATGCGTGATCCGTGTGTAAGCTGCATAATACTGTCTTCTTCCTGCGGTTCCCAAGAACAGAGGGGAAGAACTATTTAAGGATGGGGCGTTTTGGACGAAATCCGTTATCTGTTTATTTTTGTTTTAACTCACTTTAATCCTTTTGACAGTTTTCTTTTCACATAAGTTTGTACTATGGCTTTCAGATCTGTGTAAGGGATGAAAGGTTTAGACTTAGACATCTTTTCCATTGCTGCATTATTGGCAAGGCAGTCAACCATTTTGTTGCCTCGAACACCAACGTGGCCAGGAATCCAGGCAAGAATAACATTACTGTTTAACCTGGAATAGAATTCTACAGCTTCATCGTTATCATTCCCATTATAATGTATTATCACAGTAATGCTGTAAAGATGTCTCAAACGAAACACTGTCTAAAACAAGCCCTGTGATTACTAAGGCAGCTGTAAGATGGTACAGCAATTAAAAGAAACAAACATACAAACAAAACCAAAATATAAGACCAAAACAGAAAAGTTTTGGGAAAATGTTCCACTTTTCAGATTGTATAGTTTTAACAGAGGGCATGTGCATGTGGAGCTCATTCATTTGCTTCCAGAATTGTATCAAGACTAATCAAACAACCAGGAAGTTACACATATCCTGCACTTAAATTTGATAATCAAATTCTACGACTAAGTTACACTCGTTTGGTAAAAGAAGTAACAATGTTGTTATTCGACTTTTTGTTTTCATCCCTCTTTGAACAGTTTCAGTAAGCGAGAGAGAAGGAACGCGCGCGTGTGTATGTGTGTGTGTGTGGGGAGAGAGGGGTGGAGATTTTATACATATATATATATATATATATATATATATATATATATATAGAGAGAGAGAGAGAGAGAGAGAGACAGACAGACAGACAGACAGACAGACAGAGACACAGACAGACAGACAAACAGATTACTCATCACGCAGCTGCACAACATTAGAAACGACAGAAGTAAAAATGAAAAGCCACATACTTACTGTATCGCCGAAATTGCTACACCACAGTGCCTCGCACGCCCAGTTTCTGTATGAACTGTTCGAATGCGTGCAAAACACCAAGTGATACCGCTGAAGGTTTGGGCGACAGCTGTGTAGCAAATAGAAATTGTGCGACAACATGGCGCTCTCCATACGGGAGTCGCTGCCAGCATATAGCCTTACTCGATCTAACGCTTTCCGACTTTGTGCGACAAACTGACCACGATCGATGACAGCAACGCTACTTACAGTATCTACTAAGATTGGAAATTCCTCTGGTTGCGTCTCTAAGAAAGCACCAGTCTTTGGCCGGAAAGTTGAACTGTTTTTTGTTTTCTCTGAGAAAGTGATCATTACTTTGGAAACAAGGGTGAGGAGGGGTAATAAATGTATAATTCTCCACCCAAATCCGTACTATGCTAAATAACTACTATTTTCAATTAAGGTTTGTAAATTTAGTTTTACACTGACGATGGTAAGTAAGTAGTATACCATACATTGCAGGGATGGGTAGTGGGGGTGGGTGGGAAATAACGTATCATTCTGCAAAATTCAAAGTAAGACTAAATGTGTACACAGTACTGTTTTGAACTTTTCCAATGAAGCCTGTATTATGCACACAGAGGACAATTAGAGGCGATGTACTACACGGTCATGGGAGGAGCGGGACGGAGGGGAGAGGGCAGGTAATTTTAGTTTTATGATTAGTGTGATCAGAAATGGAAAATATGACAATGTACTCACTGAAAACAATAATAAAACTACAAAATACAAAGAAAGAACAAAATCCCCCCTCCCCCCCCCAAAAAAAAAAAATACAAAAAGAATGAAAATAATAAAACACACACACACACACACACACACACAACCACTTCATATAACCACTCTCTCCCCCTCCCAACCCACATACACATAGTCGGAGACAAACAGAACCATGTGTTGATCAGTATTTCTTACTCGGAACACAATTTCCCCTCCCCTTCTCGTTTTCAGTCCCCCCCCCCCCCCCCCTTCATCTTTTCATCTTGATCGGTTGACATTTATATATGAAAGAGACAACTTGTGAAACATAAAGGTCACATAGCAAATTGTTTTCTGGTGCACATGTAGTTTACACGACAACGATGCAATCACATACAAAAGGTACAATTACTGCAGGCGACTCAATTTTGGATTCTTTGTGTTGGGGGGAGGGAAGGGGGACGAAAGAGATGGGCGCTAAAACTACTGTGAAAGGACAAAATTGATTCATATCTAACCATTGTATAGATCTATGCGTCTTTTCTTCTTCTCTTTTTTTCTTTTTCTTTTCATAAGTGTTTTATGCCCAGCCGACCGCTCAGAGCTGTAACAGGGCTCTATCAATGTCAAATCAAAACCAATTAATTAATACATCTAAACATATCGATGACCCTGGAAGAAAGAAAACCAGGAAAAGAAAATTTAGTGTACGTATCACCACATCCATGCAAATAATCTGCCAGAGCATGTGTCTGTGCACAATGCATATGAAGAAACTGCGACAGAAAGAACTTGAGGCTTGTTGGTGATTTTAACCATGTCTAGGTTTTGTTGTTAGTCGACATTCTGAGTTTCTTGAGAAAGACATTAAAGTCGAAAATTTGACCCCTCTACAACAAGGTGTTCGGCTGTTGTGCACAGTAAGAATGTCTAGGTTAAATGTTAGGTCCAATAAGCCGGTCTGAATCAAAATGATATACTGCTTTATTTTCGACCTTCAATAGCACAGAAAGTCTGTAAATGCGCAGAAAAAGACAAGATGACAGAATGACATGAACACCTCGCGAACATATAATTTTGAATAATTTTGATCAGAAGATCGGTTTAACACAAACCTGCACACATATATCTGAAGCATGGGGGAGGGGTGATGATGGCGTGGGGGGCGACAATATCAACATGGCTTTTCCATCCCGCGACTTTGGCTGAAATACTGATTGATACTTAATGTCACAAAAAAACACAGAAAATGGCTAACGGCATGGGGCGAAACGCAAACAACTGATGTTGTTCCGAGTATACAATGAATGCCGCATCTGTGCAACCACACATTTGATCCATTCTCAATTTAACAAGGACGCAAAAGGTGTAGCAAACGAATAACCGTTAGCATGGCTTGACTGTCTAGTTGTTACATTTGCTATAAATGCTAGTTAAGTACAGTCAATATAAAGAGAAGCTGATACGAACTGTTACACATAATATATCCATGAATACTCGCATCACATGACAAAGGACGTAAATACCACATAAAACCACAGAAAATTATTCATAACTGATCCGGTCGCCATAGCTATAAAAACCGGCCAACGTCATCCAAAGAAACAAGTGAGTTATGATCCATGTTGGGACGGACCCTTAAAACCACTGTTGTTTATGTTATATATGCATACAGTGTGTCATGTATACGCCATTTATTTATTCTTATTGCTTAAAGCCCAGCGACTGCACAGAGCCATATTAGGGCTATAATGGCTGCAAAACGTACACAATATCTGGTTGAAAATAAAAAGCTGGAAAAGAAAATTAAGTACACATATTAATGCAAACGCGCATATGATCTAAGAATATGCCCCTGGCGTCGATAATTCTGTCCAATCATAATCATAATATTTCAAAAATCAAAACTGAACACAAATGTGAACACAATTAAGGCCACTAAAGTATACATACAAAATGGCGTACATTACCTATACCTAAAACTGCACCTGCAAAGCACATTTCCTTAGAGTCAAACATGCAATCAATACATATACCCAATTATCATTTCAATTTTCTGCTCGGGAAACAAGACGCCTCCCCATTACCCAGTGATTATTCCCCTGATACATTGCCCACTGTTTTTGCTGAGTACTTCTCTGAAAAGATTAGGAAAATTAGAACTGCTTTTGCCTCTTCTGATACCACTGTACTGGATGTGGATTGTTTTGTAGGAACTCCCCTCACGGCTTTTACGCCCGTCTCAGAAGATTTTGTTTTGAGCGTCTTGAAAAGTACTGTGCCAAAATCATGTGAGTTAGACCCCATCCCCACCAAACTTTTGTACGAAAACATTGATGTTGTTCTCCCTACCATCACAAGCATCATCAATGATTCTTTAGCTTCTGGTTCGGTCCCTAGTGATTTCAAGACAGCAGTCATTAGACCTTTGCTGAAAAAGCCTTCTCTGGACAAAAACGTACTGAGCAATTACAGGCCCGTATCAAATTTACCTTTTTTATCTAAAGTTTTAGAAAAGGTCGTGCTGAGTCAGCTTCTTGGTCATCTGGAAGCCAACAACCTGTGTAACCGTTTTCAGTCAGCCTACCGTGCTGGCCATAGCACTGAGACCGTCCTACTTCGTGTTGTAAACGATATTCTGTCTGCTCTTGACGAAAACAAACTCTCTGTTCTTTTGCTCTTGGACAACTCCGCTGCTTTCGACACCATCGACCACAAAATTCTCATTTCGCGACTTCAAAACGTTTTTGGCATCTGTTCCACAGCCCTCCAGTGGTTTCATTCGTATCTGCTGGATCGAAAACAGTATGTATCGGTCGATGGTCATAATTCTTTATCACTTCCTCTTGATTTTGGTGTTCCGCAGGGCTCGGTGCTAGGGCCAGTTCTGTTTGTCTTGTATACCACCCCCCTGTCTGAGGTCATTGAGCGCCATGGAGTTAGTCACCAGCTTTTTGCAGACGACACACAGCTTCAACAGGCATGCAAACCTGCAGACATTGACAGTACCATACAGACACTACAGACATGCACGGATGATGTAAAGACATGGATGACTGACAACATGTTAAAACTTAATGACAGTAAGACTGAAGCTCTTCTGTTTTCTGGTTCTTCAGACTATAATCCTCCACTTCCAACTTCTATCACTGTTGGCTCTTCTGACATCTCTTTCTGTCCAAAAGCTAGGAACTTAGGTTTCATTCTTGACTCTTCTCTCTCCATGAAAGATCACGTTTCCAAAGTCTGCCAGCTTTCTTATTTTGAATTGAAAAGGATTGGATCTATCAGAAACTTTCTCAGTGTAGATGCCACCAAGATTCTTGTCACTTCCTGTATTCTGTCGAGACTTGACTACTGTAACTCTCTCCTCATGGGCTGCCCGAACACTGTTCTCTATCCTATGCAGAAAGTTCAAAATTCAGCTGCACGCCTTATTCTTAAGGCATCCCGTCAACAACCTTGCACTCCTTTGCTTCACCAACTGCACTGGTTACCAATATCTCAGAGAATTAAGTACAAGACTGCTTGCATCTGCTTCAATTCTATCTCTGGTTCTGCTCCTGAGTATATTTCTGATATTCTGCACTTGTATACTCCATCTCGGTCTCTCCGCTCTTCCTCTGATTCAAGACTCCTCAGGCAGATACAGTATAACCGCAAATCTCATGGCTTTCGCTCACTTTCGCATTTCGGTCCCCAGTTTTGGAACTCTCTTCCCAAGAAATTACGCCACTCTCCGTCCATTTCTTCTTTCAAGTCAAACTTGAAAACACACCTTTTCCAGCAGTATTTCGACATCTGATCACTTTTCCCCACATCACCTTGTCGGCTGGCTGATATGTGTAATTGGATTTTGTGTATGCGCGTGGGGGTGGGGGGTAGTAGGGAAGGGGTGGAATAATAGTTTATATGGAGTAACTGAGTGAAAAGTGTTGAATTGGAATGAATCTGATATTTGATTGAATTGCGTGGTATGCATATTTTGAAGATTGCGAATGTAAATCATTATGTTATGTGATTATGATGTATGTATGTATTTGATTGTCATTTGATGATGTGTAAGTTGTTGTGTAGTCTTGTATTTACTGACTTCCTATTATATCCCCCATTCCCCAGCGCCTAGATCCAGTGGCTTAGTGCGCTTTATAAGTCCTAGGTATTATTATTATTATTATAAGAGAAAGTATGTAAGGCTTTATAGGACACAATACAGGTGAACATACCAGCAAATCAGAAAATGATAGGAAGAGATGACAGAAAGCAAAGGAGGAAAGAAGAAACGAAGAGAGTGACAGAAAAGAGGAAATTTCTAGCACAGAATTTCCACAAGGGCAGGGTGGGGGGGGGGGGGGATATTATACTGAAAGAGCCCCCGGCATCCCCATAGGGGGGATGGGATCATGTATATGTATGTATGTGTGCATGTTAGTGATATTGCTTGCAAACAAAGCTTTTAAGACTGTAAAAGAGTTGACTAAACAAAAGCAAAGTCAGCACCATTCAGGAGAGACAGCAACTGTCTCACACATCACAAGAAAAAGACATAGAAGAGCAAAGGACATCCTAGTGTGCTTACAGTACAAGATTCATCAAATGAAGATGACTTCCCACTACTCTGTAAAAAAGCTGAAGCAACAGTGAAGTCACTGAAATGTGGTAAGGCTGCAGACATTGACAACATCCCCGCAGAACTCCTCAAATAAGGCGGACAGGCAGTAACTGATAATTAGCTGCTATTTTGCAACAATTTCTGGAACACAAGAGAATGGCCGATGCCATGGACCCGATCACGAATCGTCGTCCCCCCCCCCCCCCCCCCACCCCAAAAAACAAACGAACAAACAAAAAAAAACAGGAAATCTCCAACACTGTCAGAAATAACGACTATCAGTTTGATCAGTCACGATAGCAAAGTAATGCTCAAATCATTCTGAGTAGATTACAGCAGCAAGCAGATACCGTTACAGCTGAAGACCAGGCCTAATTCCACAAAGGCAGAAGTACCATCAAACAGATCTTCAAACACAGCTGAAGACCAGGCCTAATTCCACAAAGGCAGAAGTACCATCAAACAGATCTTCAAACACAGCTGAAGACCAGGCCTAATTCCACAAAGGCAGAAGTACCATCAAACAGATCTTCAAACACAGCTGAAGACCAGGCCTAATTCCACAAAGGCAGAAGTACCATCAAACAGATCTTCAAACACAGCTGAAGACCAGGCCTAATTCCACAAAGGCAGAAGTACCATCAAACAGATCTTCAAACTGCGTACCCTTCATGAAAAACACTTCCAACACCAGAGGGAGTTCTACCACGTCATTGCAGACTTTCAGGAAGGCGTTTGACAGAGCCCCTGGCAAGAGGCACTATGGACTACAGTGAAGAAATTTTGCTTTGGACAAAAATTAATCCGCATCCTCCAGCAGCAATACTCAAAGCAATCAGTATGATACTTTCACAGGCTGGTCTTGGACAGTGGCTCAATACTTGGCTAGAGTTCGTCAGGGCTGCCTTCCGTCTCCCACACTTTTCAACATTTTCCTGGAATGCATCATGATTGACGCACTAGAATATCATGTCGGTGCAGTCAGCTCTGGAGGAAGAACATCACACGCCTTCGCTTTGCAGATGATAATGATGGTCTGGCAAGCAAACAGCAAGACTTCACTAGGCTTGTTAAAAGACTAGATCAGATGAAACATCGACAAGATACAACACAGAAATCAGCACCCACAAGACTAAACTGATGACCAGCCTCATCACCACCATCACTGATAGAACTGTCCACTGACTGAAACTAGGAACTATTCAACAATTCACTTACTTGGGACCAATCATTAGCAATGAGGAATCCAAACCAGAAATCCTCTCCAGGGCAATAAACACAACATAAGCACTGGCCAAGCTGAAACCTGTATGGAAGGACAAAAACATCTCCATGAAATACATGATCAAGCTCCTATGTGCACTGGTATATTCCATCTTTCTGAATGCAAGCAAGACATGGATCCTCACAGCGGATCTGGAAAGACAATTTCCGTCATGGGATGAGATGTTATTGCAAGATATTTAACATCATATACAGTGTACACTGCTGATATCATCAAAGAACAAACCATCAAATAGCACACTAGACCATATAAAGACCTGCCGTCTTCAGTTAAGAAAAGAACGTTGGTCTGACCATATAACAAGATCCCATGATCTTGCTGAATCAATCCTCCAGGAAATTGTTGAGGGAGGGAGACGGAGAGGAAGACGATGGACTGACAACACTGCGGAATGGATAGAGAAATAATTTAGAGGGACCCAGGTTTTGGCATAGAACAGACAGAGTTGGAGAAGTCTGATGAACAGCTCTGTCGTGCCGTACCCCAATGACTCTTCAAAGAGTTAAGGGAGAAAACGAAGAAGAATTTTGTATGTACGCATCCATCCTGGCATGCAAGATATTATCGATGTATTCAATAATAATAAAGTTGTTTTTATATATATATATACATACATACATATACATACACACACATATATGTATATATACATATATATACAAATATATATACACACATATATATACATACATATACATGTATATATTATGTACACACACACACACACACACACACACACACACACACACACACACACACACACACACACACACACACAGGTATTATCAAGAAATCTACATTCATCACACATCCACCCATTAATCCATTCATTCATTCGAGTATTATGCACGTATTCAAACTGTGATAACATATAAGATCTCTTCGTCTTACGACATCAAAGTTGGGTACACACACAGACCAGTAATGAAAAGCGCGACCAACATAATGTTTTGCTGAATATTTCACCAGAAGTTGAGCAAGACCTAACAATCATAGAACATAATCGAAACAGATGGCACAGCAATGACTTTTCGTTTTTAGACAAAGTTAGTGATCGTGAACAGCACTTGTAATGTATGTATGTATTGATTATGTATGTATGTAGTTGTATGTATGTATGTATGTATGTATGTATGTATGTATGTATTGTATGTAGTAATGGTATGGTATGGTATGGTATGGTATGGTATGGTATGGTATGGTATGGTATGGTATGGTATGGTATGGTATGGGTATGGTATGGTATGGTATGATGGTATGGTATATGTTATATTTCGTTATGATACGATACGATAGTACGTAGTGTTGGTAGGTGTGTGTGTGGTATGTGTGTGGTGTGTGTGGTGTGTGTTGTGTGTGTGTGTGTGTGTGTGTGTGTGTGTGTGTGTGTTGTGTGTGTGTGTGTGTGTTGTGGTGTGGTGTGGAGTGTGGAGGGGGGAGGTGGGTGGGGGAGGGCAAGCTTGTTCCTCAGGACTGTATTTCCCCGCGAGTATACATCAGGTCAGCAAGAAGCAAACAAGACAACATATGTGGTAACCAAGCGGATACTGTTAATGTATGCCTATAACATCGTCATCAATGCTACATAACAACAATTAACCACATGTTGGCAGACATGTTAAAGACGGACACACGTATCGAAATTTATACAGGCGAAGACTTTCGTTAACAGAGAGTTTGGAAAGGAGGGTGAGACACAAAGTGAGAGAGATGAGAAGGGAAAGAATCATAAAAGGGGGGGGGGTTGGCTAGTGAGAGTAGGAATAAGACTCAAAACGACAAATTTGTTCAGCGAACCCAAATAAGGAAAACGACCAAGACACGAACACTCGAGACGTAGACTCCGCCCCCTTCCCCTTCATCATCATCAAGTGCCCTGCCACATGGCGTTGGCGATCATAGCCTTCCATATGTTTCTATCCCTTGTTGTCGCAAGCACATCTTCCACCCTCTCTGTCCTCAGCCACTCTGCAAGTCCGTCCAATATTTTTTCCCTGGGCCTACCTGGTGCTCTCTTTCCCTCCAGCTTTCCTGTTTTGACCAGATGTTCTAATTCCCCTTTCCTCGTAAAATGGCCTATAAATGTTGCCTGTCTTTTCCTAATCTTCCGTATGAATGATCTTCTTGTGTCTGCCTCTATCAAGGCTGTCTCGTTTGTTTTCTTTGCTGTCCAAGGAACTCTCAACATTCTTCTTAGAAACCACATCTCGGCTGCCTCAATCTTGTTCTGGCTTTGTTTATAAAAAAAACAAAAAAACGTCAAGAACAATATTTTACACACAGATCTCGCAATGAAACAACGTGTAACATGAATAACTCACCGTTTTGTAGGGTGGAAAGCTGGTTTGGGCACTCCAACGTAAAATCTACCAGCGATCAGCTTTAACAAAAGGACTGTGGCAGTTATAAACTACCCTAGCAGATTGAAAGCAAATGACCTGATGCCTGCACGCTTGCAGACTATCTCTATCTCATTAATTTCTTTAACAAAAGGCCAGTGCAATGGAACACCCTTACAAATGATGGGCAGCCCACTCGTGGTTGAGGACAAACTTCATCCAATGATCAAAATCGATGGAAGTAGTAATTATTGTTTGTCAAGCTCTGCTCAATGTATGTTTTTCATTCGCAATGTATGTTTTTAATTTCTCTTAACTAACAGAATCTCTGCGCACATGCACGTGTGTGTGTGTGTGTGTGTGTGTGTGTGTGTGTGTGTGTGTGTGTGTGTGTGTGTGTGTGTGTTGTGTGGTGTGTTTGTGTGTGTGTGTTTGTGTGTGTGTGTGTGTGTGTGTGTGTGTGTGTGTGTGTGTGTGTGTGTGTGTGTGTGTGTGTGTGTGTGTTGTGCGCGCGCGTCCGAGTGTAGATTAGTTGACTGAAAGGTTTAATAAAACTAAACATTAATTTACAAGAACAGAAATACAGCGCAAAATAAAGGACCCATGACAACAATGGACTGTCCCGGCGAAATTGCTATAAAAAAAAAAAATTAAAAAAAAAGACTCACTAGATAAACAGTGAAACATGCAGAAAAAAAAACGGGCAAGAGGTGGCACTGCACTGTGGCAACGGCTATTCCATTGGGAAAGCAGCCCTAACTTCACAAGAAAGATGGAGTCCCTTCCCCCGCTCTCCCCCCCCCCTCCAATAATTACAAATATGAACACAAATTACACACGTACAAGCTGTTTGAATTCACGAAGAAATAGAGCACTAGGCGGGGTATATCCACACAACCCAACCACAAGGACGATGTCTTTCTCACATACGCCTCTGAAAGCGCAGCAACGTGTAATGTGACCCGTTCTACGCTTGTTTGGTGAAAAGTAGGTTTTGGCACTCTCCCCGAGCAACGCATCTGTTTTGTTTGTTTGTTCTCTAACTCAACTTACCACACACACACACACACAGAGACACAGAGACACAGAGACACAACACACACACACACACACACACACACACACACACACACACACACTGCATGTGGACTCATATCACGAGGATGATCGACTGTCATCTTACGCTTGGCTGACTGGTGATTCGAGTCGACTCCAAAGCGTCGTGTTCTGCTCAGGTACTTTTTATTTTTCCTATAATTAAATCAAACAAAATGACGTGTGTGTGTGTGTGTGTGTGTGTGTGTGTGTGTGTGTGTGTGTGTGTGCGCGCGTGCGTGCGCGTGCGTGCGTGCGTGTGTGTGGTGTGGTGGTGCTGTGCGTGGTGTGTGTGTGTGTGTGTGTGGTGTGTGTTGTGTGTGTGTGCATGCGGCGTGTGCGTGGTGTGTGTGTGTGTGTGTGTGTGTGTGGTGTGTGCATGCGCGCGTGTGCGTGCGCGCGCACGCTCAGGCACGCGAGAAAGAGAGAAAGGGGGCAGTGGTAAAAGAGATACTATCGTTATCATCACTACACGAAACATCACAACACTTCACAAAACGTGGGGCTGGAAGCACACAAAACAACCCGTAGTAGCTGACTGAATCACACTAGAAATACATACAGTAGGCCTACTCGGCACAAAGTCAAACGGCAACCCCGAACTTCATGTCTGACACATTGATCCAACTTACTCCAGTTTCACTGTATGCTTGCGGTTGAAGACTACCTCCGAACTATCTCAGCAGACAAACAAACATCAAAGATGTTCAAGCCATATTTACAATCTTTCTCTGTTCACCCATCTAACACGTTTCGAGTGTAATCTGAAGACTGAAGCACACTTGACCTCACTGACTGTTTTTCAGCAATATTATCTTACCTGCTACCTGCCTATTATACCATTGGCAAGTATGGCAGCAACGAAAAGGTCTGCACTTCTGTCTGTTTTGGGCTAGCCTCGTAATAATTCTGCAGTATCATCTAATATACTGTTAACCCTTTGACTACCGCACCTTGTCCACCAGCATCCTGCAATGTAAACCATGCTAGTAAAGCAAAAACTTAATCCTTTGACTCCCTCACCCTTTCCACCAACTTCCTGCAGGAAGCTGGAGGAAAGGGTGAGGGTGTCAAAGGGTTCAGTTTTTGCAGTTGGTGGATAGGGTGCAGGAATCAAAGTGTTAAACTACGAAACTGATCAGAAAAAAAAAAATAGTCAACAGCTCTCATGAGAAATATTTGCTCTCTCTCTTTCTGTCTCTCTCTCTGTCACACACACACACACACACACACACACACACACACACACACCACACACACACACACACACACTTAGTCTCAGTCTGTGCGTGCAAGTGAATGATTTGATAACAATTAGAAAAGACGGCTCTATTCCGCATGACAATTAGAAAAGAGCTCTATTCCGCTACAGATATTTTCCCTCAGCAGTGTTTTGTTGAACGTGTATGTGCACACTGTCGTGGTTGTTTGGGCCCGCAACGTGCAGTCTGGGTATTTTCGTGTTTCCATAAGCTACCCAATACTAACAACTTAGTGTACAGGATCTTTAATGTGCGTACGTATGATTTCTGTGCACGTATACACATGAAGGGGGTTCGGGCACAAGCAGGTCTGCGGACTGAACATATGTTGACCTGGGAGCTACAAATGACTACCACCCCCCAACACACACGTACACGCACACGTACACACACACTCTGTGACAATCAAGAGAAATTCATATTTTATGTCAACACACACACACACACACACACACACACACACACACACACACACACACACACACACACACACACACAGATGGCTAATAGGTGGAGACTAATTCCCACTCCCCGTTTTGGGAAAAAGATTGTTGTACTGTTACAAGCAATCGTTTAGTAGAAAATATAGTTGACAGTGCGCTTTACCTTTTGAATGATGGGAGTGTCACCAGAATTCCTGATGTTTCCAAACACCGGGCAACAGCCACCGATCTGTCACTAATACCACCAGAATTAGTACCATGCTGTACCTGGGACACTCACAGAGATACTTTGGGAAGTGATCACTTACCTATCATCATAACAATAACAAATGACAACATCAGGATGAAAGACAGCACTCCTGACATTATACCAAAATATAATTACATGCGTGCTGATTGGACCATGTTTCAGACTGCTCTTGCTAAACAAGAATATAAGCATTATGAAAGTGAAAATGTAGACGTTATGTTTTCTAAGTTCCAGGAGGCAGTTCTAGCTGCTGCAGACCTCTCCATTCCGAAACTCAAAACTTTTAAGTCCAATAATCGTTTGGGTAATGTTTGGTGGACAGAGGCATGTGAGAAAGCAGTTCAGTATAAAAAAGATAAATTCAAAATCTACATCAAAAGCAGAAAACCGGATGATCACATGGAAATGAAAAAAGCTAACACCCAGTGTAATAAAATCATCGCTGAAGCAAAGAAAGATTATTGGGCATCATACTGCACCAAAGAAATTTCAGATTTTAAGGATTTTCATAAAGTCTGGACAAAAATGAATCAAATGAAAAACGGAGCCAACTTACCTAGATGTCCAATAATGATTGATACATGTCACAAATTTCCTTCCGACATGGTCAAAG
>CM060313.1:88477630-88485130 GCA_030674185.1 Monoplex corrugatus | reverse complement strand
CAAGAAGAAAAAGAAGAAAAGACCCAAGACTACTTCTTCTGAGACCTCTTCCAACCAATGGACCGTACATTCCAAAACAAAGGAATTCATTCGAGTGACATTAACCCATTCAGACCAATATCACCTCTGAACACTGAACGGAAAATCTTCTCTGTCATGGCAGCAAGGCTGACCAGATGCCTCGTACAAAATGAGCAGCCTACTTAGATGATGTGTCAGTTCAGAAAATAGGTAGGCCTATCCCAGTAGTGCCTGGCTAATCCGAAGAGCTAAAGCACCAAAGAGAGACCTCGGTGTGCTCGGTGTGATGAGGCTGAATCTGACAAATGCATTTAAATCAATCCCGCACAAGATGACTCAACTGGATCCAAGAAATGCTGAAGAAGTACTTTCACTGCATCTCAAAGCAGTTCTCTTCAAAGGAATACATGACAAACTGGATCAATTTGAAGCTGACAAAGCAATGGGCCGTCAATTTCTCCAATACTGTTCACGTTGGCAATGGACGTCATCTAAAAGGCAGCAGCCACAGTTCTGGCCCAGCAGACCTCGGAAATGAATACCAAATACACCTTTTAAAAGCCTACATGGATGACACAACAGTCTTTTCCACACAGAACGATGAAACACACAAAATACTGAAGCAGTCAGACGAGTTACTGCACGATCTTTGCGGAGGCCAAGGTTAGTCACCCAATCCAAGATGAGTTCAAACCAAAGAAACTACGGAGCCTTTCAATACAGAATGGAAAAGTTGGATATATAGTGGGCCTACCGTTTACTGTAGCAAACCAAGACTATCCAATCGTAACAGAAAAATCAGTCATGAGCCTTGGAAGGTGAAAGGATGATGACACTCTGAAAGATACAAAAAGAGGTGACAAAACAAACAAATGGCAGATGAACGTCTGTAAATAATGCACCACTGTGGCCTTCTTGGCAAATACAAAGTCTGGTGCCTGCAATTCATGTGGCTTCCAAAGTTCCTTTCGCATCTACTGACATACAATATCACCACTAGAGTAGTGGAATTGACGGAGGCCAAAATCAACAAACACATATAAGGAAATGGTTTGGTGTTCCGTCTGGTTTTACTGCCATTGCACTCTATTAGCACCAGGCAAAGCTCAAGGTACCCCTAAAACCCATCGAGGAGTACTGTAAAGTACAATAAAGTGCCTAGACAGACCGCACAAGAGATCAGTACTGTCAGGAGAAAAGTTCCGCCACCAGAAGCACTTCTACAGCAGGAGGCAGCAAACTGTGACCTGAAAAAGCTATGAAAATCGTCAGCTGAGGATAGCTCGACTATTTCATGGTGGATTTTAATATCATATTTGGCGAAAGTGGGTGCTGCTAAATGAACGACCTAGTCTGCAAATGTTACATTGGGGTCTGTCGAATGTCAAGGTGATAACTACGGAAAATGTGTTTACAAGTATCATTAAGAATTTGCTCCATTGTTTATCAAAGTGTGTGTGTGTGTGTGTGTGTGTGTGTGTGCGTGCGTGCGTGCGTGCGTGCGTGCGTGCGTGTGCGTGCGTGCGTGTGTGTTTTAGCGCTTAGATTTGATTTTATCAAGATTTTGCACTATACAAATAAAATATTGTATTGTATTGTATTAAAGATTTGAGCTCTTGAACTAGGCATAACAGTAATAACAATAAAACCCCATGTACTGCAACCCCTGACAATATCTACAGCACATGTGGCCTGATCAACAGACACAGCTGTGGGACCACATGGGAAAGAAAAGAGGAGAAAAATTTTACATAACTGTAGTGCCAATCAGCCTCTGAACTAACCACAATGATTCTCCACGCATCAGTTACAAAACTAACCACCAGTTTAAAGAATTGTGCCACTTCGAGTGCAAGAACCAATCATGACCAAGAAAAATATTTTCAAAATATGAAGAGGGAAAATGTCACCTTGACAATATTGTTCCCACTTATCATAGCTATATAAAAAAGACTATCCTTTCATGCATACAGAATGCTTGTTTCAACAGCCATATACAATAAGCTATTGGTTCCATTTAATATGACTGGATGAAAACAGAATAACTTATCAAGTACAATGTCAACAGTCACATAAAATACAACGTTGGTCCCATTCATTCGAGATGGATGAAAAGACTATCTCATCAACTGATCAAGTTACAAGTGTTTGTGCCAACAGCCACTTAGATAAAGTATTGATCCACATATAACAGCTGTTGAAAATAGATTAGCTAATCAAGCATATGTACATAGAGTGCTTGTGTCAAAAGCCCATCACTTAAATCAAATAGTGGTCCCATTTATTACAGCTGTATGAAAACAAACTACCTGATCAAGTATACAGAATGCTTCTCAACACAGATCAAAGCCGAAGATTGCTGGGCAACATGGGTTAGACAAATACTCAGTCATTTAGTATTACTGTTTACTTTGTAAGGTTGTTTCCTGGGAGTTCGTGATGAAGAAACAGAAACAAACAAGTAAACCAAAAACTTCTTTGACAAAGCTTAGTTAGCCGGATATTAATTCACAAGTACACATAGGACTGGCATATTGTTGGATGGGATTAGCTCAGCTTTAATTCAGTGTGATAACAATAAACACATTTTTACATATATAGGAAATCATCTGGCAACAGATCTAGTCAAACATGAGCAATGTCTTTTGTTTATAAATCCTATCCTTTCCATTTTATTTCAATTAGTTTCCAAAGGCCTGATGCAAATGTAACTTCAAGAACATACACAAAGAGAAAAGATGAATGAGTGAGCGAGAAAATGGGAATGCTAATGGTATTACTTTGCATTTATATAACTGAAAGGCCTATGACCCTTATGAAGAAATGCATGTTTATATAAATATACAGAAGAGTCCACCTACAACAAAATTCAAGTGAATCAGGTATGTGTTCATTTTAGCAATAGTTCATAGTAGCTACAAACGAACAAGTAAGAAAATCAGAGTGACCTGATATAGCACTGATTGTTGCCTTTCTGGTGAAATTCAGATGATATTCACAACACTGCCAATTTTATACACCATCAATATGACATCTGTCAGTCAGTTTTATGACTCAGTGAAGAATCCAAAAACAAACATTCAAGCATGCACACACACAAACACAGCATGCACACATCACTGCTGGTGTTATGTCACTGGTGTGGCAGAATAGCTGACACAATTTTCAATGGCGCTTAAAGAAATCTGGCACAGTTTTCAGATGCTGATTCAGTGACTGTTGTGGTAAACATGCAGTGTACAATTCTGAGCAGTCATAACAGTCTTGAGCACTTGTTTGTTGTATGGCAAGACTATACATGGCAAGCTGGGCCTTTGGGAAACAATACCTTGTTCATAAAAGGAGAATTTGCAATGCGTGATAATAGATTTTGTTCAATACAGACAATATTTTACAAGAAGGAAAGAGAAGGAAGTAGGCAGATAAAATAAAAGGATACGTTATTCAACTTATTGCCTGAAATTCGTTGTAGTTGGGTGGAGTCCACTGTGTGTGCATGTATGTATGTGTGTGTGTGTGTGTGTGTGTGTGTGTGTGTGTGTGTGTGTGTGTGTGTGTGTGTGTGTGTGTGTGTGTGTGTGTGCATGCGTGCGTGTGTAACAACATCAAAAATAAAAGAACAGAAACATAATTAATCATATGAGATATCACAGAACAGCATGAAAATGAATGAAAGAGCAACAAAGACAGAAAATTTCATACCAACTGAAAGACACCCTCTGTGTGTGTGCGTGTGCGTGTGTGTGTGTGTGTGGGTGTGAGAGAGAGAGAGAGAGAGAGAGAGAGAGAGAGAGAGAGAGAGAGAGAGAAGAAGAGAAAGAGAGAAGAGAGAGAGAGAAGAGAGAGAGAGAGAGAGAGAGAGAGAGAATTACAACTAGCAAAAGTTTCTTAACTCCTTGTGGACAGATTTTTTAACACATTTGCATCACGGTCCTTTCCTTATGGTAAATCATGGATGTGAAGGACTGAGACTAGCCACATCAACCCTGTATAATGGTTATGCAAAGTTCTGCCTCACACACACACACACAACACACAAAATATACATATTTTGTTTATTCTAGATTTTTTCCAGTCTTAAACTGTATATTCCATTTTTGGTGTGTACCCACCCCATGCAGACAGTTTGGAGTTTGAGTTTGTACTTTGTTTAAAACCCTTTGACTCCCGCACCCTATCCATCAGCTGCAAAATCTTAAGCCTTTGGCTCCCTCACCCTAGCTGGTGGATAGGGTGAGGAAGTCAAAGGCTTAAGTTTTTACTTTGCTGGCATGGTTGGCAATACAAGGTGGTGATGGACAGGGTGCAGGAGTCAAAGGGTTAAGAGGGATTCATCACACTCAGACAATAACAGTACATGCTCTACCCCCCCAAAAAGTGCCCGTGATTATAAAGCAGATCCCTATGCAATGGTAAGGAATGAAATGGGAAGGGCCAAGGGGTGGCAGAGAGTGGCATCAAAATGATAGGCGCATTAACTGATTAAGATGGGCAGCGAACAGGCCAGTCTTTATTTTGCAGGCCAGGACTGAACTTGAGAAATCAGATCTTGAGTCCATGGCTCTATCAGTCTGATGTTGCCCCCTCCCCCCTCTCCCCTATGTACACATTGCCCACATGAATTATTCAATTATTGAATTAAGCTGTACTACTACTCTTACTGTAAGCACACAAAAACTGATGTTACTACAATCTGGAACAAGATATCGACACCAACCGAAATCTGATGGCATTTATCCTGTGCGAAATGAAACAGGAGAGATTTTTACATGATAAAGAAGTGAATTTAGATCAACTCACCTTGGACTACTTCCTTTGAAGCTGTTTCGATTTTGTTATTCAAGCATTTAAGCTTCGCGCCATGACCGGAAGTGTTTCTTTATTATTGTGCAACGCGCATGCGTCATTTACACGAGATGTCACTTCCTACGTCTGATCGTCTGGAATAGAAAAATCAGGCGATCGATTGAGCGAGACGCAGTATCTGAAGGCACAAGGTATTAATTGATGTACGAAGAAGAAAATGACTACTCTGTATTTGTATTTTAGATTAGTAACATTGTATTTCTTGACTTTTTAGAATTGTCGCATGCGTCGAAAATGTACAACCTGGCAATTAGAGCAGACGCTTATTCTGATACTACTTATTAGTGACACTCTATGGCTATGCACAATCCATTATCTACATAGCAAATCAGTTTTATCTTTGTTGATTTGATATTGATTAGTACTTTCAACTCCAGATGAATCAGTTTGAACTTAGTTGATTTGATTTTAGTTCACTCCCATCAAGTTACGAGATGTCTTACTCTTAGTAATGCAGTGGCAAGGACAAGCACTATTAAAGTCTAAAGGCAAGCCAAGAGCAGAGGCTGCTGTTATTTTTTCAGTTATTTATATTACATAGGCCAATATTGCCGAGACTGGACACTATAACAGTGAAATAAACATGATGTTGTCATAAACAAAGATATAAAATAAACATAGGCATTTACGGCAACAGTACATGTCCAAAGACGGCAAAGTAGGCTATGGAAAAGAGTAGATCTTGATAGTGCCCAGTAAATCCATTTGAAATGCATCCATATCAACACACACACGCATGCACACACATACACACACACACATACATGTATACATATTTACACACACACACACACACACTCTCTCTCTCTCTCTCTCTCACACATGCACACACACAAAAGACAATAGACATGGTGGAGACAGTCAGAGAGACAAGTTTACTATTTGTTTGAGGGATTTGTCATTCTGATAATCCCATATGCGCTCCCCTCCAAGTCTGCAAGCAGTTACCTGGCCATCTCTCAGAGCCAGCACAAAACCCCAAGTAGGCCTACTGTCAAATTCCTGATATCAGAAGGGGGATAGGAGCCTAACAAAAAATAAAATAAAATAAAAACCCCAAAAAGCCTGCCTGTGAGTTGAACCTATAATCCTTGCATTATGAGCCCGTGGGATATCTTAACAAAAAAAGAGTGGCCCACACAAGGGTTGAGCCCATTTATAACCCTTGCATTATGAGTGTGGCATTGTAACAGCTGAGCTAGTAGGCCACAAAACTTGTGGCCTGCCTGAGAGTCCAACCCATGACCCTTCTGTATCATCAACTTTGCTCTTGAACCAACTGAGCTAAACAGCCACTGCCTAAAACTAAAGAGAAGAGAAAATGAATTTATATAAAAAAAAAAAAAATTTGTTCTTGCCTCCAGTGTTACTGGATTGTTTACATGATGCAGGCCACACCTTCTTAACCCCTGCCTTGAGCACCTCCCCCTCTTACCTTTGTTCTGGTAGACTTCTACCATGTGATGTGACCATGTGGATATCACTGTCAGAATCACTTTCTCAGTCTGGTTCAGAATCTTCTCTGCCCCTTTCAGCTGTAGAACTGTGTCCAGTTTCTTCATCATTGTTGTCATAATTTATAATAAGCTCTGTGATCTGTTTTTCAGTCTGTCTCCTTTCAGTTTCAGTCTGTCTCGGCGTTTATGCTATATACATATATATATATGTACGTATAATGAAAATTGATTAGCATGTTTGATGGGCCAAAAAAGATGCAGGATCATGCTTCCAGAATCTGTAAACAGTTGAGTTTGGCTTAGAAAGCAAATTTTACGGTATGAAAATACATGAAACTGCAATAGTTCATCAGAATGAGTTGACTCATATCTGGTCAACAGAGTGGTAAGGTTGGTACAAGATATTTCATACCAAGGTAAGAATGTGTTATTTGTTATACTGGTAATGTTGTAGTCATTACTGTCTATGTGTCTAGACTAGGATCAGGTCGAGGGAGAAAATAGCATTAATCAGTTTAATGTTATCAAAAATAGTGAAGTCCCACCATGTATACATGCTTGAGAGCTGCCAAAACAAGAGAAACCTAGACTACAACATTACTGTTTAAACAGATTTATTTGGCCTTATAGCAAATCTGCAAAAGTATAACTGATTAGAGATAAGGGTAGCTCTCACAGATTTTTTGCACAGGGATATGAATCTAGCCAAACCCTAAACTATCACCTTAAGGATAATTTTTTTTTCTGTGAACAGATTGCCAACCCAAAATGTGAGAAGAATAGAGCTAGTGGTAATGTCAAGGTTGAATTAACTTTAGCGTTGTCAAAAGTAGTAAAGTCTTGCCATGTATTCATGCGGAAAATCTGCAGATGCAAGAGAGACCTAAAGCGCACCATTTCTGGTAGCACTGCAGTTTAGCTCTCTCACGGTCAGGATTTTGCACCATTACTTTTCTCTTTGAATAAATTGCTTATCCCAAGGATGAAGGTTAGGGACAAGGCTAGGATTAGAGTTTGAGTGAATGTTTGTGAAGTCCAGCTGTGCATTCATGCATGAAATCTGCAGGAGTGAGAGACGTAAACTGCAGCATTACATAGATTGAAACTCAACCGATCCTTGTCCTAAAAATTAAACATTTAGAATGCAGTTAATAAC
>CM060313.1:88312630-88472630 GCA_030674185.1 Monoplex corrugatus | reverse complement strand
CGAGCAGATGTGATGTGCGTTTCAAAGCTTCGGGTGGAGACGAGTCAACCAATGTCCAGCTTGTGTTTGAGCATACATGGGCCATGTGCCGCTTGTCACGTACACATTTTCTTTGTTCTCAAACACTTTAGATTCAGAGGATGGGGCCAAGATAATTGACTTTGATGATGAGCAAGAAAGATAGGTTGTGTGCGTTACACTAGGAAGCAAAACGTGCCACGCTGTAAGCACCGTCAGAGAAACTTGCATTCAGCTTCATATTTCAACGAACTGAATTGTGAGCAGGAAGAACGATCCCCAAAGATGCATTTTGGGAGTAATTCTGAATCAGTTGAAGCACAACTGTGTTGTGTGGGTAGAATGGAATGCAAGCGTTATCAGTGGAAACTAATGAAACGCACGATCGCCGTATTTTTGGATGCACCAAACGCAACTTATTGCGTGAAGTTTTGCAATGGCTTATTGTGGGTGGGATTAATGTTCTATTTACTAGCAGGACACACACAATTCATTTGTGTGTTGCTTGTTCTGATTAAGTTACACTGTTGTACAAGTTTCAACCCAAGCCATGTCCCACTTTCTGGCGCCTTTTTTGTCACAACCACAGACAAAATAAAAACAATAAAAAATCAGGCAAACACAAATGGTGATGAACAATGTTTTATTTTGTTGAAGAAACATGTCGACAAACTGACTGAAATAAAAAAAAACTCCACCAACATATGCAAAGGCAGCTATAACTGAAGCTGGAGTGAGGGCCCTATCATTCTATTGGGTGATTCCAGTATTGTAGATGTGCATATATATACATATATATATATATTATATATATATGTATATATGTATGTATGTATGTATATATATAATTATAAACCATTTCATTTTTGGCATTCTGATTTTCTTGGTTGCATGTATGCATGCTATTTTGCCCTCACTGTGCTGGTGGTATGTTGTTGCACAGTCTGTATATTCTGTTTCTTTGGTACGTGTATAGTGTGGATGATTTCATGTTTCCATAAGCAATGGACTCTGACATGATTTACTTACATTGAGTTTACTTATGCTTCCATGTCATGCAACACATGAGGCAGCAGTAGATCTTCAGCAGACTCGGTACAAAGAAATAGACATGATTTTCATGATCTTCAATATGCTTCTTTGATGTTCTGCATGCTTATGTACATGAAGAGGTTTAGCCACTTTAGGCAGAAACGGGTCTGCACACATGTTGATATGGGCGGTCAGGTAAAGTCTTTACCTTTATCCACCAGGGTGGAGATACCCAGGCAGGGTTGGATCCAAACCTTCCAGTTGGAAGTCAGACCTTACACATTTGACTGTCATGCTTGTTGATTACTTTACTGAAACTTGATATATTTCAGGTGTTGATCAGCCGCAATTACCGTGGCGACATTGACATGTCTGTGATTGACAAGTTTATGCCATTGGTGATGGAGGGGGAAGATGATAGCAATGTGACACCCATCATTGCCCATGGCAACATCACCTTCATCTACATCAAGTACAACAACCTATATCTGGTTGCCACCACCAAGAAAAATGCCAACATAGCTCTGGTGTTTTCCTTTCTGCATAAACTTGTGCAGGTTTGTATAGTGGAAATGGTTATTGAAGTGAAGTTGTGATATTTAGCATTGAAACAACCACAAAACGATAAGTCCTTCTTTGTACCAATAACAGTGCTACATCAGCAGATACAAAATATGTATATGCAGACACATGAACATGCACACCCATGCACATGCTTACACACATACGAGTGCACACACTCTCACACGCACAAACACCCCCGCACGCACATGCACGCGTGCGCACACACATACATGCATACACACATTTACCTTTCATGGTACAATACTAGTATTACTTCATAGATTCATCCATCCCATAGACACCTGTTAATGTTATTTATTTATTTATGTATTTGTTTTTGTTCATGTATTTACTTACTTAACTATCTATGTATTTGTCTATTTGTTTTTAATACCTTTTTCCCCCATCTAAAAGCACATATGTGAATAGATGTTAAAAGAAAAGAAGTAATGAACATACACATATGACCCGTTCTGATAAAATCATGTGCAAGTCACACAGGTTGAGTTGCACAAGGGTCCTGGAAAGATGATAAAGTGTCAGATAGTGAAATTTCGGCTTTTTGCAGTGTGAGGTGCATAGATGTCCGTTACCATTTTGCATTCACATTTTTTTGTAAAAGAATAGATTTTTAATGTTACAGAAAGTGATTTTAATGCTGACGTTGATGTCTTGGAAGCCTGCAGTCATGTTATCTTGATAGTTAAAAATGAATCAACAGAAGACATCAGAGTTGCTTGAATACATGAAAATGGCAAATATATATATTTCCTCTAATTACAAAAGTTTAGTAAGATTCCATGAGATTTAGACCTGTTGGTAAGAACTGTAATCAGATGAAGTTTGTTTTTTCCAAAACACAGACCTGTTGGTAAGAACTGTAATCAGATGAAGTTTGTTTTTTCCAAAACACAGACCTGTTGGTAAGAACTGTAATCAGATGAAGTTTGTTTTTTCCAAAGTAACAGATCCTGTGTTTACAGACTATAACTCGTTGACTCCTACTTCCTATCTCAGTATCTGCTAGCTTTCTGTATTGTTGCTTAAAATTGAAAAATGATACGATTATTTTTGAAAAAGACAAAATATAGATGGGGTGAGTATGTTGTAGATCTTTTAATGATGACAGAAGGGAGGAACACATATTTGAAAGAATGTTGAAGGACAACCAATAATGAAAGATGAAGTTAGAGCAGTGATAAATAGAACGAAACAAGTTGCTTTGGAAAACTCAGGATATCTCAATCTCTGCTCCAGGGGACATTAAACTTATACAGAAATGATTCCTCTACACATCCCAATTATAATTTCATTTTGTTTGCATCTCCTCACCGTGAACAGTGGCATCATCATATGCATCAGGGAATGCGTTTCTTTGTCATTGTATTAACATATTTTTGTTGAAATATGTAGTGTTGAAATGTGTGATGTGTGCAGACAGTTTTGTCTTGACTTCTGTGTTGTTGGGATGCAGATTTTTGTGGAGTATTTCAAAGAGCTGGAAGAGGAGAGTATCCGTGACAACTTTGTCATTATCTATGAGCTGCTTGATGAAGTGATGGACTTCGGCTATCCCCAGACCACTGACAGCAAGATTCTGCAAGAGTGAGTGATCTGATTGTTCACTTTGTGAAAGTTGTTTGCAGCAGTGCTTTGCATATGTGTATGTGTGTGTATTTGTGTGTGTGTGTGTTTTTGTATTGTTGTTTTTGTCTTTGTATGGCTGTCATCAGACCATTTATAGTAAGTTTCTTCAAGAATGGGTGAAATACACCTCTTTGTCAGCTCTTTGTATTGAAGTTTCCCCTTCATAGCTGGGTACCCTGATAACTTTGTTCCTTTGTAGGATTTTGATGTGTGTAGGATTGCCCAGAAATTAAAAATAGCAAGAGTAAGTTAAGCTTATCTTAAAAGATGTGATGTATTCATGCTTTAAGAATCTGGTACTGTTAGCTGTTTAACCAGTTCAGTGCTTATAAGCCGTCAGCTGACGTCGTACAAAAGGTGTTGCTATATTGCCTATAAGCCATCCGCTGACGTCGTAGGAGTTTTCCGATTTTTCGTTCACAACTGTGTGAGCCAGTCAGCACACAGGAATGCTGCACAGTGAGCTATAAGTGTCTACAATATAAAAATAGGATGTAAATTAGGATACATCATAGGGAAGACACCTTTATTGTCGCTAATGATTTGGTAACTGGACCACGTGAAGTGGAGCACAATGGTGACGCAACCTTCGACAAGCCGGAACGGTGGCTCACGTCAGCAGACTTTCACGACTGTACAGGCCGTTCAAATGATTTTACAGCATGATGACGATTGAGAGAATTTGTTATCTGATGATTCGCTTCAACATGAGGGTGGAGAAAGTAACAATGACCACGCCGACATTCAACACTTGCTGGCTGAATCGATGCAAGCAGACATTACAAGTACGAGTCAGACCGCGACTGCCGTGGTCAGTGCGAGTGGCGAGCGCGCAGGCCGTGACACTTCGGACTTTGGACCCAACAGCAGTGAACGCGATGGTGAGAGTGGTCACGCACGTGTTCGTGGTGTGGGAAGGGGGGAAGATGAGAAGGGGGAGAGGGAGAGGAGAGGTGCAGAGGAGCTGTGCCCCAGTTAGAAGGCATGGCAGGGGGCGTGGCGATCAGCGAAGTGTTTCACTCACTGAAAATCTGTTGGCCTCCAAATGGACAACAGTCAGACATTCCTCAATTTTTATGAAATTCAGGATTGAAAGTGGGAACTGGGGACATGTGCTATGCTTTTTCAAGCTGTTTCTCACTGATGGGCATGAGCTGATTGACTTATTTGAATAAGGATTCTGATTCTGGGCTTATTTTCTCTTGTTTTGATTGCAGAACCTGAAGAACAGAGAGAACCAATTCATGAGTGTCATGTAGTTTGACTGTTCAATGTCTGAGTACACTGACTGTCATGTAGTTTGACATTCAGTGTCTAGTACAATCACTTTTATGTTTACCGAAACCAGGTCTATCATTGTTGGGACGGTTACTTACTTATTTGTCTGCATGAGTTTAGAATCATTTCATGAACATTTTATGATGTCATATGTTTTGTTTTCATTTATGTATGTAAACTGACAACAAACAAGTCATTTTCAGCTGTTTTTTTGCTTGTGAGTGTGTTGGGTATCAATCTGTAGAGATGGAAACTTACTTTTTAGACAACACAAAAAATTTATTCCATGCTGAGAGTTTTCTTGTTTCAGCCATATAGGCGTTACTTAATTTTATGGCCATTGTTTTTGAGAAATTATAATAGGCACAATCTTATTATAATTTACACATATCACGCCTAAACGAATATTATCCATCAAGGAATTTCACTTACGTTTTGTTAGGCCTGATCGGTTCAGCGAACCCTCGTCACTTACGTTGAACCGATCAGGCCTAACAAAACGTAAGTGACGAGGGTTCGCTGAACCGATCAGGCCTAACAAAACGTAAGTGAACAGTCTGACGAGGGTTCGCTGAACCGATCAGGCCTAACAAAACGTAAGTGAAATTCCTTGATGGATAATATTCGTTTAGGCGTGATATGTGTAAATTATAATAAGATTGTGCCTATTATAATTTCTCAAAAACAATGGCCAAAAAATTTATTTCCACTTTGGAATGCCTGGACAGGTCTTTGCAATCAAGCTAAGAGAAAAATAAGCCCAGATTCAGAATCCTCGTTCATTTTCCTTCAAAAAACACTTTCGTTTCTTTGTTGTATCTCTTATAGTTTTTGCACTAGAATTTTTTATTAATTATTATCCTCGAATCCTCAAAATTCCCCGGCAGTGGGGAAGCACATGTTTACATTTTTCTTGGCACTGAAAGGGTTAAGTGCTTTTGTCTTTCTATGACAGTCATAAAACTGCAGCTTAACAAGCAACAGGAAGACAACTCGTATCAATTGTTGATATAAATTTTTAAGCCAGACATTGCTGGACTTCAAGAACATGTGTAATCAGGTGGTTGTAAAAAGTTGGAGTGTAGTGTGGTGGGGTGAATTGTGATCTGTTCGGGATGGTTCCTTTCATGAAAAGAAGCACAGTAGAGGAGGAATCGAGAAACGGAGTTAACCAACATTAACAAAACACAGTCATCATGCCTACAGAAGCTTTGTTGATCTTTGTTTATTTACTCTTGTCTTAGATGACTTCATTGTGGTGTTACAGTAACAATGGTATGATTACAGTCTGCGTTTTGTTTACATTTTTCCATCGAAATGACCGCCTTCAAATAATGCTGGTCACGTTTTTACATCCAGTTTATTTTTCTCAACACATGACTTATCCAGGTCAAATGATCTGGCATCAGAACATGGGGATGTATCATCAGTACAAGTTCAGTACGTATGTACCATTACACAGGTTGCCTGTTGACTGTTACTACTTAAACAAGGCAAACTGGACTAAAAATGTATAAATACAAAGCAATGTTTATGAGAGATTTTCATCCTCTCACATACAATTTGAGCGCATCAGAATTACAAATACAAATTTGGGCATGCTTTATGTATTTCACTCATCAGTTTATTCCATTGTCCCTTCCTGTCCCTGTACATGATTCCTTGTATGTCATGGTATGGACTCAAAAGTTTTTGTATTGAACAAGCTGCAGGTAAAATAGGCATTTCTGAAGTAGGTCCTTGACAGGTTGCTGCAGCTTTGTTTGAGTTGCATATTCACCCTCATAGTTTAACAAAACAACAAAAACATTAAAAGAAACATTAACCCAAGCAAATAAAGAACAAACAAAACAGACAAACAAGAACAAACAAAACAGACAGACAGACAAACAGACACACAGACAGATAACAAAACCAAATGAGGAAATAAGCAGACAGATGAACAACACCCAACATCAACAAAATAAGCAAACCCCTAATCAGACGAGAAACCCAGTTATAGCATTTTCCCTTACACACAGGTTTTTCCAAACTTGAGACTAATGATAATTCTGAACGACTTGATGCCATGCATGTGCACAGCAATATGTTGTCAAGCTGCTAGATGTGATAGGTATGTCCTCAAATGAAGAAATAGAAGGCAGCAAAACAAGTTTTCGGTATCAATATGATAACTTTTTAGACCTTCAGAGATATGGTAGCCAAACCAACTTAAGTTTGGAGTATATGAGTGTTATTCTGGTATTTCTTTAAAGGAAAAGAAGAAACACAAAAAGGAAAACGCACACAGCTTTACATTGATGATACAGGCTTAACACATTTCTTACCATGCAGTACTGCTGAGTATGCCGCCCTTGGACCAAGTAATTTTGACTTGCAATCAAGGCTGCAGGTTGCATCATACAAAATTCTCCTGCATGTTTGTTTCTTAACAAATTTGCTTGAATTTTGGTGAAATTATGTAAAAACAGTTGGTTGATATATTGAATAACTGTTTATTGCGAAACAAAAATATGTTGTGACTGTCCAATTCAACCATGTCTGTGTATAACCTTGAATGCTTTGATTGTTGTTTCTTGAGGTTCACAGTGACTTGTCATCATTATCACTGCCATTCAACACATTATGGTCACAGCTTTCAAAAACATTTTGTACTGAATTGTCACCAAAATCACTGTCAAAATCATTGTTAAAATCTTCATTGTTCGCAGTTCTGAGTTCATGCATAAAGATTTTATCAAACACTTGTTGAGTGGTGTAAAAAAAGCTTTTGAATGAACAAAAGACATTTTCATTTACAGAAAGTTCAGAGTGTAGTTTTGATCCGAAACTTCAGTGTGGCAAAGTCTGGTTTTCTGCTATTATCCCCAGCCACAGTCAAAACTGAAAATGGTGGTCGCAACCTGCAGTTTGTCAGTTCTGATCTACAGGCGGAATTTTGTGAAAACAGCAAATTCTCAGTTGCAGTCAGAAATGTGTTAAGTACACATGCTTATGCATACATACACCAGAAGACACTTGGAAGTCTTGCTTGCAGTAAAATTCAGATTAATTTGTATTATATTTTGTACATGCCTGCTTATGTTTCTATATCCCAGGTACATCACACAGGAGGGCCAGAAGTTAGAGGTGGCACCCAGACCACCAATGGCTGTGACCAACGCTGTATCATGGCGGTCAGAGGGAGTCAAATATCGAAAGAATGAAGTTTTTCTTGACGTCATCGAATCTGTGAACCTGCTGGTAAAAATTGCTGAACTGTAAATTTTTTTTAAAAGAAATGAAATATGTATGAGGCAAAAGGCAAGTAATTCTGCATGCCTTTCAAGTGATATGATGCAGAATTATTGTTATATCATTTTGTGTATATGTGCTATGTTAGATCATTTTGTGTTTTTCTTGTTCTGTGTGAATCCTTGTCATTTAGAATAGAATGTGGCAGTGTTCCACATCTAGAAATTTGGAAGCATTGTGCATCATACTGTATGAAATGGTTTCCATGAATGGAAACAAAAGAGGCATAAATGTATACAGATTCTTGTATGAGAGCTATGAACATCCACCTACAGTAGTTTGAACTTTGTAGCTATTGCGTTTGAAGTATTTGGGGAGGTCAGGGGGAACTACTCAGGTGATATGCGACAGTGTTTCGGGGTTTACAAGCTTTGGCTAAAAATAAGTTTCCCCAAGAAATTCCTGAGTATGGGTCTTCATCTTTATCTTGCATCATATCAGAATGCCTGTTTTGCACAGAAATGCATCATGATTCATCTGAACTCCAAGAAAAGATAACTGAAGCCAAGTTCAGAGAAACTCTGAAAGAACTACTTTTGTTCAGTGTGTTGATTTTAAATCAGGACTGACCAGTTACATAGCAAAAAAATCATCTGTTTTGGTTGATGAGACATTTCATGAGGATCTGTGACATTTATTGTTTCCATGATGGAACCCATGCCTTCCAGGTAAATCTAGGTAAATCTCAAAATTCCATTATTCTTCATGTTTAGAATTGTTTTCGGTTTTTTTTTTGGTATACTGTAATTATTATCAGTTACTTTTTCTGTTGTTGTTACTGTTATAGATAATAGTAAACTATGAATACATCAGTGTAGTATGTAAAATTAATCGAGTACTCGATTAATTAGAAAGAAAATGTTTTTGCACATTAAGTTGTGGGTACATAACCTACAGATTAGCTCATGTGGAATTGCATTTAAGTTATTTGTGTCTGTGGAGTCAAATAAAAAGGGATATGATTTTCAGGTCAGTGCAAATGGCAACGTTCTCCGTAGTGAGATTGTCGGTTGTGTGAAGATGCGAGTCTTTCTGTCTGGCATGCCAGAACTGCGTCTTGGTCTGAACGACAAAGTTCTTTTTGAAAGCACTGGACGTAAGTTTTTGGTTGTTTACAAAATGAGTAAAAAAAACCCCTTTTTTAAAAAAATAAAAGCAGGAAAGGTAGAGACAAACAGAATGTGTAAGTTAAAGCCAAACTGCAGCAATAAAACCCAAGTTGAGAAATTAATACCTTGTGTGTATAGTGTAATTGAGGAGAGAGAGAAACATATTTGCTTGACGATCCGAAACAGAAATTAACTTTATTTAAATGACGTACATGCATGGTAGAAATGAAGCTTGACAATCCAAAACAGAAACTAACTTTGTTTAAATGATGTACTTGCATGGTAGCTCATAGTTTTGACTGCATGATCTACAGTAAACTACTGAATCTGTCGATACATTGTCTCTTTCATTTAATAGTTGCTGATATACAGATTATACATATGCTGTTCTGTTTGTTCGTTTTTCTAAGTTCTTTGTTTTTATCTCATCAAACAGATACATTTGAACACATATTTACACTGTGTAATGTGCGTCCCTTTGAATGACTACAAAAAACAGGAGACAGTTATGCACATATCATCTAGCCAGAACTGTTTCACAGAGCTACATATTTCTGTATCATGGCATTGTTCTGTATATATACAGGTGGCAAAAGCAAGTCCGTGGAGCTCGAGGATGTCAAGTTTCATCAGTGTGTGCGCCTTTCTCGTTTTGAGAATGATCGTACCATTTCCTTTATTCCTCCTGATGGAGAGTTTGAACTGATGTCTTACCGTCTCAACACCCATGTGAGTGAAGCTGAGAGACTGAATATTGACCATTTTGGTCTTCCAAGTTTTACAGAAAAGTAATTATTTAGGCTTGTTCACAGTCTTTTCTCAGGATAGAATGTCAGTTTTAGTTTCTCAAGATGTTGTCTCAGCACGTGAAATAATTCGACATGCAAAGACACCACACGTACCATGTGATGTATAAGATCCAAAATGATCATGGCATAGCTGTTTATCTCTATAAGTCCTACGTGCTGGTAAGGGACAGAATGTCAGCAGCTAGCAAGTGACTAGTTATCATATTTTTGATTTTCTTTTTGAAAAATGTATGGTGTGTGTGTGTGTGTGTGCGTGCGTGCGTGCGTGCGTGTGTGCGTGTGCGAGCGCGCTTAAAATATAAGAAGCAGCGTTGATTTATGGATTGTTTATTCATTATAATTGTTTAAGAAATACGGATCACAGGTCTAGCTCTCTAAAATGTCATGAGTGCTGAGAAATTGTTTGAGCTGGAAAGGGAGGTGAAATTGTCATAATTATACAAAACTGAAAATGTGTGTTATTTCTCTGCATGTCCCTTAGTTTCAGATTTTCAGCTCTTATATGTAGAACACCCATGTATTCTGTGCTCAGAACATTGATTTTATGCTTGCTTTCTTTGTTTATCAGACTGGTTGTTGTAGTATTTTGACACGCAAATAATATGTTGTCAGGTGAAGCCTCTGATTTGGGTGGAGTCAGTCATAGAGCGACATGTACACAGTCGTGTGGAGTACATGATCAAGGTGAGTTTTCCTTTGTGTACAGACAAGGACTGCATTGTATAGTGTTGTGATCTTATGAGCAGAGAATGCAAGATTATATATGAGACTGGTTTTGTTTGAATACATCAGGGTTTTTCGAGGCTGGAAGTGAAAAAATTTGCCTTTTAGTCTTTACTGTAGCTGAATTGATCTTAAAGCTGGATGCAAGATAGGGTCTTGGTTACCTGGTGGTAAATCAGATTAATTCTTTTGGCAAATTGGATGGGATGGTCAGTACCAGGGGCATATCCTTAGATTATTGGGGAAATGCATTGATATGTGTATCTCATTTTCTTTTCCATGCTTTTTCTTCAGGTTCAAAGAGATGTTGAGATGGTTATAGCCCTGATATGGCTGTGCGTAGTCAGTTGAGCTTTAAACAATAATGATAATGATCATGATAATGATAACTCTCTTGGCACCTGGTATTTTTCACGCTGACTGAATTATTGTTTCCGGATTCTGGTGAGTGTGGTGGTAGTGGTTGTTTTTGATGTTGTTGTTGGTTGTTTGAAATACGATTAAGCTTGTGGACAGATCTTCCTTTACTTTGAGTGAGAAGACTTCCAGTATTTTAATGCTTGAATGGCAGATCACATGATTTCCTGAAAAATTTATTATTCTCTATGCCATGCAAATATTTGGGCTACAAAGTCGGTTGTTTCATTTCACTTTGTAGGGAGAAGATTCCTGGTAGTAGAACTTTTGGTATTACTGTGCTGGTTATGAAATAGCACAAGTGCATGATGAGATTTTAATTTCTAATATCATGATAGACTGTGCCATCTTCATTGTTTCATAGTCATTATTGACATTTTATACTGCACATAATGTTATATACTACACAAGAATTTATACTGCACACTGTACTTTAAACTGCACGTAGTACGTCATGCGGCACACAGTGTGCAACATGCAGTATTTTTTATTGCACACAGTACTTTATACTGCATACAGTATTCTATGTAGCACAGTACTTTATCTTACGTAGGAAACTTTCTGTTGCATACAGCACATTTATTTATACAACACACAGTACTTAATTAGCACACAGCACACAGTGTAAAACTTTACACAGCATACAGCGCTTTATCAGTACACACCAGGCTACTTTATACAGCACACAGCACTTTATCAGCGCACCACCAGTCTACGTTATACAGCACACAGCACTTTATCAGCACACACCAGACTACTTTATACTGCACACAGCACTTTATCAGCACACACCAGGCTACTTTATATAGCACACAGCATTTTATAGCACACACCAGACTTACTTTATATAGCACACAGCACTTTATCAGCACACACTAGGCTACATTATATAGCACACAACATTTTATCAGCACACACCAGACTACTCTATACAGCACACAGCACTTTATCAGCACACACCAGACTACTCTATACAGCACACAGCACTTTATCAGCACACACCAGACTACTTTATACTGCACACAGCACTTTATCAGCACACACCAGACTACTTTATACTGCACACACAGCACTTTATCAGCACACACCAGGCTACTTTATACAGCACACAGCACTTTATCAGCACACACTAGGCTACTTTATACAGCACACAGCACTTTATCAGCACACACCAGGCTACTTATATAGCACACAGCACTTTATCAGCACACACTAGGCTACTTTATACAGCACACAGCACTTTATCAGCACACACCAGGCTACTTTATACTGCACACACAGCACTTTATCAGCACACACCAGGCTACTTTATACAGCACACAGCACTTTATCAGCACACACCAGACTACTTTATACAGCACACAGCACTTTATCAGCACACACCAGACTACTTTATACTGCACACACAGCACTTTATCAGCACACACCAGACTACTTTATACTGCACACAGCACTTTATCAGCACACACCAGGCTACTTTATACTGCACACAGCACTTTATCAGCACACACCAGACTACTTTATACAGCATACAGCACTTTATCAGCACACACCAGACTACTTTATACTGCACACAGCACTTTATCAGCACACACCAGACTACTTTATACAGCACACAGCACTTTATCAGCACACACCAGACTACTTTATACTGCACACAGCACTTTATCAGCACACACCAGGCACTTTATACTGCACACAGCACTTTATCAGCACACACCAGACTACTTTATACTGCACACACAGCACTTTATCAGCACACACCAGGCTACTTTATACAGCACACAGCACTTTATCAGCACACACCAGACTACTTTATACAGCACACAGCACTTTATCAGCACACACCAGACTACTTTATACAGCACACAGCACTTTATCAGCACACACCAGGCTACTTTATACAGCACACAGCACTTTATCAGCACACACCAGGCTACTTTATACTGCACACAGCACTTTATCAGCACACACCAGACTACTTTATACTGCACACAGCACTTTATCAGCACACACCAGACTACTTTATACTGCACACAGCACTTTATCAGCACACACCAGGCTACTTTATACAGCACACAGCACTTTATCAGCACATATCACCAGACTACTTTATACAGCACACAGCACTTTATCAGCACACACCAGGCTACTTTATACAGCACACAGCCTTTATCAGCACATATCAGGCTACTTTATACAGCACACAGCACTTTATCAGCACACACCAGCTACTTTATACAGCACACAGCACTTTATCAGCACAACCAGGCTACTTTATACAGCACACAGCACTTTATCAGCACATATCAGGCTACTTTATACTGCACCAGCACTTTATCAGCACATATCAGCTACTTATACAGCACACAGCACTTATCAGCACATATCAGGCTACTTTATACAGCACACAGCACTTTATCAGCACACACCAGTCTACTTTATACAGCACACAGCACTTTATCAGCACATATCAGGCTACTTTATACAGCACACAGCACTTTATCAGCACACACCAGGCTACTTTATACAGCACACAGCACTTTATCAGCACACACTGGGCTACTTTATACAGCACAGCACTTTATCAGCACACACCAGGCTACTTTATCAGCACACACAGACTACTTTATACAGCACACAGCACTTTATCAGCACACACCAGACTACTTTATACTGCACACAGCACTTTATCAGCACACACCAGACTACTTTATACAGCACACAACACTTTATCAGCACACACCAGACTACTTTATACTGCACACAGCACTTTATCAGCACACACCAGGCTACTTTATACAGCACACAGCACTTTATCAGCACGCACCAGGCCACTTTATACTGCACACAGCACTTTATCAGCACACACCAGACTGCTTTATACAGCACACAGCACTTTATCAGCACACACCAGGCTACTTTATACTGCACACAGCACTTTATCAGCACACACCAGACTACTTTATACAGCACACAGCACTTTATCAGCACACACCAGACTACTTTATACAGCACACAGCACTTTATCAGCACACACCAGGCTACTTTATACAGCACACAGCACTTTATCAGCACACACCAGACTACTTTATACTGCACACAGCACTTTATCAGCACACACTGGGCTACTTTATACAGCACACAGCACTTTATCAGCACACACTAGGCTACATTATATAGCACACAACACTTTATCAGCACATATCAGGCTACTTTATACTGTACACAGCTCTTTATCAGCAGGCACTGCTTTGTCAGCACACTGTACTTTATATTCCACTCAGTATTTGATATGGTGCAGGGTATTTTATATCTTACACAAAACTTAATATGTTATTACACACAATACTTCATACAGCACACAGTGCTTAATACAGCACAATACTTTACATGTTTACTGCGCACAGTACTTTTTTACTGCTGCACATGTACACAACACATAGTACTTGCACAGTTCAGTACTGTATACTGCACACAATTCTTTGTACAACTCATGTAAGTACACAGTACATTATTCTGCATTCAGTTCTTCATAAAATACTGTATTCTGAAAGAAAAAAAGGTGAGAGACTGCAAGACAGAGTGAGTGAAAGAGAAAAACAAGACAGAGTGAGTGAAAGAGAAAAACAAGACAGAGGTAGTGAAAGAGAAAAACAAGACAGAGTTAGTGAAAGAGAAAAACAAGACAGAGGTAGTGAAAGAAAACGAGTAACAGAGGGAAAGAGAACAGAAAGGGAGAGAATATGTTGGAAAAATGTGTGTGAAAAATGTGTGTGTGTGTGTGTGTGTGTGTGTGTGTGTGTGTGTGTGTGTGTGTGTGTGTGTGTGTGTGTGTGTGTGTGTGTGTGTCAATGCCGTACGAACCGAAATGCGACGTCAAATTTGTGGTACCAAAAACTGGGGAAAACCGGGGCCGGCCGCAAAACTGGGGGGGGGGGTCTTCGGTTCAATCAAGTATTACTGCCTCATTAATCGGTGTTTCATTCTTATTTTTTGTCTTATGTGAATAAGAAATGAATAAAGATTTGAATGATTGCCTTTTTATATACTTAGAGCGAAAATGGAATTAGTTATTTGATGAGAAAGTCGAAAATCCGCGTTTCGGGCGCAATCGTGGCGACGGTATGCGTTTAGAATCGAAGTTTGTTCGGGATGCTTCACTATTTCGGTCGGTACGGCTATATTTGTGAACCAATTACATTGTAATTTTGCAGCCAATGAGAATTAATGTAACAGAATGATATATCCCGACGACACCAATGTGTGCCAGTTTCGAACAGAGATCGACGCTTCCAAAGTTTTGCTTTTTTTCATCGGAAAAGTTTGCAGGCAAGTCGCCATTTTTGGAACTTGTCGTCGGCGGGATTCGATTTTACATGCTTTTTTCTATATATTAGTGTAATATGAAATCAATTTGATTTAAAATACGGCCGTACGCCAACTTTTTACATGAGGATCTGTACCAGATCAACGTCGGAATGTGCCGACGCCAGTAGCCTGAGTAGGCCTACAACGCGAAACAGAACGCTGTGCAAGTTTCAGCTCGGCAAGTTTTGCGCTGTCAAAGACTAGATCTAGCAATCAACAGATCAAGTTCTGTTTTATCTGTAACATTGTATTTTTCAAGAAAAGGACTACTGCGTTTGAACTCGATTCGGAGTTGTTAGCCGAAGTTTGATTTGTCAACCATTTCCTTCCCGAGGTCATGCTAATTCACATGTCGCTGTGAAGACCTGCTCACCCCATGACGGGCGAGCTTACTACTAAAAATACAATGTGATCGACGGGCTTCCCGGGGGCCGTGGAAAATGGGTTTGCCCAAACAGAGGGGTAACCCGCCTCCTCCAACTCTCTCTCTCTCTCACTCACTCAAATTTCAAATGAATGAATAAACAGATCTAAATTTTTTTTTTTTCAAACCAACAAACAATTCTGTGCAAGTCATTGTAGGCTACTTTCCTTGACATGAATCTCTCTCTCTCTCTCTCTCTCTCTCTCTCTCTCTCTCTCTCTCTCAGAGAACAAAAAATGAATAAATAACAAAAAATGAATAAATAAGTAAATAGGCCCCAGTACATTCATATCCAAGTCATTGTTAACAGGCATGATCCTCTCTCTTTCTCTCTCTCTCTCTCTCTGACAACACACACACACACTAATACACACAGAGATTTAGAATGTCACAAAACAAAATCTTCTGTTCATTGTTATAATATTCTTTATTTAGGTTTTGAAACTGAATAGAAGGCTATGAGTTGTATTATTTGTAAAGTAGGCCATCCATTAGCTTACGTAGTTGTTTCAATTTGTAGTCAGTATCTGGATATGCCTATTGTCATTACATGTAATTTGTTTTAACGGGAAGATTGCATCTTATTTAGTAGTAGCCTATTATTGATTCGTATTAAAGGGCAAGAGTACACTGGAAACACTTAGCAGGATTGCTCTGCTTTGGTGGATTTTTTACCAGTAATATGCTAAAAATCAAAGTCGCGAGTTTGGGCTTAATGTTAAAGTAATATTGATGTGGAGACTATGCATTATGGTTTCCTTTCCTTTCCAGTCTCTCAATGAATAGAGTATATTATGCAGAAATTCATATATTTCTCTATTGTAGGAGTTAAGTGACCTGTTCCTGAATGGCGAGTGGTCCCATATCCTTCCAGAAGTTTTCTTTGGACGCTGGCTGTGCTAAGTGTTCGGGGACTTGACTCATCCACAGTCAGTCAGTTTTCTAAACACTGATGAATAAAATAAAAATCAAATGTACTGTGCAAAAATCTTGTCTTGATATGTTTTCCTCTGTGTGTGTGTATGTGTATGTGTTGTATGTGTATGTGTTTGTGTTTAGTTTTTAGTAGAATATTGATCAGATGATATTTTTGGATAGCCTGCAGCATAAAAGCATGCAGTAATTTTTAATATTTCAACTATTTAAGTGATTCCAGAAGTCATTGATTCTCAGATTTCCTTTTATATGTACAGAAACTGATGAAATATTACAAATTATTCATAAGACTACTGAAGTAGCGAGTCGTGACTTTTTTGGTTTAATTTGCAGTAATAAGACACTTGAACGATGAGCAAAATGATTTTATATCTATCTCATGAAATGATTATATATCCTTGTTTTGTTTCTAGCTTCATTTTTGTCTGTTATTAATACAATATGGGCAATTATTAATGAAAAACAGATAAAACATGCCAAATATCACATGTTTCCTGTAATAAGACAAAAATGGCTCGTCGCAGAGTTACGATAATGGTTTCATTCAATTCGGCATACAAAAATACATCAACGATCAAAATTCTATGACATTTGGTCCTGTCTGTCTCTCACAATTACAAAATGAATGTCATTTCCAGCAAAATCAGCATACCATGCCATTTGATGGGTTTGTTCTGTGACAGCTGGTCCCACAATCTCTTCTTTGTCCCACTAAAATGTGGTACCAAAATTTAAGAAATTTTTGACGCTTCAAATTCGAATATCTCGTGAACTAATAGTCCGATCTGAAAAATTTAAACTGCTTTTTACTCAGAGCAACAATATCTTCAAAACCATATAAATCTTTTAACTCAAAACCCAATTTCAATTTTTCATGCGGCATTGCTAGTGTGTGTGTGTGTGTGTGTGTGTGTGTGTGTGAGAGAGAGAGAGAGAGAGGATGACAACGTTGGTCAAGGGTCACTTGCCTAACAGGTTTGAATGTACTCTAGCTCAGCATCTCTGTGTGTGTGTGTGTGTATGTGTGTGTGTGTGTGTGTGTGACTGAGAGAGAGAGAGAGAAGAGGGAGGATGACGGCTTGGGTCAGGGGTCACATGCCCCACTCCCCTCCTGTCTTGCCCTGAAGTTTTGGTCATTGTTGGGTGATTGCTTTGGTGAATGATGAGATTGCGTGCCTTGGCACTGTATAAATGTCATTATTATTGTTGTTGTTGTTGTTGTTTAGCATTTTATGTTCATTTTGGTCAGGCCAAGAGTCAGTTCAAGCGACGGTCAACAGCAAACAATGTAGAGATCATCATCCCAGTACCAGCAGATGCTGATTCTCCCAAGTTCAAGACAACAGTTGGGAGCTGTAAATATGTTCCTGAAATCAACAGTATCATCTGGAGCATCAAGTCCTTCCCCGTAAGTTTGAAGGGGTAGTAGTGTTCAGCAATGTGTGTGTGTGTGTGGGGGGGGGGGGGGTGTATGAAGAGACTTAACTCTGAAATATGTTTTACATTTTTTTTCTACTTAAAACATGAATTGAAACTTGCAGTGCTTTAGATTTTCTAGGTAATTGAATCAGAAGTGAAGTAAACTTTGTGTCATAGAGCAGTATACCTGTTTGGATACTTCGCTTTCTTCACATGTGTGCCTCCTTTCTGTCTAAAGTGTCCTGTTCTGAGGACAAGTTGTGTGAAACGGTTATAGCCCTGATGTGGCTCTACATAGTAGTCTGGGCTTTAAACAAAAGTGACTAACAATAACAGTAGGACAAATTGCACACGTATTTACTCTACTTGTCCATTTTTAAGCATAACAATGTCAGAGTAAATTCTGTAATGCCAAAACAATTTTGAATTGTCCATGGTCATTTAACTGCATACATTTTAATTCTGTGTGTATGTAACAGGGAGGCAAGGAGTTCCTGATGCGAGCGCACTTTGGTCTGCCAAGTGTGGAAAATGAGGATGCTGAAGGGAGACCACCTATCAGCATCAAGTTCGAGATACCCTACTTCACGGTGTCTGGCATTCAGGTAATGAAATTTCATAAATCATTGTCAGATTCTTTGGATTCAGGAATTAGGTTTAGAGATGGCAGCTGTCGTTAAAAGAGTAGGTTTAGAGGTGGCAGTCGTCATTAACCCACTTACTGCCGTTGTTAACAATGGTTTTGCGAAGGGGAGAAAACTGCGAATTGGGTTACAATGTTTAAAGCTGAATTTTGACATTGATTTCACCCCAAACCCTGGCAACCCATATATTTTCATAAGGGATATAGACTACTAACCAGAGAAAGCAAAAAAAGAAGATTATAATATTCAATGGGTTCACATGATCAATAAAATCCAATATGGCCACCACTTATTACCTAATATATAATATAGATACCCCTCAACTCAGTCTTTCTTCAAAGAATAATTTTTTTTTTGCATAAGTAAATTGTTTAGTTTGTCTACTTTCCAAAAATATATAGTTTGGGGTAGTTTTCAGTCAGTGTTTCTGGGAAACGAAGGTTTGTAACCAACAGGTATATCTTGCAGTGCTCGCCAAAAACAGGTGTACTGAGACAGTGTATGTTTTTCCAACCAGCTTGTTGAAAGCTTGTGAATAAATTCACTGGAAATCATTTGGAAGTGTCTTTGTTACTTATTTTCAGTCACTTAGGGCTAAACTTAGTCAATAGAAGAAGGTCTTTCATCAGAAATATTGGCACTAGTACAGGCGATGGGGCCATCTCCACAGGCAGATGACCCAGTTTCACGCTGCTCATGGCGTTCGCTAACACTAGCATTGTCAGCGATAACTGAGTCCTCAAAATGAATAAAATTGTCTTGATCAACATCACTATCGCTAGAACTGTCTCTGTCTTGACCATCTTCCAACTGAAAATCATCCTCAGAGTCGCTTTCTGCTCTCTATAATTTTCCATTGCTTTTATTCTTTCTCCCCATTTATAGCCGTGTGCGGTGGTGCGTGGTGTTGTGTGTGTGTGTGTGTGTGTGTGTGCACGTGCGTGCGTTGTGCATGCGTGCGTGTGTGTCTGTTTTAGCACTTAGATTTGATTTTATCAAGATTTTGCGCTATATAAAATATTGTATTGTATTATATTGTATTGTATTGTATTTTCAAAGGCTTCAAACAGGTTTCTATCACGAGGAAATGTTCGAGCAGCCATCTCGGATGCTATTCGAAACTTTATAAACTTTGCCAAAGAAGAGTAAACTAAAGCAATTTTCTGAACACAGGAGAGCTCACAGTGATTAGATGGGTTCCTGGTGGCTCACATGTATTAAGAAAATACGAAACAGAACTAGCAGAAAGTTTTGCTTTGTATTTTAGTAACTGTCGATCTGCTCAGCAGTAACACTTTCACCACTGACAAACTGCCGATCTGATCGGCAGTTGTCAGTAGTAGGGTTAAAAGAGTAGGTTTAGAGATGGCAGCAGTTGTTAAATGTAGGTTTAGAGATGGCAGCAGTCGTTAAAAGAGTAGGTTTAGAGGTGGCAGCAGTCATTAAAAGAGTAGGTTTAGAGGTGGCAGCAGTCATTAAAAGAGTAGGTTTAGAGATGGCAGCAGTCATTAAAAGAGTAGGTTTAGAGGTGGCAGCAGTCATTAAAAGAGTAGATGTAGAGATGGCAGCAGTCGTTAAAAGAGTAGGTTTAGAGGTGGCAGCAGTCATTAAAAGAGTAGGTTTAGAGGTATAGCAGTCATTAAAAGAGTAGGTTTAGAGGTGGTAGCAGTCTTAAAAGAGTAGGTTTAGAGGTGGCAGCAGTCATTAAAAGAGTAGGTTTAGAGGTGGTAGCAGTCATTAAAAGAGTAGGTTTAGAGGTGGCAGCAGTCATTAAAAGAGTAGGTTTAGAGGTGGCAGCAGTCATTAAAAGAGTAGGTTTAGAGGTGGTAGCAGTCATTAAAAGAGTAGGTTTAGAGATGGCAGCAGTCGTTAAAAGAGTAGGTTTAGAGGTGGCAGCAGTCATTAAAAGAGTAGGTTTAGAGGTGGCAGCAGTCGTTAAAAGAGTAGATGTAGAGATGGCAGCAGTCTTAAAAGAGTAGGTTTAGATACGGCAGCAGTAGTTAAATGTAGGTTTAGAGATGGCAGCAGTTCATTAAAAGAGTAGGTTTAGAGGTGCAGCAGTCGTTAAAAGAGTAGATGATAGAGATGGCAGCATCGTTTAAAAAGAGTAGGTTTTAGATACGGCAGCAGTAGTTAAATGTAGGTTTAGAGATGGCAGCAGTCATTAAAAGAGTAGGTTTAGAGGTGGCAGCAGTCGTTAAAAGAGTAGGTGTAGAGATGGCAGCAGTCGTTGAAAAGAGTAGGTTTAGATACGGCAGCAGTCGTTAAATGTAGGTTTAGAGATGGCAGCAGTCATTAAAAGAGTAGGTTTAGAGGTGGCAGCAGTCGTTAAAAGAGTAGGTTTAGAGGTGGCAGCAGTCTTAAAAGAGTAGGTTTAGAGATGGCAGCAGTCGTTGAAAAGAGTAGGTTTAGATACGGCAGCAGTCATTAAATGTAGGTTTAGAGGTGGCAGCAGTCTTAAAAGAGTAGGTTTAGAGATGGCAGCAGTCGTTAAAAGAGTAGGTGTAGATACGGCAGCAGTCGTTAAAAGAGTAGGTGTAGATACGCAGCAGTCATCAAAGAGTAGGTTTAGATACGCAGCAGTTTAAAAAGTGGGTTTTAGAGATGGCAGCAGTTGTTAAAACAGTAGGTTTAGAGATAGCAGCAGTTGTTAAAAGAGTAGGTTTAGAGATGACACAGTCATTAAAAGAGTAAGCTATTCTGTGTTTATGAACAAATCTTGTTTACAGATTCTCGGCTTATAAACAAATGTAATCTTCCATCTTTAAATTTGTGTCTCTGTTGACAGTAAACCAAAGTTTTTGTTATGAAGTCGCCATTATTCACACCAGGATTTCAAGTGTTAGCATGCATAAAGCAAACTGCAGTCACTTCATTTTTTGAAAAGGGTAGGGGGGAGATGTTGTACAGATCTGTGTTTGTGTGTTTCAGAGCGTCTATGTGACTTTTAAAAAATTTATTCATTGATTTGCTCATTTTTGACAGGTGCGATACCTGAAGATCATAGAGAAAAGTGGTTACCAGGCTTTACCCTGGGTACGTTACATCACTCAGAATGGAGACTACCAGCTGAGAACTAACTGAACCAGACAACCTAGTCCCATGTAGGATGGCAAGCGGTCCACTTATTCAATCAAGGATCAAAGGCCATACACTTGGCTGTGCAATATATTAGCCTACAATGTACCCTTGTGCATACTGTTTTATTTCACTAAGTCAGCTGGGTAGTCCTTTCACTCCCTCACCCTGTTCACCAGCCTTTTGCAGAGTGAGGGAGTAAAAAAGGTCAATGGGTTGATATTTAACCGAAAATACTCAGCAGAATGTTGACAAATAACAAGAGAATTAAGAAAGTACCTCAGTAGTGTAGGGACTAATGTCAGTTTCAGTTTCTGAAGATCGCATTTCTATGCTCGGAATATTTGATTGAAAATGTTACGTTGATTATGTGGGCTTAAGCTGTTGGTGCTTGTATTGTTGATTTTTTTAAATGTCGGCGGTGATTGGATAAGTTGCGTTGTTATTGTTGCAAAAGGAAATTTTTCTTTTTTTTTTATTAGTCAGAAGTTTGTGATTTGTATTTATTTATTCCTAATGTTTGTGATTTGTATTTAGTTATTCCTAATTTTTGTTTTTTTGTGTATTTCTGTTTTGGAAGTAGTTTCTTATGTAAATTATCTGCACTGTAAGTGTTCATTGTAATCTGGTCGAAGGATGTAAAAATTTAACTGTCAAAATGCTTCTGTCCTTCACTCCCCAACGTGTACATTACATTTTTTCCCATCACATGTGTGATCGTGCACACACCACTCAGTTTGGTTCTCCAGCTTATCTCTAACACTGAAGTTGGCTTGAAAGCACGGCATGAAGGGACACAGAAGATGGGACAGTTTTTTCACATGGCTATTAACAAAGTGATATATGGAAGTTAGTGATCATGCTGTGGAATTCATTATTGACTGATTATGACTGTGACTGTACTGAACACTTCTTCACTGATTGACACTGCATGATAGGGCTGTGTGGTACACTTCCTTTCATGATATTACCCATGGGTTGTAACATTAGGTCCTATTGGACCTTTCTTACAGCTAGTCCTTAGTACTATGCACATACATAACATACACAGCATGTTGGTAAAATGGATAAAACTTGAGATGTCCGGTGGAACTTAATGGGCAAAGAGTGGAGATGATTTTTGCAATCTACCAGGTCATCATGTGTAGAGACCTCTGGTGCCTAAATCATCTTTGTGTATATACGCATGCAGAACAAAGTTTGCATGTTAAAGATCCTGTGAGTCATGTGTGTCAATGTCTGTGGCTTATGGAAACGTGAAAACACCCAGCATGCACACCCATCGAAGATGGGGACGTGCACACTATGCAGCATGCATACCCACCAGAGATGGAACATGCGTACTGTGCAACAACATACTGCCTACAAAATGTGGGCAAAAGAGTGTGTATACATGCATCCAAGAAAAGTCAAAATGCTTAGAAACAAAAGAAGAAAAAAGATAGGCCTATCTACTGTTGGTCAAGAAATTTGAGGAGTAACATGCATCAGTGACGTGGACGAGACTAAACCATGTGGCCCAAGTCTTTCCAGGGAGTCCTCTCAGTTCTGGAAGCTGAAAAACCGACTGATGGGATTTCCAACCTCCAACCTCCCAGTCAGTCTGTTGCAGTAACCATTTCGTTATAAATGATTGTAGTGACAGGCATATATACCAGTTTTTGTGAAGAGAGGATGGGAAGAGTGTCCTGTGCATGAGTGTGTGTGTAAAGGACATGATATGACAGTTAAACTGTCAGGTGTCATTGCTTTAAAAAGCTTCTGAATGTATGTGTGGAGAGAAAGGAATATGGGAAATTCACAAGATTTTAAAAATTCAAATGAGGAAAAAGAGTTTTTTTTTTTTTAGTTTTACATCTTAATCCCACTTCAGTCTCCCCAGACCCTACATCCCCAGCGTTACTCTGGTCCTTTATAAGCATAACACACTGTAACTTTCTGAACATATGTGCAATTGATTTTGCCAAGTACAAATGTGCATTGTTTATTGCTAACTACCTTCACTGATTGGAGTCTTTTTTTTTGCTTGCATGTTTTTGTTTTTTATGGTTTCTGTTTGTAGAAAACATGGTTTCTGTTTGTAGAAAACATGGAATTGTGCATATTGCCCTGTTGCTGTTTTGTTGATTTTTTGGCAGAGTCTTCAACATCAGGAGAACCATCACCCATTCATACATTGTTGCATTTCACGTGATGGGTGGTGTCTGTTTCATGTTCATGTAAAGATTGTGCCTCTAGATGTCTCAAGCAGTGGTCCATAAATGGTGAATTGCATGCTGAAACATGCACACACGCATGCACAAGTAAATTGCGTGCTAAAACAGGCATGCGCACACACACATAAAAATCATAAGAATTTGTATTTGTGATCCATCAGCTGTACAGGCTAAGTGGTTGTCACTTTTTTCTTTTGTTACTATCAGAGCCTGGAATTGCTAAGAAAAAAAAAAGAGGAAACTTCTAGGGGGGTCTGGGGGCATGCTCCCCCGGAAAATTTTTAAAATCAAGACTAAAATCTGTGCATTCTGAGGCATTCTGGAGACAAATTTAAAGGCATCTAACACACTGAAAATCACAATGAATATCAGTCAAAAGAGTATTTAATAAACATTGGGCACAAGATCAGGATCCATCATACACAGCAGATCGTTTCAGTGTGTTCATACACAGACATATTCATCAAAGTATGGTCGTCGATTTTTTTTTAACGCGAAAAATATTTTTTTGCGCGATTTTCGATTTTGATTTCCGCGGAAATCCTCGTTTCCGCGACGAATTCCAGGCTCTGTACTATATACAGAATCTGTAAGTCTCAAACAAAAAGTTTGGATTATTATACTGTAGGGATAGGTGTATGCATATGCATAGGTTAAAATTAAATTGTATAGTTTGTCACTTCATGTGTAATCATGGTTTCTAAGGCATTCCTTCCACTAAAGATTTATATGAACTCATGTATTCATGTGGATGTGACTTCTTCAACAGTCTGAATTTGTGTATGTGCATGTGAGAGAGACCGATACAGTTAACAACCTTCATTATGTGTATATGAGCTGGTTAGTTCTTTTGATAGAGCTGTGGACTCAAGATGATTTTTAGTCAAATTGGCTATCTTCTTTGTGTGTTGATTGGACAAAAACCAAAACTCCTCTCCCCAAAACACCTCGTATATTATGCACAAGCTTGCATACATAGCCATGCACACACAGTCATGAACACACACATTATTATTATGATTTATGATGAAAGTAATGGCAGATAGCTCTGATTTTACACATTATTATGATTTATGTTGAAAGTAATGGCACATAGCTCTGATTTTCCTGAGACCTACATGTAGATAGGCCACTTTTCAAGTGTCGAACTGTGGTGTTTAAAGGGAAAACACTGAATGTGACATCAGAGTTTCATAGATGTGAAAATGAAATGTCAATGCTATTGATAGACATGGCAAATGGAATTTAAGATACTTCTGAAGCTTTGGTAGAATGACGAGCATTGCTTCTCCATTATCATCAGGTAGCTGAAGTTTATTCTCTGTCATCCAAAACTTCAGTTAAGCTACAGTTTTTAGTGGTAAAAATAATTCAGTAACATCCTTTAGGCCTACATTGGTACACTCTTACAGTTGAGTATCATCTGCAAGCTTTCACATAACTGAGAATGTGAGGCAGTGACACTGGATTCTGGTTTAGTGTAGAGAATATGTAGGGCCTACAGGTCTGACAGAATTTATTAATTTATGGGTGGATCTTAACCAAATTTTGGTGGAAGTTGTGGACTTAAAGGGTCTAGCTTGGAACGTAAAGCTCCAAGGTTAAGGCCACTTCGACCCCCCCCCCCCCCCCATGTGCCTAAGAACACTTTTACAGGAACTTTTTTCAGTATTTAGTCTTTTCCCACAGTTATGACAGTCTACCATTGTATTGATGCACATTATTTCAGCTGAAGTTTCTTCAAGGTCACAATGACCTTGATAAGTACAAAATTTGGTTTCTTTCAACTGAAACTTCATAATCACAGGACCTTGAGAAGAACAAAATCTGGATTTCAATTGGAGTTTCTCCAAGGTCACAATGACCTCGAGAAATACAGTGGATTTTCTGTAACAGTTCAGGTATAAAAATGGACATCGTTAGAATGGCTTGACCATCTTGTTTGGTTTTCTTATTTTGTAGTTTAAAAAAAAAAGCATCTTTCTTCAAATTAAGAATATTAAACTTCATTTCGACACCGTTTGAGTTTTTTTTGGAGCAATCCTCATTCCTTCTCTACCATTTATGGGTCAAAATGAATCATGTGTGGCATCTGAAACAGTTCACACCAGCTGTGACATGAATCATGTTTGTGGCATCTCAAACAGTTCATCCAGCTGTGAATGGGTTCTTGACTGTTAAGGGTCAGGAAAGGTAAAGCTGCAAGGGAGAGGAGGTGGGTATTGTCCTCATAATTTCTGACCCTGAAAAAAGTTGGAGGCTGTATCACCTCACTCGCCACAAAAATAGGAACAGAGGAGGAGAAGAAGATGTAATATTTTTTAATGTCTGGGGTTCTTATCTTTCTTGTATGTTTTTAAGTTCATTATGTAGTATTACCATAAACATGTGTATGCAGTGGCGCTAGTATAATGGTTACATTACAGAAAATATGTCAATGTCACAATGCAAAGTAGTTAGTACCGTACGTGCACTGCAATAAAGTATTGCATGGGCGTTTGTGCTCACTCACATATATACGCACACATCTCTTTCAGAAGCAAACATACAAACATCCAAAGCCACAAGAAAAAACATGTTTTGTTGTTTTCAAATTTATTTTTTCTTAATCCAGTAGCAGTAGTTCTGCTCATCTGACTAATCCATTGTAAATCTGTGTTGCCAACAGGAGCTGTTGAACACAGATTACTTAATCAGAAAATGTACACAATATTGCTGATGACTTACAATGAAACTATAAACTTCAGTGAAACTATAACTTCAGCTAAAAATCACACACAATTCTTGCCACAGACATTCATGTGTAAACAAATCTTCAACTGTTTACAATCTATAACTTAATTAAAAAAAAGTCTAAATCATTGTTTCCAATTAATATTTAAAATGTCACATAATCGGACAATACCATACACAGTTCTAGGATGAAAGCTTATGATAAACATGAATCCTATTTCTGGTGATGATTGATGAGATTGTGAAATACAACTGGGAGAAAACTAACCAAGAATTCTAATCTAATTGACTGTATTGAAAAATGTGTATCTGTGTACCATAATGAATTCAACACTGCAAGATGATAGTGGTTTGGTGAACGATGATGAGAGGAAAAAATTGTAATCTCCATGAAAGTAGTCCAAAGAGAACAACAGAAGCTTGTTGAACGGACTGGGATGCGGTCTTTGTTAGAAAGTACGGAAGGTACACGACTAAGTGGAGAACGGCGTTTGTAAATGATTGAAAGGATCAAACGACCGCAGGTCATTTGTGAAAGAAAAAAAAAAAGAAAGACACTGAAAGAAGGGCTTTCCTGCAAGGGGAGAAGGTGCTAGAAAGAGTTTCAAACCAAACTAGATAGGAAATAAGCATTACTACAAATGGCGAAACCTTGCAGATCGAATAACTGAAAATTACCATATGCGAGCTGAAGTTGATGACAGGGCAAGAAAAACAACATAAGTGTCCAAAAGGGGTATAAAGATCCTGGGGAAAAAGGGAGGTCTGTTTAGAGAAAACGGGGATGGGAGCACAGTGCTGGTAAAGAAACTGTCTTTACTGAAACGGGGAAAACACTGATAAAGTTAGACTGTGAACCGGGGAAAACAACCGGGCATATAAAGAAAGACTGTGCAGAGTGTAGAAGGTATGGTCTCGATGCTTTGAAGTATGAGGCAAAGAGGATGATGGTCACTCAGGCTGGAAGTGAGTACTGGGATCTATAGGGGTTGGTATGACAGCGGCACCTGGCAGTGGACATCTTTTCACCAAGTTCTCAATCACCTGGTCAAGTATTTTGCAGTTAGTATGGTCTTCCGCACCAGCTGAACTTATGCATTTGTAAGATATGTGCTATTAAGAATAGATCAACTTTCACTAATTATTGTTTTTCTACAAACAAACAAAAAACTGACATACATCTGGAACCACTTTTTAGAGGGGGGATCTTTTGTTGTGGTCAATGACGTCATATGAAATTCGGGCTGCTTATTGTTACTGTTTAAAGCCCAGCTGACTGAGCAAAGCCATATCAGGGCTATAACCATCTGAACACCTCTTTGAAAGAAAACCTGGAAAAGGAAATTAGGTACACACATCAGGCTAGGCTGCTCTCCCAGGGCACAGCATGTTGCCGCAATGAATGCAACTCTTCTCTCTTTCCGTCTTTGTATATGCATGTATTTCTGTTTACCTATGGAAATGGGTTTTGTTACAGAATTTTGCCAAGGACAACTCCTTTTTGCCATCAGATTTTTAACACTGTTGAGTGCACACTGCACACATGATCTCACTTTAACTCTTCCTGTCCGATGAACCGCAATGATCGGCTCAGCTGACTTTGAAAATGGCCGCAGAGCTGATCACAGCGGCTCGGCACGGTTTGTCACTTTCTGCTTTTGGTTCTTCACCATTTAACGACATACAACCACATGACAGCAGATAACGACAGTCGGATACTTCCTCTTCCTTTTCAGCCATTTTCCCACACGTTTTCTTTGTGCGCCTCTTTTGTTGATATGTTTTCAGTTTCGTAAGTTGAGTTGCCATGGCGTCAGGCAGTCGTCATCCTGTTAGGCTCTCTGCTGCTCAGGCTGTCGCACTTTTTCAGAAATTGGACAAAAGTGATGATGAAATAGCTGCCAGTGACAGTGATGATAGCTTTGTTGAGAGTGCATCAAGTGCAGAGTTAGAAGAAGCGAGTGTTGACAGTCGTGAAGGGCCTTCTTGTTCTGCAAAGAGACCACCTTCTCCCATTCTGTTTTTTACATCATAATGAAAATTATCATGATGTTATTATCTGTATGTTGTTCAGAATTCAATTCTGTACAACCCAATACCAACCTTTTTGTTCTATGTTGAACACAAACATATCTACAAATATTTTACTGACCTTACCCCCCGTTCCAAAATAGGTCGCAGATGAACCCTGCGTCCAGTCTTAAAACCCTTAACGTACAGAAAGAGTTAATAGCCCATCATAAAGACTGGTGACTGGATCACTATTCATAAAACTAGTGGAAGGGGGAGAAAAATCCCCATTTGATCCTTGATTCAAACTGGGGTTTCTCATACCCTTGGCAGGTGGTTTAACCACTGGGCCACACACTTCACATATTTATTTCCAATAACTATAAAAGCAATGTAAAAAACAAACAAAAAAACCCATGAACTAATCACAACCTATACTAACAATCTCCTTTTCCCAATCTCCTTTTCCCATGCCAGCTTGTGACTTAACAGGAAAAGAGCAGGGCTCGTGGAGTGATTAGTGGGAAACTGACTGGCCAACTGGCACTCCATAATACAATGTCACAACTCCCTGAGTTCAAATCTGTCCAAATAACATGAAATCATTGATAAAACAATTCACATTTCTGGTCATGATGGCCTTCCTCCCCCAGCCTCCCAAAAGTGATTTAAAATTTATATATATAATATGCAATAACAACTTTCCATTTACAACGTGATGTAAGGTTGGAAACACTTGTGACCTCCCAACACGAAATCACTCTTAACTAGCATTTTGTGTATTTTGAGATATGCATACCACTGGAAAGTGTACATTCTGCTGATTATTTAGGTACTTGAATGAAGCTTGTACTAAAACAAATACGGAAGTTATGTATGTTTAAAGTCATTAAGTTGCATGATGGCCATTTTGAGAAAACGGCTTCTAAAGTTTTTATGTACTGTCCTACATATTTTCCTTAAATTTGTTTATTTGGTGGCTTTGACCTGGTTTATTTCTAATTTTAGCTGTCATTATCCGAAAGGTGCACCAAAGAGCTTTCTGTCAGTATATTACGTGTGGGGTTCTGTACAGGTTACGGTTCGCAATATGAGACAAAAATAGGTATTTTTGGTAAGAAATTGCGTTCTTTCTGCTATGATCAGTGCATTAATATTCCCTTTTAATTGATTAATGATATTTTTTCAAGAAAAAAATTTCTGCAGGGGATAGATTATTTTTATAGTTCACAGAAATCAATTTTGAGAAAAAGTCAGAACACCCCAGATAGACCCTCAGTCACCTTTTCAGCTCCTAGTGCAGTTCGACTGACTGCGAGTTAAGACTGAATTGGTGGTGGGAGGTCACATTTATTTGTAAATTTCAGATAGTGTTGTGAAATTATATAAATTTATTCATGCCGACATGTCCCAAAATTACAAGTCAAGGTATCATTGCTGAACCAATCTCTCTCTCACACACACACACACACACACACACTGCCTGCAGGTAAACATATAATGGATAAATCTGAGCCATTCAAAAACAAAAAGCATACAAAAAAATCCATAAAAAAATAGAAGAAAACCTCTCATACACAAAAACTAAGATGCACACAAAGAGAGGGGAAAAAAGGGAAAGGGAAATAGGACAAAAAAACAATGAAACCCTGAAATAAACAAGCATGCACACACACACTTGTCTCCAACCTGCGCACACGTATACACATACACGCACACACACACACACCCCACCCAATTTGTGTGAGCACACACAAAGTGACTAATAACATAGTTTAACAAAGGAAAAAAGCCTACAGAGTGAGAAGAAAACCTGCTCAATCATTACTTTCTCCCCCCAACTGTCTTCTAAAAACCCGACTTCATTTTCTTTTTGGTGGAAAGTGAGAGGGCTGTGTACATACCAATTCTTCTTCACAATTAAAAAAAAAATTCTGACACTGGATTTTAAATTAAAACACACAGGTTCAGCAGTACAATTAATACATCAAACAAAGTTACATAGTACGATGCAAACATCAAACAAAATTATGCAAGTTTTTTCTCCAAATCCAAAACATTCCAATGCATTATAAAAGTATTCCTGAGAACAAGTTATACTGACAATCGACTTGAAATCTTGCATGTGACTACAATATATTCTCACAGGTTGTGTATGCACACAAGCATTTAATCAACCTTCAAACTGAAAGTTTCAAGCCAGAATGGGTATCTGCCTTTTCTATTGAGACATACCATTCCAGCAGGTAACACTCAAAACACAGAAAAAATGCAGTGTTCAAAGCTTTATCCACCTTGTGAACAAACTGTACTCTTTCAGTTTCACACTACCTGTTTACCACTTGGCTCCCTTTAAAGTGTACTGTTTGACACTACTGATTTACAACATGGTTCACTCCAACATGCCAACAAACAGCTTGGACATAATTTCAAGCATATGCTCAGCATCTGCATGTAACGGAGAGAAAAAAAACATGTTTGTACTACTGGAGGATATTTTTGACAGAAAAGGTTTATCTCTTTAAAATTGGGTCACCACTTGTGTCACTGCTTTTTGTTAGGAAACTTCGATTATACGTAGCACTTAAAACTGACACTTGCAAAACAACTCTTACTGAATGAAGAACTGCAGGAATGTGGGGAAAGTAATGAAGAGCAATTATTAGATTTCCATCTTATGACCGTTAAATTGCATAAATCAGCACAACATGAATCAATTCACTTGTACAGCCAATTCTCTCCCTCTGTTTTTCCCCAGACTGCCCATTTGTAAGGGGTAAGAGAAAAAATGATAACAAATACAAGACACAAAGTCAGACGATAAAACTGGGGATTAATCATCCATATGCTGAGCCAGTACATATTAAAAAAAAAAGAAGATTTTCTTAATTACCTCACAATTTTAGCTCAGTATACACATATTCTTTCAATGTGTCCATGGCAAAATGCAGGAAGGAACAAGCACATGATAATACAAAGTAGCTTACACAATACTATTACAAATTATTCAAACTGGAAAAATAATACCAAACACAAAATTATAGGCCTACACGTGTATCTCCCTTATTTTCAAAAAAGGGAGATAAAAAAGATTTTATAAAACTACAGATTACACGAGAGGGTTGCGGCACATACTTGACACGCACTGACCAGACAAGCCAAATGTGATAAGTATACTCAGAAACTGCGACAGTCATCATCATGAAGTACACGTTCTTCCTGGCTTATTTTCTCTCACTGCCAGTGGAAGACTTAAACAGCTGTAAAACTTTCAAACAAAACTTAAGTCAAGCTGATCTTAGTAATGTTTACTTGTATAGCAGACTTACATTGCCTTACACATTTTTACATGCCTTAAATTACACTTTAGCCTTTCAATTCTTCAGTATCATAGTTCATACCCATTTTACTGCAGTGTTCTTGTTGCTGGACTTGTTTCTTCTTTCTTCTCTTTCAAATTTTTTCTTTGGTTCCAATTAAGTTTCTTAGCCAGCCTAGTTTCTTTTATTTCAAATGAGTTTTTATTTTCATTATTTCAAACTTTTTCCTTTTTTCTCCACTTAAGAAAAAGCAAGTCAACTTGTGTGTATGTGTACACACTATTGAAGAACATTTGAAAGATTCTCCACCGGTTTGAGGATAGACCTCCCTCAAACTGAACTACATGCTATGCATCTGGTCCATTGGAAAGTACGAAATACAAAGCACTGAAGAAAGCCTCCTGGTGGAAGCGGAAAATATTTGTGGAGGTGTCAAACACAAGTGATCTTGAAGGAGAGACTTTTATGTTGTGTTTTTCATTTTAAGTTCAGAAAACAATCTTTATGCTAATATGCTTTTTATACTGTCATAAAAGATGGGTGTGATAGCCAAGTCCATACGATTTTCCACCAGTTCCAGACATGAAAAGATGATGGAGATGGATCGTGTACACCATCTGAAGAGAACAGGATTAACACTAGCGAGAGGAGATTATCATCACCTGGACTTCACTAGACACAAGGACGACATAAGAGAGGAAAACTGAAGAAGAACAGACCTTAAGACCCTGAACCACACCTGGGATATTATACACTAATACTGAAGCTGGCCTAGAGCAACAGTAAAATGGGTATGCCCATTATACTATCAGCATCCTGGGAAACAATCATTTCTCAGAACATTGAATATATTTTCATGTTAATTAAGGAGTATGGAGTAAACAGTCTGTGGATTTTTCCATCAAGAGAACTGTTTATAAAAATTTTGTCCATGTGATGCTCTTCTTTCATTAATAAATGAAAGAACATTTAAGATATGTGCGCCATGCACTATGAAACCAAGAGACTGACCTTATGAAGACATGTCTTTTATTGGCAAGACTGAGGCAAAAAGAGGCAGACCACCAGCTTCTCTCATTGGCAACATCACCGAATCCAGCGGAACAAGAATCCATGAAATCAGCAGGGCCAGTGAAGACAGGAACAAATGGAGAAGGATAACCCTGTCAGTGTCAATGACTGCAGGGGCCAACACAACACCTGCTGATGCCAACAGATGAGATGATACTCTTCTCTATTTTTCTTCAGTTACATCTATCACATTTCTTTTAGAAAGAGACTGAATGTTTTGGGAGCTCAGTGTTGAATGTTTGTGTGGTATTTTCATTTCAAAATTAAACTTCCACTCAGGTGAGACCAGACTGACTCCATCTGGAAACAACCATTACAGATGCGGTACTGAATGCTACTGAAGCCCCAGCAACGTATGGCTGGATGTCCAACCTTTGAATCTGTTCCACAACAGAACTGCTGCAAAATCTGCAACCATTTTGAGTTTTTCCTGATGGTGGCCCTTTTCTGGAAGGCATGGCGCCCAAGAGAACTGAATCCTCTGACAGTAATTCTTTTCCAGAAGGCATGGCAAACCAAGATAATCTGAATCCCCTGAAAATCCTTTTTGTGGAAGGTGTAGCAGTCCAACAGAACATGAATGCCTGGACAGTGCCTCTTGTGGAAGGCAAGAGAGCCTGATTCCCTCGACTGCACCCCTTTATGGAAGGCATGGCAGCCCATGAGAGCTCGATTCCCCTGAACCCGAGAGAGACAGATCAGCCAGTCATCAAGGTGTGAAGAAAACTGTGTGCATGTATGTGCGCGTGCGTGTGCATGCATATGTGTAAATTTTAGTGGTTATGGACGAGACGCTGGTTCACTCAACTTGTGAAACTGTGTGTGTGTGTGTGTGTGTGTGTGTGTGTGTGTGTAAGTGTGGTGGTGTGTGATGTGTGTGTGTATGTGTGGCGCGCAAGTGTGTGCCCAAGAAAAAAATTCTGCTGATTGGTTCTGTGTTGTGATGGAAACCTTGGGTCTGCGAATTGTAATACTGTTTATTTTGGTGGATTAGATACAGGTCTACATAGATTTATTCTGTTTTGTTGTTGCTGTTTTTAAAGTGTGACCGAGTGATGTGTCAAGCGTTAGCACATATGAGTTTGTGACAAGCACGCATGACAGATACAATAAAATGTAGTCAGCTGTGCATCCTAATCAGGTGTAGGCTTATGAATTACAAAGCAATAAATCACGCAAGTCTATAAAGGATACCCAATTATAACATCCCATTTCTTTTTGGTGATACATGTTTACTCGTGGTACTGAATCATCCTACACACAAATCCATTCGGTGACTTGTAAAGGATACACACACACACACACACAACACACACACACAACACACACACACACACACACATGTGCACACATACACAAAATGAGCATAAAAGGAAAGCTAGTAATAGTAGTATCATAGAAATTATAATGGTATAAAATGACTCCACACTTCATCAGATAAATCAGTTCTGAATTTATCTACTAATCATCGTTTTACATTATATTCACAAGGTGGTCACCTACTATGGTGCGACATGTATTTCACCTGGAATGAGCAGTATGTGCACATGTGAGCAATCATCAACACAGTCAAGAAGAAATGCCTGCAACCAGCACATGACTGTATCTATGATATATATATACACTAATACAGTGTATAATGCTGTCACTCAGTCACTTGACACACTCATTGCTGCCATGCAGCACACTTGACTGTTCCATCTCTCACTAAAGGGAAAAATAGTTGGGTCACCACATCAACTGAGGGCAATACACAAATGCACCATGAAAAGGACTTCAACAGCAAAAGGCTGGTGTAGTAAGCCATCTCATTGACACTTAAATGACACAGCCATTACTTTCAGACTGAATCTGAAGATCTGCACAATTCTAGTACGTAAACATACAATTCTCTGGCAATGAAAGCAATACCCATTTTGCATCATCCTGTACACTCTGTGTCTGTTACCGTTATTACGCTACTGTGTGCAGATACAGAGGTACTTGAATCTAAATTTGCTCACTCTTACACTGAAATGTTTACGCTTTCTTGAAAACTGTTGGCTGCTCCACACTTCAGATTCAAGACTGCTCTTCTTGGGGTGCTGATAGTCCTATTTCTACCTGTTGTTTTAGTGTATAGTGTGGGTTTGCCAACTGCCCTACAATCGGATTTGAAATAACCTCATGAGACTGACAGTCATTTTCAAAGGCACGAAAACTATCCCCATCAGAACAACTGCCGTTCTGTTCATTTATTGGGATAACAGAACACTGGCCACCCACAGGCATGGTTACGTCTGTTACAGATGTTTTATCATGATTACCACAGGTAAGATGTTCTCCTACACTGCCTGCGCTAGCGCAGTTACTGGGTGTGTTGGGTACATCTATAACTGAACTGTCTACAGAAACAACACCAGTGTTAGCTTCTGATTTGGGGAAATCTGAACCAGCAGTGGGCAAACAATCAGTACCTTTAACTGGGGTGTCTACAGAAGTGGTGAAACCTGTTTTAACTTCCGACTCTAAGGAAGATGAATTCTCATGAGAGGTTTGTAGGCAAAGTGAAGGATTGTGAAGTAAATGTGATTTACAAACATCAAACTGTTCTTCCTGATTTGAACTGACAGAGTCACCAGATGCCTCACTTTTTTCTTGGTCATTAAAAGCACAGGTCTGTTCAGGTTCTGATAACAGAAGTTTTTCAGCATCTTCCTCATCTTCCACTACATCAGCAGAAAACAATATATTCAGAATACTGTCATCATCTTCATTATCTTTACAGTTTTCCGTTAAGTCTTTTCCAATGTCCTGTCTTTCTGTGACGCTGACTTTTTCAGTTTCATTTTTATGGACAGCGTTGTCAGAATGTTCTACACTATGGACTGAGTTGCTGACAGTATCAGCCTCTTTCTCTTTCATCATGCTGTCTTCAGCTCCTTGCTTAGGCTGCTGGTTATCTATGAAATTATCATTTTCTTCAAAACAAGAGTTCATCAAGCCATTCTGATCATTAGTAACTCTTGCACTGTCATGGTCACTGTCAGTGTCATTTGCAGCGTTTATTTTCACCTCTGATGGGTTTGCTTCTTTCGTCTTCACACAGTTTCTACTCACTTGGTCTTCAGCATGTTGTGGGCTGCCTGTGACATCAGTGGAAAGATGAGGCTGAACAGTGTTGCTCTGCTGGTGGGAATTATACTGGCCTAATGTAGAGACAAAATTGATAGCCTGGTGGTTTATACAGTCATCACCTCTCATGGATTGTGGCTGGGAATGTGTTAAGGAGAAGTCCTGAGAAGACATTGGCATGTCAAGAGAAGGGACAGTGGATGTTTGTCTGAGCGACTGAGAAATGAGATCCACGCCCATGAACACATCTGTGTTCAGAATGGAATCTATGGAGAACGGAAGACAAGAAGAGGACACAGGTGGTTTAACACTGTCCGAGTCAGCAGCTGAAGAGAATCGTTTCATTTCTGCAGATAATTCCGAGACAGAGCTGGTACACATTTTGGTATTCGTTCCCTGAAAGTTGCTTGAGATGAAAGGTTCAGTGATGCTGTCATCTGTGTCCTCAAGGGATTCTACATTCACTACTGCATCGTCAGAGTTATCCTCTTCTGAGGAAATACTATCCACATCAATGTACTCATTTACCTCTACTGGTCTCAGTGAAGATGCTGATGCAGGTGTCCCAGCCAGGTCAATAGCAGCAGTTGGCATTTCAGGGTTGGAACTACAGGGGACCACCACAGTCTTGGCCACATGTATGCTGTCAGTGGTCAAGCGGTCAGACCCATATTTCCCATTACTGGTCTCCACATCACTGTCGTCAGAAGAAGTGGATATGACAACAGGATCACTGGATGACTGACTGGGGCCCGGCATGGCCGCCAGCTGAGAGGATGTATGAGAAGCCAACATGCTAGCCAGTCTGCTAATGTTCTCCCACGATGGGGTCAAGTCCATGCCAGGAAACACGGCAGAAAGGCCTGGCGCTGACGGTCCTGCAGCGCCTGCCGGACACGTTGTTGCCTGGAGAAGTAGTTTACAGAATTGCGTTCTGTATTGGTCAGTGACGTAGTTGTAGCTGTACCGCTACCTGAACTGGTGCTGTTGTCTGACAGTAAGCTGTCACTGTGGTGGCCACTGCTTCCTTCCTTTGACTCTGCTTCGCCTCCATCACCTGTGCCTGTAACCCTGGACTTCTTGTGCCCTGATGGATGCTTCTTACAACTGTCTACCTTTTCAGATGTTGTGGTAGAGATGGCACTTTCTGAGACTCCCGTTTTATGGCCATCTGCTTGTCGCTTTGAATGCTTATCGTCTCTCTCTTTATTCTTTCTGTGCTTTTTCTTGTGTTTGCGTTTCTTAGGGTTTGCATCACTTTCTCCCAAATCATCTTTTTCAGATGCATCATGGCACGTTTCTTTGAAGATCTGTTGCGAGAATGGGAACTTTTGCGTTTTTCTTTACGACCTGACCGAGAGGAATGGCGACTCCCTTCTGAACTTTCATGGCGATGCCTTCTGTGATGTCTGTCCTGCTGGGACGATACATCATGGCTGCTAGTACTGGACCGGGTATGTTCCTGAACAGGAGGTGTCGATGACCTGGATCGGTCACAGGCCCTTCTTTTGCTCTGATGGTTAGTTTCCACAGAACCTGCTAATGATCTAGCTCTCTTTCTTCTCTTATTCTCTTGTTTGAGTGCCTTGATAAACTGCGAGAATGACTCATCCTCAGAGCCTGATGACAGCTGAATGGGTGACCGTTCTTCCCAGGGTTTATCATAAGAAACAAAGATTACAGCTTCCTCGTCAGAAACTTCTGGGCTGGGTAATCTTGCTTGCTGGCTGTTTGTGCTTTCTGGAGCTGCATATGTTGGGTCAATGATAGTTGAGGCATCACTGTCAGAACTGTCGTCCACATTTACTGGGGACTGAGAAGAGTTCCCACTCAAGTCCCAGGATGGCCCTGGAGTGGGTGAGTCCCAGCGAGATGCCATCACAGGGTTGGGTATGGACATCATGGCGCTTGCTGCCTGGGAGCTACTGTGCCAAGGGCTGGATGTTCTAAGAGTATCAAACCTCCTTCCAGAGAAACCAGTTCTTTCGACTTCATCATCATCATCATCATCATCGTCATCCACCACCACCACTGGATCACTGTTATCATTGGAGGAAGACCCCGAGCTAGACACAGTGTGGGATGGTTCTTCATAGATAGCTTTTGTGTCATATGTCTGCATGGTATAAGGGGAGCGAGCAAAGTACAGGAACTCGTGCATAAAGTGCCTTGTGTTGTGGCGGAGGTAAGGATGAATGTGTTCGTAGAACTCCTCACTGTCAATGGGAAAGCGCTTGATCAAGTCCATAATCAGTTCCAGGACGAAAGTCACCTGCAAAATATGCAAAGATTGCATATGTATACTAATAACAATAATTCATTTGTACAGTGCAAACAGTCCATGTCAAAGCATACTCAATGAACTTTACAAAGCAACAAAAACAAAACAATAAAAAAAAAGGAGAGGGGGGGGGGATTACCACATGAATTAATCAATACAGTATAAACATAGTTGGGCACACATACACCAAAGTAGTATAAACATAGTTCACCAAAAATAACCACAAATCATAACATGAAATCAGTAATATGATGAAGTGACAATAATACTACCACTTGTACAAGCAGTGTAAGGGTAAAAGACGTATACAATTAGAATTATTTGATAAATCAGGGAATCTTAATTCAAATCCCTTTTTAATAAATCTACTTACTGTATCTTACAATTTTTATGCATAAGCTTGGCTGATGCAAGAGATCATACTGCAAAACACTCGACCAAATGGTCAAGAAATCATTGAAAAGATATCCACCACCATGTATTGCTTTTGAGACTGCCCCTATCCCAATACCTGGCCCAAGTGGTTGTCGTTCTCTTTGGCAAGGTAGGTACAACAGGAATATCTGATGCCAACTGCCAGGTAGAGGAAAGCAGGATAGGCAGGCGGGTACTAGTTGTAAGCTATGGTAAGTATGTTTATTAAAATTTTAAATGGGGATTTGAATTAAAATCTCCCATTTAACAGCACATAACTTAACCATATCTTACAAGTGCCGAGTGACACCACCTGGAAAGAGGGTGATGATACCTGTAACTGGTTAGAAGCAGAGATGACACATTGGGTGTAGATAGCAGGAGCGATGCTATGGAACAATCTTCGCGTGTTCATGAGATGTCCTTGAGGTAGGAGGAGATGAACATTCCTAAAGAGTGCCAGTAAGTGGTGTCTAGGGTTTCTTGTACTAGTTGTAGGAAGAAGTTATGGTGAAAAGCAGTGGGAGAGGTCCAGGCTTGTAGTTTGTAGGCACTAGGCCAGGTAGAGTCGAGCCGCCATCCCTGAAAGCTGGAAGCCTTGCATTTGATGTCGACAGTGTAATTGGGATTAAAGATGAAGACCAGTGCTGAGTCTCCTGAGGGGTGAAGCATGGAAAGTAGTGGCAGAGCAGCCTAACACTAGTAACAGGGCAAAGGTGATGATCAGGACCATCTGGATTGCTAAGGAAAGGGGGAGAGGGGTTTGATAAGAATCACGGGGGAGGATATCCCCGGATGTTGATTTTTAGTAGGAATTCTGTTAGCAAACAGAGGGTTAAAGAGCTATTGTGTTCTCTGGAAATATCCATAGAGAGCCCACTAAGGTGTGTACTTTACGGCAGCGCCTGCCAGGCGCAAGTGTAATGAGGAAGGTAATTTCCTGAAAAGATCCCCTGATAAAGGCGTCTTCTGGAGGACGAAAAGGTAGACTTCCAAGGGACTTAAGGCCGGATGTCCCATGCAAGTATTCTGCAAGGAGTAGAGGCCTACCACTGAGAGATACCTCTGAAAAGATCCTGTAGAAAGGAAGCATCTTCAAGGGAGGGACTGCCGATTTGATGAACGTGGTGAAGCTGGTGGACTGCGCTTTGAGGGAGCCGAAAGGTGCAGGGTGGAGGAGAGTAGGCAAGGAAGTCTGTGACATTAGCAATGAAGGGGTTCTTGACAATAATACCCATCAATGAGCACCACTCAGTCCACTTAATCCAATGGGAATATTAGTAAACATGTTGGATGTCTGCCCTGTGGAAGAGGGGCACAAGGCTGGTGGTGTCTTGGGCAATTCCTAATGTTGACAGTGACTGCCACACAACATCCAAGCATGAAGATCGAGACGTTGTGGGTTGGGGTGCAGAATAACTGACTGAGGTTGCAGGTCCTGAGGCCTCAAGGTATGGCAGGCCAGTCCGGTGCGATACGAATGATGGCCGGGCAATCTATGCTTGTTTTTTTGTAGACTTTTCCAAGTAGAGGAAAAGGAGGGAAGGTGTACACTAGGAAAGTACCCAAGCTGATTGAAAGGGCGTCCACTGCTCATGCTCTGGGATCCAGCACTGGAGACACACAGAGGGGGAAATGGAAGTTGAACTTGGTTGCAAACAGCTCTATCACTGGTATGAACCATTGCTGCCAGGTGAGTTGCAGCATTTTGGGAGTAAAGTCCATTCTGTCTGGAGAACCATGTGGGACTGGCTGAGGGCATCACTAGGATGTTTATTTTGTCCAGTACGTGTCTAAACATTAGTGAGACTGCACCAGAGGAGGAGGGCGTCTGCTCTCTGGGAGAGAGACTGAGTGGGAGCTGCCCTATCTGTTGATGTAACAGGCCTCTGTAGCGTTGTCTGTGCAAAGCAGGATACGTTTTCCCCTGAGAAAGGGAAGGAAGTGCTTCCATTTCCAACTGGATGATGTAGAGGTACTTACGCTGTAGAGACCAAGAGCCTCATGAGCTGAGGTGTGGTACATAGGCTCCCCAGCTCTTTGGTGAGTCATCAGTGAAAAGTTCCACCATCGGGGGAGGAGGAACAATAGGGACTCTTGAGCGATCCAGAAAAAGTCTAGCCACTGGTTGACAGCCTTCTGGAACCAAAAGCAAAGGTAATCTGAGTCTCCCAAGACTGGGAGGTTTGAGACCAAAATTGTTGAAGATGACTTTGGAGGGGGGGTCTGTGAAGGTGGCCAAGAAGTACAATTGTACCATCAATTCTATCGAGTCAAGAATAGCTGAGAGGGAGTCGGCTGAAACATGTGCCTTTGAAAGAAGGGTCTGTAGAGAAATTTGGAGGTGTTGGACCACTGGAAAATGTTGAAAATCATTCCTAAAAATAGGAACTGTTGGGCTGGGATCAGATCTGATTTGGTAGTGCTGATTCTGAAACTCAGCTTGTAGCAGAGATTGCTCAGGGCAGAAAGGTGGGAAGCACTAATTTAAGACTGGAAGCCAGGATGAGCCAATCGCCTAGGGGCAGAAGTGAATGCCTTGGCAGTGTCCAACAATTGCAATCCCTTGTCCAAGTGGGTGAAAACCCACATGGCAAGGGAGAGGCCAAAGAGCAGGGTGTTGAAGTGGCATACCATGGAGTCTACACTCAAGTGGAGCCACTTTCTGTCCCATGGGTGCACATGGATATATGGAAGCAAGCATCCAATAGATCTTGGAACGTAGCCCAGTCTCCATGGTGCATGGCCTCCCGGATGGAATTTACCGTATATATCCTGAACATGATGGTGAGGGGTGACAGGTGAATGATGTCACAGATGTTAAGAGGTTGTGTCTGTGATTGGTTTTATGGAGCCCTTTCCAAGCATGGGGTCTCCGTCTGGAGCGCTATGAGTTCTTGTAATCAAAGCAGCCAGGACTGTTGGGGGAATTTGGTGAGTGGGGCTCTGCCGTCTGCCCAAGGTAGTCTGACTGCAGGATGTCCAACACCCACTGGGTGGCTCCCATTTCCTTGATTCTTGGAGAAAGGAAGCAGTCTGTGGCTGGGGCAAGTGGATAAGAGACATAACTTTGATACTCATGTCAACCTTGGGAGGCCTTGCTTGGGGCCTGGCCTGCTTTTCGTGGGCCTGAAAAGGAGCCAATCAGGTCTACAGTTGTTAAGTGGTCTGAGAAGGAGTGGGTCCCTGGAGGGGCGGCCTACAACTTCGCTGGAGGGTCGAGGAACCTTCAGGTAGAGCGAGTGTCTGGGTTTGGGGGTTCAGGCTCAGTAGCCTCAAATCCAGACAGCTGACTGGTCATGAAGTGTCTGGAATGATGGCTAACTGCAACAGGAGGTGCATCCTGCAGCAGGCGTGTGAACGTGGGATGCGGATGGAAAATCCTGACATTCAAGCATTGGTGAAGCCAGTCTTCAGGTGAAGTTTCAGGGAAGCTTAGGTTCCCCAAGATTTGCCCTGCACCTGGACAATGAGCTCCCTGAGCTCAATGCTGACCATGGTAAAGTTGGTGACTGTCGATCTGGTGATGTGGGTGTGCAATAAAGGGGGAGTCATGCTGCTGAATAGAGTTACAGAAGGCTGGTGAGTCAGACAACATGTGGTTTGAAGCTAGGATGGCTCTCTCCATGGTTGAGTGGGAGGCAGCCCACTCATGCGGCTCAAAGGGTTTAGATGCGGTCGTGGTGGATATGTCTGTCATGTGGTCTGTCCTCTGCATCCGAGATGTTCCCCACAATATGGGATGGGGGAGCCAGGTGGGTCTGGCTGGGTTCAGACATCTGGGGAACCAGGTCTACAAGCTCCAGGTCTGAGAGACTGTGACCGAGTCAATTACGAGGCCAAGAAGACTTTGGGCTAAACAATGAGACCAAGACCTGGTGGATGAGAACCCCCAGGAAAGGGGGGCCAGGTCCGTTAAGCACAGGGGAGGGTGGTGGTGGTGGAGAGGGTAAATGGAAGCCCACAATGACATGTGGTGGTAGTGAGGTCAGGGTAAAGATGCCTGGAATACCACTGGGCACAGAAAGAAAAGCTACCCTGAGCACAGAGATTACAGTCTGGACACATCGAAGTACTGAGACAAAGAGGATGATGATCACCTGGCCCAGAACTGTGTACTGGGATAGAGGTGGGTGAGACAGTGGCACTTAGTGGTGGATGTTTTTTCACAGATTTCTCAACCACCCGGTCAAGTATTTTACATTTAGTATCGACTTTCGCATCGGCTGAGCTCATGCACTTATAAAGTATGGTTATGTGCTATTAAAACAAGTCTTTTACACACACACACACACACAAGCACACACACCTACAAACATGCACTTAAACACACACACATACACACGGACAAGTTGCAATACGACTGAACCTAAAAAAGCCACAAGCATCAATCTACACATTTTGTTTTAGACATATTCCTGAAAGAAGAGATGTTCAGAGTATTTTTTGTTGTTGAAAATAAGCAGACAACTGCTCTGTTTTAAAAACACTTGGTGTGCCATGCTGATGGGTCAAAAACTGGATTTTTCCCACAAGTAGTTTGAAAGACCTGAGGTACAGTTCAGACAGAACCTCCTTGAGGTCTGAGAGATTTGGAAATTTTGTAGAGTAGGATTTCTGGCATATTCAAATGTTGACAAGTTCCAAAACATGGCATCTACAGGAGAAAAACACATTTGGGAAGTTTGTCTGCTGTTTTTAACTTTTTGTGCTAAGTGTTGTGCATTTATTCTTTAGTGTCTTTTGTATTATAAGCTTGACAAAGGCCAGCTGGCCGAAAATCTGCACTTGTCTTTTGTTACATTAAATATGCATTCCAATTTTAATTTTGGGACATTTTTGCCTGTCTTGTTTAATTTTATTAAATATACATTCTATTTTTGTGACATTCTCAAATAGCTTTGGAGAAAAAGGAGTAAAAAAAAACAAACAAAAAAAAACAAAAAACGGTTGTTTTGCTCCACCAAACTCCATGTACAATTTCTGAAAATAAAGAAAGACTGATTAATTTGATGCTCCAAATCATCTTTGCAAGACTATTGCTAGGCCTTATTTCATCCATTTTTACCTACAGATCTTTGTCATCGTCTTATGAAAAAATGAATGAAAGACACACTGCACATATACTCTGTCCTTACTTTTTAATATTTGCTGTCAAATAAGTGTTATTCAGATCTGCCAACCCCTCTAAGCCTGCAATAGTACCTTTATAAATTTTTTATAGTATTTTTTCAAAAACAGTAGTATTCCAAGTATACAAAGAATTATATACCTCATTATAAAGTAGATTCGTCTCGTCATTTGTGGCTCCAGGAACACATATTTTCACATGTATCACTTCTAATGTCTTTTTTCACATGCATCACAAATTCTGAGTTCAAGTGTCTGTTTTCCACATATATTGATCACTATGAGTTCCAGTGTCTGTCTCCACTGAGGCACAATCACATATGATTCACTCAAAAAACATAAATTCTAATGTCTGCTTCGCTACAAACTGCATTGTCAAAATGACAATTTGAAGACAACAAGACACACTTTGAAAGTTACTGAGTTGTGTCGGTAGAGCTTGTTGCACTGTGCTCAGTGTGCTGCTGCCTTTTGGTAGCTGACTTGCACTTTTTCAAGAGCTTATCAGAGAACACTGCTTTGTAGCATGGGCCCCCTTTCTTGGACTTCAGAACCATGAGAGCATCCAATGTCTTTGCCCCTATGGATCCCCGAAAGTCAGTCTTGTTTCTTCGCACTTGACTGAAGATTCTCTCACACCCACAGTTGGACACAGGGATGAGGAGAATTAACAGCATGAACTGGGACAGATGTTTCAGTCTAGTGGCACCATTGTGATCTTTCATGGCACCAATCTCCTTCCACTGCAGTTCTGCTGATGGCTGGTTCAACACCACAGGTGGAAGTTCTGCTGCCTGGTACTCCAGAAACTCTCCCTCCAGCTCATCAGGGGTTGTGTTAGGTGGCAGAGTGCATGGGAACTTCTTCAAGAAGTATTTCAAAGAAGATGCTTGAACTGACTTCTGCAGGTTCACATCCGCAAGCTCTGCATGTTTCCATAGAGTTTCCTCGGCCGGGTTCAGCTTCTCTTTCATGTACTTGCATGCCTCCTTGTAGAATGTCTTCACATTCTCCATGAAGATCTGCTGCTGCTTACTTTCCACACAGTCCAGGTGTTCTCGGGTGGTGCTACCAATGAAGATGTCTTCATCACGCTTCATGTTGTATGAGGATTTGAAGTCCACATCCATCAGGGCCCCATTGTTCAGAGCAGCTGGCTTCAGATAACTGACAAGCAGGCGTCTGTACAGTCGTTCCATGTCTCTCTTGATCAGATGGATTCTGGCGCTGTCGGTCTGTTCAAGTTTGTTGACTTGGTTGAACACCTCCAAGACTGTTGCATAGAACAAGACATACAATTTGGTGGTCTTGCGCCGGAAGAAATCCCCGAGTTTTTGCCTCATAGGTGGGTCAGAACTAGATGTACTTGAAGCATGTGATGTCTTCACACTGCATTCTTCCTTGAAGAATTTGTCCAAAGCGTTCCACTGCTCAACTGCTCTGTCCAAGGCAGCCCCAAGAGAGAGCCATCGGGTGGGAACATGCTCAACAACCTTGTGCTCTGGCAAGCCTAGTTCCTTCTGGATCTGCTTCAGGCGTTGCTGTCTGCCAGTGCTCTTGGAGAAATACCAGGCCAGTTGACGCATTGTGTCATCAAGGTCAAACTTGCTAGACTCCTTCATGGCTTTCTTCACAGTCAGACTACGGAGATGGCATACACATCTGGCCAAGAAGGTCTCTGGATGCTTGTCTCTGATGAACGAGATGACACCTTTGTTGACCCCAATCATGACATTGGCATTGTCGGTTACAAATGCCAGGCAGTTCCTCCAGTCTATCTGGTAAGCCCTTAGCTCAGAGTCCAACAACTGAAAGATGTGTTCTCCAGTGGCTGACGTCTCACATGAGGGGACACTGAGCAGTTCAGTTTTGATAGTTCCATGGGGATCCACAGCTCTCACAACAATGGGAAAGAACTTGTCTTCCCCCTCCTGACTACCATCAGTACCTAACACAAAGGGTCCCTTCATGCACTGCACAAGTTCAGCCTTACTATCTTCAGCACATTCCTTCACAATGGATGTGGTTTTTGTTCTTGCAGAACTGTAGGTATCTGCTATGTTGCTGTCAGGAAACATCTTCTTAAACAACTGTCCAGCATGGTCAGAGGCTGAAAGTGGCACGTTGTGTTCCACCAAAAACGCCGTGAAATATGCCTCTGCACGAATGGGCTGGAGATCAGTATCTTCAGTTCTTTGAATATAATCAACAAGAGAAGAGGTGTTTCTTAAGGCTGATGCCTTTGCAATGTGCCTCAACGAAGTCACGTGCTTTTTTACATCGTCGATCCCGCCATGCGAAACTAGAAAATCGAACTCACAAGCACTGCACCTTGCATATGTGCTTCCCACTTTCGATGCAGTGATGCATGGGTACTCTTGTGAGTACGACTGGATGAACTTTTGTTCTCTTTTTGCCTTTTTCTGTACACTTTCACTGCCGGTGCCCAAAGCAGCTTCACCACCACGTTTTCCTTTGCCACTACCACGCGGTCTACCTCGTGTCGCCATTTTCTTTTTGCAAAAACGGAAGTCTCACAGTCGGTACGAGACTTTCGTTTGACCCAGTACGAGACTCTCGTTTGACGAGATTCTCATTTATAATAACAAACATGGCTGCGCCCATAGTCCACTTGTTTACCGATCGTGATTGTCTTCTCAGTGGCGCTCTCGGCTCAAAGTCACTACTAGACCTATAATCGTTTTTTGTTTTGTTTTTGTTTTTTTGCATCGTATCATTTTTTACTCGATCGTAATTTAGTATTATTTAATTATGATCGTAAAATAATACGCCAAAATCGTACTGGTTGGCAGGTCTGGTTATTGGTTGTTCAGGTGTAATTTATGAAATACCCTTTTAAAAGCTAGCTAGAGTTGCTGGTGGCAACATGTATCATTTGTCAAGCACACTTTTTTTTAACCTAAACATCCTTTGCAAGCTGATGTTGGGTAGATTGGCACTTGTGTTGTGTGATAATAATATGCTAGATTGAAAGCAGACCTCTTCCTCTTTAGTACTGATTGAAAAGTGAGCATACTCAATCTGATTCTTTCAGTGAAGCTTCAAATTTTTTAGACATCAAACGACTGTCTCAGAAGGTAAATATCACCCCATGTTTCTAATTTATGCTTGAGAAAAAAAAAAGTTCAGTCGGAACTACCTTTACGTGTGCAAAAAGTTTTTGAAGTTTCTGTGTTGAAATGCTGGATAATCACAGGCCAAACCCAAAGCATATGATGGTTTTACCTTCTTTTTACACACATATACACAACACATGAACATAATCCAGAGTTACTGCCTATGAATTCAGATGATATTCTTACATGTCAAAACCAAACTTTCAGTTGTTTTTTTAAACAGATTCTGCTGTTACAACACTCTAGAGATTTGTTATGTCTTACCTGGTTTTCAGCACTGTAGAGTAGTGCATTCAGTTCTCGGTTCAACCATGGCACAAGTCGATGAGTCTGAGCAGGGTTGGAACAGAAAAACTCAGGAGATACAGTTCGTCTGCGAAGTGTTGCCCTCGGGCCTGCAACCCGACGGCCAGAAGCATAGATCTGCTGGCGGAAGTTGGTTGTTGAGACAGGATCAGCGTGGTGCCTCATCAGAGGATGGACTGTGCGAGAACGCAGTCTGTAGCGAGGCATGATGGATCGACGATAGATTGCTGACTCAGAAAGGTCTCTGGGGGCTGCAGAACTACGGTTCAACATATGTAAGTCAGGGACGTTGAAGTAGCGGTGGTCCATGGTGAGGGTGGTTCGATAGTGGAAGGAACGGTCAAAGTTCCAGCCAAAATGCAGCGGTTGTGGGGGTGGCCGCTGATGGTCGAGGTAGAACTGGTCATAGTTGTTGTAGGACTTCACATTGTGGATGATGGACTTGAAGGGCTGCTTGCATAGAGGGCATTCTGCTTTCACCTGCAAGAAAAGAGAAACATGTTTAATTCAAGAAGTTAGCCTTTTTTCACAAAACTTTATTGTATCTACATGGTCAGACCACATCTGATGATGACTGTGACAATTTTTTTGTCCAGTTCATGCTGGCTGCTATGGAGCTTGTGGTCAGAAGTGTTTGTATTGTAGTCACCATGACTCATGTTGCTTTACTGGATGATAATGGCAACACCACTGCAATATGTATCTGGCTGATTTATTTTCTTTACTGCAAGGGTAGGTACGTGAAGGTGTTATGGACACTGAGCCAGTTGTGGCTGGTGTGAATCCTCATCAGGTCCACTTGCTGCTCTCTGGATAGAAGGTGATAGTTGTCCATTTCTTTCTGTCTGTTGCTTAAGAAGTCATCTGATGATGCTCCTTCTCTCACAGTCACCAACGCTCTTGTCTGGTGATCTGCTTGGATTGCTCCCCCCCCCCCCCCCCCCGACTCATCTACTATCTCCTTTACTGATATCCGATAGTTGGCAGTGATAAATTGGAGGACTACAGTACAGGATTCTCTCCACATTGTTCTGACTTGCTGGAAGGCTTTGATCAGGTGGGGGATTTTGTCATTCTCCAAGCACTGGAGAACAGCAAGGGTATCTGACAGGAAGATCACTTGATAACATGTGATACCTATTGTCTGAACTATGAAGACAGATTGCACTCATTTGTTCAGGAGAAGCTAAATGTATTCAATAAGTGACTGAAATTAGTGAAAATCTCATTTCTGAAGAGCCAAAAATGCACTTAATACATGTAGGGCCTACCCAATTATTAATCTTAAGAGAAAGTATGTCAGACTTTATCAAACACATACAGATCTATGAATGGACCATCAAGGCAGAAAATGTTAGGAAGAAATGACAGAAAGCAAAGGAACTAGGCAGAAACAAAGACAGTAACAGAAAAGAGGAAATTTCTAGCACAGAATTTCCAGAAGGTGAGGATACTAATTACTATTTATACTGACAGTGACTGAGTGAGTGAATAAATATATATGACAATAAAACAAAAGCACCAATCTGAAGCAAATATCAATACAACATACGTCATCTTACCTTAGACCATTCTTGCAGACACACAAAGCAGAACATGTGAAAACAGCTATCCGTGAAAGATTTATTCTCCAGCTGCCCAAGGCAGATGGCACAGTTGGGTTCTGGCGATGTCTGTCTGCCTGAGCCTCCAGGGGTCTCCTGCTGTTCCTCATCACTGCCTCCCTCAGCTGCTGCAGTGGAATCTTCATCAGCATTGGTAGAAGTGTGAGATGACTTGGTAGATGAGGGCACATTGTCTGAGCAAGCCTGGGATTTGGCCCCTTGTTTTGGAGCAGCCCCTGACATTTTCAGGTTTCTATAAATTCTGGAAAACAATTAAGAAAGAAATAAGTTTTCAACTATCAGAATAAAATGAATACAATTGTTGGAAATATTTATGGCACAACAGCAAAACAACCATGGCCATGTGTAAATAAGATGGAGAAATCAATTCCAAATGCATACACTGTGATAAGGCATACTGGTATGCAGATCCTTGTCTGTTTATGTGCATGCATACATAGCTGTAAAAACTAATGGAAGTCCTGGAAGAACTAGATACCACCAGATAACTACTGGCAGACATCAACAAGAGAAGATTAGGGTGCATGGGCCATGTGTCACGCAACAAGAAGATGGACCTCAGGACAACCATCTTTCCAGGATGGACGGTGGCAAAAGGGAGTAGAGGCAGACCTCCAATCTCATACATTGCAAACATAACCAACATCAGAGGTCTAAATATTCAAGAAATTGTCCACAAAAGTCAAGACAGAGCAGCCTGGAGGGAGAAGGTGGCATCCAGGCGTGCAGTGGCCAACATCAAATCTGGTGTGGACGACAGGTGAGGTGAGTTTCAACAAAGTTATGGTGTATCCTGTACAAAAGGCCAAGTGAGCTTTCATCAGTCTTGGAGAGAGGTTCATTTCAGGTCTTTTATCAAAGAATTCTAAGGCACTGCAGGTTCTTTAATATCTTCATATGATGAAACATGCTGCATAGTGCTGCTGTAGGGCCTCAATCTGGCTGATGTGTTGTTGGGTGTGCGGGTCACAAACATTACAAGCATATCCCATGCATACATCTTGCATTAATCACTGTCTGTGTTTATGACACATTATTTTCATGACTGTCCTCACCCCCAACTGATGTGCATGTGTGCACATGTATGTGCATCACTGCATGTATGCGTGTACATGTGTGAATGTGATGGGAGCTTTCATGTGTGGTGTGTGTGTGTGTGTGTGTGTGTGTGTGTGTGTGTGTGTGTGTGTGTGTGTGTGTGTGTGTGTGGTGTGTGTGTGTGTGTGTGTGTCTGTGTGTGAAAACTGTATTTATAAGACTACAGGCCTACAACTGTTTCCCTGCATAGACTGATGAGCACATTTTGTGTGGACTATCACCGATTTTGATTTCTGATAAGCAACTTTTATGATCTTTTATTTAGTTTTGATAAAGTGGCCATACTTGAAGATAACCTGGCCAAGGGAGAAGAGTGGCAGAATGGTTCAGATATTTGTCTGCCAATAACTAAACTCGAGGTTCCAAGGTTTGTTTCCGCCGCGGCCTTGACTTTTTCTTCGGTTTGACTGGAAAATCAAACTGAATGTCTGGTCTTTCGGAAGGGGACGAAAAACAAATCAGACCCATGTGCCTTTTAGATGTGAACACTCAAGATCACGTGGCAGTCGAAAATCACGAAGAGCAAGGCGCTCATCCAGCTGCCATGGTATAAACACTGTAGAGATATGTTCATTTCCTGGTCCCTCCCCCTGAAAGCTAATTATCATGCCTTTGCCTTTCTAATGTCTTGGTTAAAAAAAAAAGGGTGGCTATGCACTGCAGCAATGTGCTCTCAATGGTTAGAGCAACCTGAATTTCCCAAGGTAAATCCAATGTGGCAAAAGAATTAAACAAATATGAATGAATGAAATGAAATGAAAGTATATAGGCCTATGTGTATGTAGCCGAGCATTGATGTGCCATTAAGTCATATATGTGTACAATTGTGCTTACTGCATTAATGTATTGGCATAGCAACCACCCACCCCCTTGTTGTTGTTGCTGCTTTATGAAGTGAAATGATCATGATTTGACGTGGACTGTTTGCACTGCACAAATCACGGAATTACCATGTAGGTACGTGAGAAAACCAGGCTCCGCGCAGCCGCGAGCGTTCGATAAAAAACTGAGACGCGTTCTGGCACTCTGATGGAGGAGTGTCCATGTGTCGGACCCGTGATTGGTCATTATCTACGATCATTAATCGAAACAATATGTGTTAAGACGCTAAACATAGATGGAACTGCAGCCTCCGATTGCAATTCTTTCATTTTGTGCTGTCACGCGAGAGCAGACGGACATTTGGCTGACCACTGGGTTGTAACCGCTGCAAGCTCAGAAGGTAAGTGATTGACGTTCGTGAAAATTGGATGCTTTTGTAGACTAATCCCTTTCTATTGACATGCCAAATTTAAAACAAATCTATGCCGTTGCTCATAGTTGTGTGTGTGTGTGGGGTGGGGTGTGTGTGTGGTGTGTGTGTGTGTGTGTGTGGTGTGTGTGTGTGTGTGTGTGTGTGTGTGTGGTGTGTGTGTGTGTGTGGTGTGTGTGTGTGTGTGTGTGTGTGTGTGTGGTGTGTGTGTGTGTGTGTGTGTGGTGTGTGTGTGTGTGTGTGTGTGTGATCCAGGATGAAGATTTTTATCAGAATATCAGTTGGCAGAATCTGGGTACGCCCAGTCAGACCATCGTATCAGCATCAAATCCTCTAGTTGCATGGATTGTTTGTTTATGAAATCATTAGTCTGGTTCTTATGATATTAATTTTTTGTATGAAAATATAGGTCCCAGTAGCTTGGCACAACCAGTCTGACCATCTCATCATATGATCATGATGACTCATCAAAATAGATCTAGATAGATCTGTTTGCATGGATTCTTTGTGTAGCCCTAGGCCTACTGAAATAATTCATCTGCTTTGTATGACATGGACTGTAACTTTTGAGATTTTTCAGGTAACTATTATATATACAAAATAAAAACTTAATGGGCCATTTGTTGTTTTTCTTTAATTCAACACTTGATTCAAACAGTCAAAGAGAAACATTTAAGTCTATTTATGTAGGCTTTTAAGCAAAATTGTTTAGGTTTGTTAAGTTTTAGTTTATTATACTTTTTTCTTCACATGTTTAGTCCTCCTAATGCATTATATCACGTTTCTTTGAATAGTTGGTTTGGGATTTTTTAAAGTCACAAGTAATATTGATTACAATAATGGGGCACTAGTATTTAATTAATTTTAATGCATTAGGCCTAAGCATGCTAAATGAGCCTGCTGCATTTGTGTGTGTGTGTGTGTGTGTGTGTGTGTGTGTGTGTGTGTGTGTGTGTGGTGTGTGTGTTTGTGGTGTGTTGTGTTGTGTACATTCCACTGTGCGTGTATGTGTTTGTGCATGTTTGTGTGTACTTCCTATGCGTGTATGTGTTTGTGCTGTGTGTTGTTTGTGTGTGTGTGTGTGTGTGTGTGTGTGTGTGTGTGTGTGTGTTTGTGTGTGTGTTTCCTATAGATCCATAAAGTGATGAGTTAGTCATGCACTTTTTTTTTTCTTTTTGCAGCAATTCATCTTGATCAGCTGATTTTGGCTGATGCCCTGTAACAAGAGTGCAAGTGACCTGAACGTGGTTCAGATATTTTGTTTTTCCCCTTATTAATCCTGTACTATTCCATGATGCACAAAATACATTTACTTTCACAATACAAGTATCCATGTATCCATGAGATGACTGTGTGCTTCACTGGGCTTGCAGATAATAATAGTGATATATTTTATGTTTGCTTGTTTATCTTCTTTAAATAATGAAAAAAAAAAAACAACAAAGAAAAGGAGAAAAACATTAAAGAAAGAATGTTTTTTGTGCATGTGTGAGTCCTTGCAGCGCATGCTGATTAACGTGTGTATTTTGATTTGTATGAGTGATATATTGACGCCTCTGGACATGATACTCTGCGTCACGTAAAAAATTGCATTGGCATAGTGCAGCTAAGCCTTTTTTCTACCAAGTGTGTCATTTTGTTTGGACTGGATTTTCCATGGAATTTTGCCATGGACAAATCTTTGTTGCCATGGATTCTTTACTTTCACTGAATGTATGCTAAGACTCGGCTAATAAGGTGTTCTGAAGTATGAGGGACTGTTTTTCATCCAAAAGACCAGCACTCACACCATCAGTCAGGATTTGGGGAGGTGGTGAGAGTCCAACTACTCCAAGTTCAACTGAAACCTGCATGACTGAATCAAATAATTTTATAGAGTTGCAGGCTTCTGTCTAAAGATGAATTTATAGTGATTTTTAAAAGCAAGATAGGAGTTTTCTTTTTAAAGTTCTTTAAATAATGAATACTTGGGCTAATTATATATTTTTTAATTATGATTTGATTTTCCTGAAAATTAGTTGGAGCCTTTGTGTGTCAAACTCCAAGCCAGAATAACTGTAATTGTAGAAGATATAGCAATTTTGAACAGAAATGTCCAAATTGTAAGATATCTTGATTAAAATTAATAAAAACCTCATTTAAGTAATTATTTACTGTGTAAATTAACACAGCTACTATGATTCATCATCCTTTGCACGAGTATTGTCTGGAGTGAGTCTGTGGTAAAATCAAGACAAGAATTCAACAACTGGGAAAGTGAAGTTGACTTTAGAAGTCTCAGGCAGATATGTTTAAAGATTTTCAAGATAATTAATTCCTGGATTAGTCACAGTAGGTTACTAGGTATTACAACCATTCATATTTTTTCATGATGATAATACTTGCAAAGTTGCAGTCTGTGGCAAATTACAAACCAGAATTCCAACTGTACTGGTAGAAGTTAAAATGGTTTTATGGCTGTTATGTGTTGTTTTTTCAAGATTGTTAGATCATTTGATTATTAGTTTAATTATTAAAACTATTATCATTGATCATATTTTTTGTGATAATACTAGAGTGTGTGTTGTGGCACATTACAAGCCAGAATTCCAGCTATTATGCAACTTACAATGTTTTAAGACGCTAACATAGGGTTTTTCTTTAGCTCATTAAGATTAAGGTAGGTAGTAATTACTGGGCTAATTACTGGACTAATTACCAAAGCTTTATGGATGATCATAGTTTTTCATGAGTAATACTTGGAATCTGCAAGTGGCAAATTAAAAGCCAGAATTCCAACTGTGATGGAAGTTAAAAAGGTTAAAGGACTGTTATTTACTATTTTTATGCTTAAGTTGATTGATTAATTACTGGATTAATTACCACAGCTATTTTGACCAATCATATTTGCCATGATGAATGATACCTAGAGTCTGTAGCAAATTACATGTCACAATTACAGCTACTGTAGAAGTTACTGTGTTTTTTGGACTCTCATACACTTTTATAAAGCTCGTTAAACTAAAGTGTTAACTTATTAATTACTGGGCTAATTACCCAAACCATTACAACTAATCTTAGTTTTTCATGATGAGTAATACCTGGAGTCTGTGTGTGGTAAATTAGAAGCCAGAATTCCAGCTATTATGGAAGTTGTAATGATTTAGGCCTTCACATGCATTTTCTTAAAAGCTCGTTTGATTAATTAAATTAATTATCGGTAATTAGTGCAGTTTCATCAACTTGTGAATACTTCAGTTGTCTTGTGCTTGTAAAGACCTTTCTGGTGATACTCACTAGTTTTTGGTTCTTAGTTTAGTCTTTCCAAAGTTATGTCACTTTATATTCACAAAATCAAGACAATTGATCTCAGTTTCTGCTATGTCAGTATCAGTATGTGAGCCATGTTAAAAATGGCCGAAATTTTTATTATTTCAAAATTCTAACTTTCGTTACAGTCAACCAAATATAAAGCTTTTTATACCGTTGTAAAGCTACTTTTTTTCTCTTTTCTGTGGTACCAATTATATAATTATTTTCAAAACATGAAAAATTTTGTCACATACCGCCCCGGCCCCGCCGCCCGACTCACTGCCGCCCTATACCATGACCACATTATTGATAATTATTATCAACTACGATGCGTAAAAATTTAAGACTGTAGATAAATATCGATTAAGGTGCACATTTTCACGTCTTCAGCACAGAACAGCGGATGGGTAGAGATGATAATACTGTCGATTTGTTTCTTGAACCGATGATGTGGCATTTTTGGACACTGAAAATTGTTGGCCTATCTGACTTTTGTTTTCCCCAAGGCTACCCAGGTTTTCTTTTTTATGGCGCCTGACCTGTATGAGCGAGATACCTAAACTGCTCCTTTCCTTTACCGAAACCACACAGAAAACAATACATTAAACAACAGACTAGATCTAGGCCTATACAAATCGAGCTGCAGTCACTGAATCAGCAAGGAGCCATTGCTGTTGCTGGCCGTCCACTGACTGTGAGTGTGACTAGGCTATCACACTTCAGTTTTGCGTGTTTTTCACAACAATCACGAATTCCCTCTTCTTAACGTAAATCTGTATACTCCGATTCTATTATATGACAATGAAAATGTTAATGCATATCAACAAAAAGAAATGAACAAAACATAAACTCACAGAGACACGAATACTGGACTCTCCACAAAGACAGAATCAGTGTTCTAGGTAATGGAAGACATTTACTTCCTGCAGGAATGAAGCAGGTGTTGAAAAACAAAATGTGATTGGTTCGCTCTGACAACCTTCGACCAATCAAACACATCAGAACATACCGTCCACAGCGGGGGACAGTTTGGATGAAAGTGTAACAAGAAACTCAAGGGAGAGGCTGATAGCAGAAGAGAATAAGGCGTTAAATTCAACCTTGCTTTCTAAGTGGACCGAGCTGCATCCATGTCATGACTCCTGGATGCCCTTCTGCTGTCGCCATATTTTTCAGGCCTACAGATTTTTTTTCCAGCTGCCATTGTCACTGTGTTAGACTAGAGCTCTCCTTCCCAAAGAGTCGAGAGTTAGGCTTAGACTAATTCAATAATTGTTTCATGAGATCATAGGCTGATGTGCCTGTCAGCCCCCTTACTCCAACCTCTGTGGCAAGGACTTTGGCTTAAAAACCGTATTTCGTATAAAGATGATTTTGAGATTTCTTCACAGTATTGGCTTGACCAGCGTACTTTTCAGTCTTGTAGATATGGGCTTCCTCCATTCTACTTTCAAACTGTATAGTGAATTCTTCGTCTTCTTCACACCATCATCATTTTGATGGTTCTGATGTGTATAGAACTGAGGGTTTCCACTAGCTAGGTTGTTGGTATGTAGAACTGGCAGTAGGGGGCTTCTGGGGTGGGGTGGTGGTGGTAGAGGATGGGGGAGAGGGGCTGGCTGGTCAGATTCAGGACTTGAAGCACTCCACAGAGGTTGAGGAGATAACCTCGGGGTGGGGGGGGGGGGGCAGACTGTTCCAGTCCCTGACAGTCCTCGGGAAGAAGGAGTACTTCCTGTAGTTTGTTTTGCAGGCAGGGAGGAGATAAGTCTCCCTGTGTGACTGTCTTGTGGACCGTGCTGGGGTGTTTGGTGTGGGCCTGAATGAGGTGTTGATGCTGACCTCTTCTCGATGGTATTTGAAGAAGGTGGTCAGCCTTGCTACTCTTCTTCTGTCTGCTAGGGTGGACCACTGTAGATGTGTCAGCATAGAACCGACACTTGAGGTGTGACGGTGGCGGTTCACAACCCATCGAGCTGCACGGTGTTGGACTTTTTCAATGTCTTCGATGTTTTTGGCAGTGTAGGGGTCCCAGACAGGTGAGGCATATTCTAGAGTGGGACGAACTAGGGCTTTGTAGGCTGTTTCCTTGATGTTGATGGAACCCACTCTCAGGTTTCGCCTGAGAAAACCTAAGGTCTTGTTTGCCCTGTTTGTCATATTGGAAATGTGGGTGTACCAGCTGAGGTCTTTGGAGATGGTGACCCCAGGTACTTTGTCTCCTCTACTCTTATGAGATTTTGGCCGTGATATGGTACGTGCCAGTCAGTGTGTTTCTTTTCCTGGAGATATGAAGGGCTTGGCACTTGTCAGGGTGGAAAGACATCCTCCATTTTGTTTCCCAGTCTGCCATGTGGTCCAGGTCCTCTTGTAGCTTCCTTTGGTCTTGGGGGGAAGTTACAGTTTTGTGGCAGAGAGTGTCGTCTGCAAAGACCTGTGCTGTTGAGGAGAGTTGTTCAGGGAGATCGTTTACAATGTAGAGGAGAAAAAGGGCAGGGCCCAGGACTGATCCCTGGGGGACTCCTGACTCTACTGGAACGGCCTTTGAGGAAGCACCATCAACAACCACCGCCTGCTGTTGGTTTGCCAGGAAGTTCTTGATCCATTTGTGGACCTGGCCAGTGATCCCGTAAAGTCGGAGCTTGTGGATAAGAAGGGAGTGGCAGACCTTGTCAAAGGCTTTCGAGAAATCCATTACTAGGAGGTCTGACTTTTTCCCCTTCTCCATGTTGTAGGATAGTTCATCCACAAGACCCAGCAGTTGACTTTTTCAGGATCTGCCTCGCCGGAAACTGTGCTGTTCCTCACGCCTGTATTGTTCACCCTTCTTGAACACAGGAGAGACATTTGCTGTTTTCCAGTCCTTTGGAACAATCCCTGTGTTAATGGAGGACTGAAGGAGAAGTGTCAGAGCTGGGGCAATTTCATCCGCAATTTCCTTCAGAAGGTGGGGGGTGATTCCGTCTGGTCCAGGGGCTTTGCTCGGGTTTAGGCCTTTTAGCAGCTTGCTGACTCCTGCTACTGAGATGTGGATGTGGTCACATGTGGGTCCTTCAGGCTCTGGACTCAAGCCAGTCCAAGTCTTGAATTCTTCTGGTGAGCAGGATAGTTTGCTGCTGAATGCCAACTGAAACTGCGCGTTCAGTGCTTCTACATTATCCTTTGCTTCTGTGACTAGCTTGCCAGCTACTTTCAATGGAGAGACACTGGCTGCTTCCGTGCGCTGAGACTTGATGTATGTCCAGAATGATTTCTTCTTTCCAGGCTTTGTTCCTTGGCTGTCAGTGATAAGGTTTTTCTGTGTAGGACACATAGGCTCTTCAGAGACTTTGCTGAACTTGGCGTTTGAGGGCTCTGACTTCGCGGTGGATTTTTTCATCTCCAGTCTTTTTCCATCTTTTATAGAGACTGTCTCTCCTCCTCATCAGCTTCTTGGTGTTGTAATCCACCCATGGCTTGCAGTTCTTTGGTCGGAGGGTAGTGAGTGGAATGTGCACCTCAACAACTGAGTGGAGCTTTTCTTTCAGCTATGTCCAGACTTAACGACAGCAATTTGATGAACAAGGTGGAGAACTGTATCCAGTCTCATGCTTCTCTGGCTGATGATTTTTAGGTGTGTTTTTTTTTCTTTCCGTGTTGTGGGAAATTTGCTGTGCACTTCCAGTCATCTGTTCCACCTGGCAGACCCTGTATCCGTGATCTGGACGTCACAGCCATTCCAGGCCCTGCTGTGCTGCTTCCTGCCATATAGAAGATTGCTGGATCTTCTGGTGGCATGCCTGGTCTTTCCCTTGTAATACTAATTGTTTGGGTGACCTGTTGAAACACATGATGGTGCAGCCATATGCGTCTTCCTTGGATGAGCGCTACTTTGCGTGAGCTGAGCTCAGGATATACCACTGTTTGTCTACCCTGCAGAGCAAGCACACATGGTCATCTGATGTCCCTTATTCACCAGATTAGCATTGGAAGGGAGAAGGTTTATAATATATACTATAGATCTATGTGAAGATGACATTGATCCTGAGAGGGGCCATATGCCACATGTCATTCAACATAAAGACTTCTTCGGAGTGTTATTTTCCCACATTGTTTGTTGCCCTTTTGGCCTTCTGGATTCTTTTGGCATCCTTTCTTGGTCTCTTGTATTATCATCTCTCTTTTTTGCCTCTGTATTAGCTGTTGACCACTATTCCATTTTCATTGAACCAAGTCCCTGCATGTCTCCTATTATTTCACTAACCATATGGCTTTTCCTCTCTGCTCCACTGCCTCCTGGATTTTCCATCTACTGCCAGTCTCAACTTGGGCTGGATTGATTTGACAGCATTAACTGCTGAGTCCTCAAGCATGTAAAGAAACCTGACTTTTCCCACTTTGTATTCCTCGACTGGATTTTCAGGATAGCTTCAGTTTTGCCTGGTGACAGTAAAAAGCAGCATCATTGAGTGTAGGTGGGACACAAAGCCATTTCCTTGTATTTGTTGATTTTAGCTTCTGTTGATTCCACTGTCTTAGTACTGATATCATGTATCAGTAGAGGCCAGAGGAGCTCAGTAGAGGCCAAAAGACCTTTGGAAAGGACATGAACTGCAGGCACCAGACTATTTGCCAAAAAGTTGACATTGGTCTATTGCTTGCAGGCTTTCTTCAGCCATTTGCTTGGTTTTCTTACCCCTTCATGTACTTTTTAAGAGTCAGTGTACAGTCTTTTGGGTTTGTTGACTGGCTCTTCTGTCACAGTTGGAATGGCTTGGTTTGCTGATAGTAAATGTTACTGTTTTGACTACTTTGTCTTTCCTTAGTGAAGGGCCCCACAATTTTTCTGGTTTGAAACTCATCATAGATGAGGCGACTAACTCATCTAACTGCTTCAGGATTTTGTGTGTTTCCTGTCCTTTTGTCAAAAGCATTGTTGTGTCATCCTTATAGTTTTTAGTCCAAATAGACTTTTAGAGGGGGCATTTGGCATATGTTTCCAAAGTTGGACCTGAAGTCCTCACTGCTTCTTTCAAGATGACCTCCATTGCCAACACAAACAGTATTGGAGAAATTGCACAGCTGATTGCTATGCCCATTTCCAAACTGATCCAGTCTATTGTGTATTCATTTGTGGAGAACCACACTGAGAAGCCATGAAAGTACCTCAAAAGTATTAAACTTGGATATGGGATCTCACCTGTCTCATCTGTTGGCATCACCAGGTTCAGTGTTTGCTGCTGCACTCGCTGACACTGCCACCCTCCTCCAAACAGCTTGTCTTGACTTTTGAGGACACTTTGAATATTTAGGCCACTGATGTTGGATGTGGAATCAATGGAGGCAAAAAGGGATATGATAAGACGAGAGGTGAAGAAAGAAAATGATGCCATAAGAATCCAGAAGGCAGTCCCTTGAGGCCAACAAGGGCAATTGCCTATCTTAATCATGAGCTTGAATTAATCAATCTTCCTCAGTCCTCATATATTCCCAATAACAGTACTGAAATTGCTGTTCTCAAGGTAACAAACGACATGTTTTTTAGTCTTGGCTCTGGAAACATTTCTGCCTTAATACTGTTGGATCTGTCTCCTGCGTTTGACTCCATTGACCACAAAGTGCTTCTAAATATACTGCTTTGGGGTCTCAGATATTGTGTTGAAATGGTGGTTAATATCCTATCTGTCTCCTTAAACATGGTCAGTTGTCATTAAAGACTGGTCCTCTGACAAAAACATAACTTTAACTTGTGTTCCACAGGGAACTGTAGCCTGACCAGTTCTTTTTACCTTCTACACAAAACCCCTTGCAGATTTGATCAAGTATCACTTGGTCGACTCTTTAAAAGTCATTCTGTGATGGCACTCACATATATGTCTCTGGCCATCAAGCTAGCATGTCACTATCAATATCTCCTTTGGAAAGTTGTATTGTTAGTATCAATCTTGGATGCTTGGAAATAAACTCGATGATGACAAAACATAAAGTAGAAGGCCTATTTCTTCATTCTTTGTCAAAACAATTTTCCACCCCTCAGCCAAAGTCCACCTCAGTCTGTGATAATGATACCATCCAGTTTTCTCCTTCTGCTCATATCTTTTCTTTCCTGTAACAGAAAACTTAGTGTTGATTTACACGTTAAAAACATTTTGCCATTCAGCCTATTGTGAATTACATCATCAGCAGGACCTGTCAGTTCATTTCCACTGATACCACAAAAACTCTGGTGTGTGCCTTTGCCATCCTATCAAAATTAGACAGCTGTAAATCACTTTTCTCACACTGTCCCAGACATCATCTTGATAAGTTGCAGAAAATTAAAAATTCTGCAGCAAGACTGGTATTCAAAGCCTGCACTGATTTCCTGTGCAAGCATAAATAGGTTACAAACTTTCAGTTCTTTGTTACTCTTTGTGTGTGTGTGTGTTGTATATCCTTATTGGATTTGTGTGTCTGTTATGTTGCATGTTGAGTAGTAAATTATGCATTTATTTATGTCTGATGGTGAACTGGTCTGTTACTTTTATAATTTTTTTTGTGTCTTTGTTGCTGCTTATTGTAAAATTACGTTTTATAACGCCAGTAAAATGCACAGCACTCTAATAATCTGTTAAGGGAATGTGCAATACAAATTCTTCATTCTTATTCTTATTCTTATTATCATCATTATTATTATTATCATTATATTATCATTATTATGTTCTTTGGGACATGATACATCTTGGGAGATATTTTAATCATCTTGTGCAGGACTGATCCATACTCATTTTCAACAAGGTAGGCTACATAGTCCGGCTAAAGAGGCTGGGAAAGATAAAGAGGCCCAACTCATGGTTTTCTGCATTGTGCGGAGTGAGTCCAGCAACCAGCCACTCCCATGACCACTTAGCATGATAGGCTAGCTGAGCACTGACTATTAGACACTTGGATTAAGAACATCAGTCAACACCTAGTGACATCCTGATTATTTTATTACTATTAGACCGCACTTAAAGGTTATATACAGACATTTACTCTCTGTCTCTCCCCTACTCTATTTCTCTCTCTGTGTCTCACACAAATACACACACAAACACACATCCACACACACAGAGTATATGATGGTGAGTGTGTCTAAGGGTATGTGTGTGTGACAGAGAGTGAGAGACTGAGAGAGAGAGAAGAGAGAGTGAGGCAGAGAAAGTAAAAACCAAGCAATCAACATGCTTTTCTCAGTCATTTCAAATCACAGTCAATGTCTGACTACAGAACAAACGAGGATCCAAATAATGTGTAATTTATATATTTTACAGAATAAAATTCAGCAAAACTACACTGATGTCATTCTTGAATGTAACGCTCTGATAAATGCAGTTCCTAATGCTTGGAAACAATCACAGGGTAATAACTGTGACATAGATGTAAATCTATACATCATGAAAAAAACATGGAGTGATGCAGGAACATATGATACTAAACCAGCTGCAATCTTGAAAATATTAGTTAACAAAGAAACGGTAGTCTCAATCAATTTAACAATATGCACATAAAACTTTTGGCTCAGAAAACTACACTGCAAGAGAAATCACACTGTTTAGACACTGTCAGGAAACCTAACGAAAGAAACACAAGGTGTGTGTGTGTGAGTGTGTGGAAGTGTGTGCGACTCTGTGTGTGTGTGTTTGTGTGTGTGTGTGTGTGTGTGTGTGTGTGTGTGTGTGTGTGTGTGTGTGTGTGCGTGCAGCGGCGGAAACATGTATGTTAGAAAAATTCATGATAAATGTGAACATGTTCGTTTGAGACAGGCAAGAGACATGTAGATTTAACACTAATCACTTGATCTCTTTTATCATTGATATGAACTTTCATCACAAATTCTATGTTTTAAATAGCTATGCTTTGTTGTCAGTGGACATTCTGATTTTACTTGAGAAAGACATTAAAGTCGAAAATTTGACCCCTCTACAACAAGGTGTTCGGCTGTTGTGTACAGTAAGAAAGAAACAAATTAAGCAAATTACAATGGAAAATTCTCCATAATATATCGCTATACAAAATGAAAATAAAAGAAATTATCAAAGAAAATATCAAGTGTTCTTTTTTTTCTTTTTCTTTTCTTTTTTTTTTTTTTTGAATGAAATTGAAAACCTAAGGCACTCTTTCCACAAATGCACCTTAGTTAGAAACTTATATGAAAAGGTAGAGAAGTAAGCACTGCCGTTCACTGAAACAGTGTTAAATTCACTATGCAAATCATAGTGTTTGGTGTTCAAAGGCAACATATCAATACTGCATCAAGAAATACAGAAGAAATACAACACTTCTAATAGGAAAAATGTGCATTGGGATAAGTAAAAAGACAAGACTATAACACAGCTTTAGATTATATGTAAACTAGATGCAGATTAGAAAATGAACCTGTGTCATCCATAATAACAAAATGATCTGAAGATATAGAGGTTAGCCAAAATGTGCTGGCGTTTGTTCTTCATTTGATCCTCATGGGATAAATGTATATTGGTATACATGAAGAATAAAAAAGTTTTCCTTGTACATGTTTTTCAAACAAGACGTAAGATACAGGCCTCTAACAAAAATACACATGCACATGCATACATGCACATGCTTGCCAACATGCTCTCTAGTCTCATGATTCACTTGCAAGTGCACAAGCACATACATATATATAAACATACATATTCATGCACACGTGCACAAGCATATACAGACATAGAAGAATGGGGTAATTTGCATTTGAAATTGTGAACTATTAACAATAATGATGAATATTTGTCTTTATACTGGGCTGCATATGTCGATGTTACTGTAGCACATGCAGATACACACACCTACACATATAGATACACTACATATACACACATATGCATGCATGTGTGCACATATTCATACATAGAGGAATGGGACATTTGCATACATTGTTTAACTGGAAATTGTGTACTATTAACAATAATGATGAATATTTGTCTTTACACTAGTGTTGCACATGTCATTGTTACTATAGAGCATGCAGATATACACACACCTACGCATATAGATGCTTTATGTCACAGAAAATCCCATGCAAGATGCCATGCTGTAAAAAAACAAACAAACAAACAAACAAACAAAAAACCAAGCAAAAGCAGACTGTTCATTAATAAACATAAATGTACATGCACTAGATTGTGAAAGTTGTAAAAGACTAACTTTCCATTATAGATAAACATACAGACACTAGATAATGAATAGTGTATTACCACTTTATGTATAAACAAACATGACCCTAGATAATGAATAGTGTATTACCACTTTATGTCTAAACAAAAACAAAAAAAATCGATAAAGGACATATGAAGCACTCAGTTTAAAAAACAAACAAACAAACAAAACTTGGTGCTCCATGTACCTGCATGCCACTAAATTCCACACACATTAGTGCGATTGACTACCGACCGGAAGCTTGTGGGCTCGAATCCCTATCAGTCTCTTCAAAAATCAGTGTGGGATTTTTTGGCTCTAACCAGCACCTACCCAGAGCTGGACATGCTATGGGCTAATTGGGAAGACTGGGACCACACAGTCGAGTCTCATCCACTTCACGGATGCGTCATTGAGGGTGTTGCTCAAATCTTCTGACCAGCACCGCAGGTGTCTGTCTTTATCGGGCCTGGTTGACGCCAGGATATGATAGTACAACCCTGTCATGCAGTCTCGATCCTAGATGGAATGCCATAGCATGATGATCAACATCATCATAATCGCATTGTGGAAAACTGTGCCAGCTTCTGTGGCCATCAAGATGGTGTAGAAAATGGGACACACACACAAAAAAAAAGAAAAAAAGAAAAACAGTGAGCACAAAGGTAACCTCCCTGTGTGCGGTGATCTTGAAAAAAAAAAAGGTCAACACAAACACACACACACACACAGAGGAGCTCAGAGAGAGAGAGAGAGAGAAGTCTGAACTGATGTTTGATTAGTGTCAACTAAGAAGGGGGGAGGGGGAGATTTTCCTGGACATAAATCGGGAATCTGCGCGAATTGTGGCACCACACGCTTCGCCACCAACTTTTTTCTTCGATACCATCACCGTTCCATCCACGAAGGTGATATTTTAGGAGCAAGAAAAGGAAACAATTGTTATGAAACACAGAATACCATTTCGTCCATTGGCTTCTTTCGTAACACTTGAGTAGCCAAACGCATCAGGACAAATGTCTGTGGAAAAACTAATGCTTTAACTTCTTTCCTTGTGAACCAGCTTAAAAACAATAAATTGTAAGCGCAGAGTTTGTCTTCAGTGTAGTATTGTTGTATACATTACTTCATTTTCATTCTATAAGAATATTTTTTGTTCATTCTGCAATAAGCGACTTGAAACTAATTCTATAAACAAGGAAGGATCCCTTGTGAGATTCAAGGGAAATTATTCTTCAGATCTGCAAAAATAACAAAATGCAAGTACTCATGTGGATGTTGATATGCAATGAAATTCAGACTTTTGCATGCTAGCCATTAAACCTTTAAGTGACAAATAAATCCCTTCTATGGTAGTTTGAAGTTTCCTTGACAAGTTGGTTTGTAACCTACTTCTCCGGTTTTCTTGACCTTTTTTAGACTAGTGTGAGTGTTTTGTTATAAATCTGTTATCGTTTATCGTATGACTGTTGAGTACTCACTCACTGAACTCGGTTGCCTATTATTACTGGTAGTGGTACTGTTTCGAAGTTCGAGTAGTCACACAGGTTTTTTTTCTTAAGTTGGCGAATGTAAACTTTACCGCTCATTTTCACCTCGCACATCTTTCCCACGATATAACTGTTCCAAATAACTTCCACCACAAGATGAAGATGTAGACTCTAAATTTAACAAATTTCTTAATTAATAATTTGGTACACAAATCCTTTAAAAGGGATAGGAGTAGGGTTACTTTTGCGACCAGTCACTGTACCTAGTGTTGAGAGAGGTACTAACACTGTTGATTTCTGATGCACCGAAAAATGGGATGGTTAAATTTTATATATGATTTACCTAAGCCTAAGGTTTGTTCAAAGAAAAACGAATATACCCGAATAGAAGATGTGTCATAGGAAAGCAAGCAAGCAAGCATGCATGCACATGTATGCTCAATGGCAGAGTTTTAGTTTTGTCAAAGAGGTTTTGCTACGTGTAGACAAGTCCATACACGGATTTACATGCACAAAGCCATGAGAAATTAACACACACACTCACACACACACACCACCTTCTGTCACACACACCATTTTATTTAGATACAGAAACCTTATAATAGTCAGCACAGCTCCAACCTTCTCTCAACACACAGGCCATGCTGAAGTACTTACTCATTACAAATAACTTCTACCTTCTCATTATTCACCTTGTCTGTGGCCAATTAGTTTCAATTTCTCAAGATAATCTCCTTTTATTTGGAATAAATTATATGCACTGTCATCACTGAAAAGAATGTGGACTAGTAATTGCCTGATCCAAAGTCTGGATCAGCACAAATTTGTAAAACTTGTCCAACATGCTTGAAGTGACTTGAAGTGCAAAAAGGAAGGCAGTCTTTAACTGTGATGTTAGCTGTGACTTAAACTAGTTAAAGTGCTAAAGGTTAGGCAGATCCCTCAGATTATCTGGTGGTAAGTTCCAAACAGTGCAGTAAAACTGAACTAGTGAAAGCATATAAAAAAAAAAAGTACCAGTTGCATTAAGATTGCATTTTAGCACTGTCAGAAGCTTTTGTTTTGAAGATTGCAGAGTATGTGATGTTGATATGTGCAGAGGTGATCTGTAAAGTGTTGAAAAGAGCCATAAAAATATTGTGAATGCGAGGCTTGTAATTTTATATTGGCAGTGAGATTTGATTGATGACAAGTGGAATTCTTTGAGTACTGATGTTATATGATCATAAATTTTAAAAAAAATGATCAGACATTCTGCATTGTTTTGAATCACTTGCAGTCAAGAAACTTGTTTTACTGATGTGTTTATTATTTATATACATGTATATTTCTGTTTTAAAGGGCTTTGGTTTTTGAGAAAGTGCTGTGTAAATACTCATTATCATTACTGTATAATAATGTTTTCAGAACATATTATATGATCTCCAATAACATTGTCATTACTTCAGATCTTGTATAATAAAACATTTTTTTTATAATAAAAAATTCTTTAACGTATACCATGTATTTGTATTCATGGTGGGCAATGGCCTTCATATGAATAAACATCTGAATCTGTCTTTTTTGCAGAGTTGTTTATTTTGTTTCTAGCTGATATGCAAAATCCTGACATAAGTTATGCACTAGTTGCAAAACTTGTATAACTTTTATTGAAATTATACATTATCGCGACATGTTGTTATTTGTTTTTTATTTAGACTGCTGCAATATGGATGACTCGGATGACCATTCTGGTGAAAAGAAATGGCAATCAGAACTGGTTCTAACTGTCCAAAAGAAAGTGCGTTCTTGTTCTTATAAATTCATTCATATTATTTTGAGTAACAGCATGGAGTTGATGTGTCTATTGGATTCGATTTTTTCATTTGTATTGTTTATTTATGTATTTAATTGTTTAATTCCTGAAGTGTTTATATATTTGCTACAAAGGAAGTTTTCAGTAGGAAATTTAGGTTACTCATGTAATTGTGAGTGCATGCATGTGTGCATGCTTGTATGTGTGTATAAAGACATTTAAAGAAATGAAAAAGATGATTGGCAGGATGATGAAGAGGAATGTAGTATACAGAATATAATTTTTGTTACTGTGGCTTTTGTTTAATTTTTTATCAGGGTTGGAGGGTGGGCTGGGAGAGTGGAGATGATGGAGATGATGAAACATACTTGCAGCTGGAGGCTATCTTATTCAAGGATGGATTTCTGTGATGTGCTTGTGTGGGATATTGTTGCAGTCAGTTCATATTTGGGGGGCTGGATATCTTTGTATCCATTTCCACATTCTTGATCAGTGGTGGAGGTTGGGTTGGGAGAGTGTTTACACTGATATCAGGGTGTATGTCTGGTTTTTTTAATGAATTTTTTTCAAAATTACTGAGTTTTTTTTTTTTACATTGTAGGTGGAGATACACATTTCATTACAATACATCCTTGCTTGCTCCAGTGACAGACTGAAACAATGATAGACATAGAACCAATACCTAGGTAGGAATGGTAGCATATTATCTGTTGTTGCTGCAATTGCTACATTATTGTATTGATCCAGTAAATCCCCCCTCCCACCTCTAATGTTTGTATGTGTGAATATGTATATGTAAGTATAAATTTATTATGTCTGTTTTTGTTTTCTTGTGTGTATATGTGTGTCTGAAAGAGTGTGTTTAATAGATTGTATCACTACCACTTATTTCCATTTTCTTGCTGTGATTTGTTTTTATTTTTGATGAACTATATTATTGTGGCATTGATGTATTGCTGTATATATCAATATATGCATCTGTGTTTGTGCTGCATTAATATGTTGACTTGACACCCTCCCTCTAAATTTTTTATATTTTTTATAAGGTGCAGCGAGCATTCCCTGACATGGACTGTTTGTGCCATGTAAATGGAATTATTATAGGACCTCAAGACCTTGTCAGCATGTAGAACTTATGTGCAGGCTTATAGCTTATGTGATAATCATTTTGGATCTTCTCCATCATATGGTATCTTTGGTCCCAGTACATATTAAATGTAGTCCAAGCATGGAGACACTATTTTGAGAAACTGAAAGAGAGAGAGAGAGAGTGTGTGTGTGTGTGTGTGCGTGTGTGCGTGTGTGTGTGTGTGTGTGTGTGTGTGTGTGTGTGTGTGTGTGTGTGTGTGTGTGTGTGTGTGATTTATTGTTTGGTAGATTAAGGTCACTTGTCTAGATCTGTGAGGATTCAAGTGTGTACTGTGATACTCAGCATGAAGTGTTTTCAAGATTTGTGCCTGAGAGATTGAAATCATTTTAGCAGGGATGTCATATTGCCTTATGCATTGGTAATTAGTTTGGTTATTGACTGATTGAAACAAATACGTGTACATTGGGGGTGGAGATTGCTTCATATCAGCTGGAGCAAGTCCAGGCGTTGATGTTTTCCTGCCTGTGTATGTATGTTTTCCAGCTCATCTTCATGTCATTTCAATGGCATTGTCCTCATGCTGCTCATTTTGACTCCCTAAATCTACAAAATCCAAATTTATTCCATGGCAATCCTTTTGGCAGAAAGTATGAAGCTAAGGAAATAGCAGGGCCCAACGTGATGTTATGTCTAAAAGAGCTGGTGATAATGATTTTCTTAACTTGTATATTCAGCCATTCTTACCTCAACATGCACAATTTCAGAATTATTTCATCGGTGATATGAATTTCACTAAAAATCAGTAAAAATGACATGAACAGCCGAGCCTTGTGAAAATGATCCAACAAAAGAGCAGATTTGGTTTTACATCTTAAACCAGATCAAAACTTGGCAGATGGATTGAACATTTTAAAGCTGAGTGCACTGACCTTGAAGACACCTACACAGTACAAGCCAGGGTGAGCTATGGCAAAGGCGAATAAACTTTCCTTTTAGTAAAGGGACTGTTGGAAAACTAAAACAGATGGTGTGACATGATCTTAATCTGAAAAGAGTAGCTGCAAGATCGATAAAGAATACCGAATAGTTAACAGAGGATCTTGGAAAAAAAAAATCACAGTACTGGTAGGTTGAATGTTCATTGAACTTTCATTGGGCTAGATGGCCACGAATGCCAGTGTGATACGATCACAAATAGTGAAACATGAGTATTATTTTGTGGTATTCCCTTCAAGTTCTCAAATCAGGTGTGGGTATCTGCTGATGCAGAGACCTGTTGCTCTGTGGACTTAAACTTTTTTTTTTCGATACCAGTACCTCTGTCAATGATTGTTGATACTTCGCTTGAGAAGTCAACATTTAATGCTAGTTGGTACATGAGCAGTTCCCAGCTGTCGGCATTAAGAGCATACAAAAACCCTGCTGCTTTGTTCAGTTCATAAGTATTTACTGATTTTGCTCTCTTAAGATACTCCCTAATCAACCTTATAGATGATGATAATGGGGTATCATGAACTACAAGGAGTATTCCCATACATGTATTACTGAATGAATGGTTACACCCTTTTTTGAAATTGCAATGACTGCTTAAATGTCTAAAACAGGAGAATGAATTGTACCTGTAGAATAATCAGTTTTGAGATTCCTGCATCCAGATGATTTTCTTTTTATGAGAATTTGTTACTTTGTTACTGCTACAGAACTTAACTTTGCATTCTGGTAGCCTACTGTGAGATACTTAAAAAAGGGGTTTTGCTCTTTTCTTGAGTTCATGACATTTATCAGTACAACATTAGCTACCCTGACAGTAAGTGATTGTTGAATTGAACTGTTGTCAGTTGTCTGGAGTGTTGGAGATCAGTGTCGAGCCAAGTGGTCAGGGGACAACCAGCTGTATACAGGTGTGGTTAAAAAACTGAAACATGTCAACACAGGAAAAGTTATTGCCCTTGTCAAATTCAGTGACTACGACTCTGACGATTGTGAAGAAATCGATGTTGAGCAGCTGCTGAAGATTGCGAAAACTACTGATGGGAAAAACACAGAGAAACCTTTAGCTGAAGGTAAGTAGGAACTTTGGCTCAGTCTATTTAGATCCGGGGAAATGTACTTAGTTAAAATACCTGTATCAGTATCAACAGATCAAGTGTTAGCATTCAAAAGCCAGGTTGATGTTCCTGTGTTAGTTATTGTGGAACAAAATACACCTTAAACACTTATTAAACACTTGAGAATTTGTTATGCCTTTGTATAATATTTACCTCAGTAATGTTTGAATTGTTCCCAGCAACACATGAGAAAAGGAACGAAAATGTCTTTGATGAAACAAGGCAGACACAAAGTTTTGGCCAGCTGGCCTTTGTCGTGTGTGCACAAAAGATGACAAAGAAATAAAATCATCAATTTTAGGGACACCCCCCAAAAAATTTGTTGTATTTTCTTGGTGCCTGGAGAGGTGATCTAGAAAAATGATAGTAACAGAGTTGGTTTCTGAAGTGAAAACTGGATCAAATCACACTGGGTTGTTGTAACATCTAGCTTGATCAGAAAATTGGCTGTTGGTGTCATTTTATTTGCATTTTTTGTTATTTGTAGTTGTTGTTTGTGTGTGTATTTTGTGTGTGAGTGTGAGTGATTAAATTGTGCGTGTGTGTGTGTGTGTGTGTGTGTGTGTGTGTGTGTGTGAAAGAGATAGAGCTTGTGCATTTGTGTGTGTGTGTGTGTGTGTGTGTGTGGGGTGTGTGTGTGATTTACGTATGTAATATATGTGTTTGAGAAAGAGAGAGGAGTTGATTTTCTTGTGTGCATATTATATCTGCTGGAGAGGAAAGGAGTAAAAGAAAGTTTTTACACTGTTTCAGATGATGACTTTATGCTAAACATCAAAGTCAACAATGTGCACTTATATTTTTTAATGATGTTATGGTCAAAACAGAAGTGCTTGTGAATGTTTGATCTCAATCAGCAAGTCAGAAACAGTGTTTAGAGATTTGCTCAGATAACCACGACATCCACTTTGTGAAGTAAGCCCTATTGTGTGTTTAAAAGACAGGTTCTAAACAAATTAGTATCAACAGTGCTGTTCAGGTGCTCTTCTCATTTACTTTGAGTTTGTATATTACTGTTTTTTTTTAATAGACTTGTTTTCCTTTTTCTGTTTTAGTTCATTAATTTTAGTTAACACTAAGAACGAGAAGATTTTTAAAAGAAATTTTAAGGTTTTACAATAGAAATATGCAGGAGTTTTGTCTTTTTAAAAGACATTATACTTAAGGTTCTTGTAATAGAATTATGCATCTTAATTTTGACTGATTTTCACTGATTTTTCTGTTTAAAATGGTTATTTGAGCTTTTATTTTTTTTATAGTTACTACTATTTTTTAAGAAATATGTCACGAAATATGTCACGTTATGTTTGTTTCTCAGATGGGCTCGATGAATATGGTACCAGTGTCAGTGGCTTTTTCAAGCCATTCACTGGCAGTGAGGACATTTCCCGACTTGAGTGAGTATTCAGTCTTCATTTCAATGCTTTCAAAACAAATGTAGTCTTGGGGAGGTGGTGTTTAAAAAAATCAGCAGTGCTGATAGAATAAGAATGCATTTTTGGTTCAGTATTGGAAAGACGGTAAGTCGGTCAAAAAGAGATATATTTAAAACAAAGAAAGAAACAGAAAGATAGACTGAAAGCAAAATTGAAAAACAAACAAGAGAAAACAAGAAAACCCATGATAAGAAAGGCTGAATATTCAATTGATGTAAAAGGGCATTCTGTCAACACTGAAAGACTGTTTATATTGGCTGATAGGGTATATGATCAGTCATCCAACAGTCACTGTTCAACCAAGCAACTAGCTGACCTGCCAGAGTAATTATCTTTCCTAAACACAGCTTTCTTCAAAAACAAATGTCAATTTGAGAGCGTCTTATATTTGATATATCGCATCACAAATGATATTTTAAGATACTAAGATTTGGATTTCAGTTTTGAGATATCGGCACTTTTTATAATCTATTCTAAAAAACATGAAAGAGTCCAGATATTTTTGCAAATCCAACTTATGTAAACAACTAGCTTTCTAGCTTTTGATCCTTTCACAGACACAAATATGGACACGAAAGTGACTCAGACTGTGATGAGAGATCCAGTTCATCTGACTGGATTTCACCCACACCATATCAAACCAAGGGCAAAGTGTCAGAGTGGAAAATCAGAAGTCCTGCTAAATCACAAGCCTTCTCTTCTCAGCGGCGTAAACGTCCACTAGTGAAAGTTAAATCTTCGCAGAAAAAGGAAGCTGTTGGACAAAGAAGAGAAAATGTGCAGACTGACAGGAAAAACCAGTAAGTATTTCTGTTTTTTTTTTGTTCAGTAAATGCAATGTACCAATGCCATGGGTCTAGGTATTATAATCATGAAAGTGGATCTCTCTTTCTCTCTTTCTGTCTGTCTATCTGTCTGTCTCTCTCTCTCTCTCTCTCTCTCTCTCTCTCTCTCTCTTTATCTGTCTATCTATCTATCTATCTATCTATCTATCTATCTTTCTATCTATCTGTCTGTCTGTCTGTACCTACCTATCTACATCTACACACTGTCACAAATGACATCAAGCTACATGCATACCACTGCAGTATTTTGAACCATCAGTAGATGTTATTCTGATGCCTGTGTTCATGCCCCATGCAGTGTTCGTGTGTGTCTTTATTTTGGCGACCTGTTTCAGTAGGGTTTACTCTAAAAGCTTTGCTAGGAAGAATAGCTTTGTTGCCATATGTTCTTTTACATGTGCTGAATATTTGATGTATTTGGATCTCATCTGATCAGAAATGCTTGCCCACAGACTATTTCAAAAGATATAGGGGGAGGGTGGGGAAAATTCCTGTCCAGTGTAGGAATTGAACCTGAGAACATTTGTTAAGTGAGTGCTGTAACCATTAAACCATTGTACTGTATGCAGAATTTTGACAAAATGAATTTTATTGGAACAGAAGAATAACATCAGATGATATTGCACCCAGCAAAACAGTTGCTGTCAGAAGTTCTGCACGAGGGTCATCATTGGATGTAGAGCTAAGAGACACTGCTGAGAATGATTCTGCATTCTATCTCACTAGTGAGGAAGGTCTATTTGAAGGTATGTGCTTTTGTGTTCAGGTTTTTTTTAATCCCCCTTAAAAAATGAGATTATTTCATATTGATGGGAGAGGCGTGTGTATCTATAGATGTGTGTGTATGTGTATGTGTCTGTATATGTAACTGTATATATATCTGTGATGAAAATTGTGGACACATTTTTCTTTGCTCTGAATTAGTGGATCTTTACCAGATTTGAGTAAAGGTGTGGACAGTCTCTCATTTTCCTTGATGCACATTAAGTTTTATTTAAGAGGAAGCTTTTTCAGTGTCACAGTGAGTGATATTCTATATGAAGCTTTTTTTTAGTGTCACAGTGAGTGATATTCTAGACCAGAATATCATCTATATCTTCATGATTACGCCATCTGAATCAAAAATTGTCAAAAATGATTGGAATCAACTTTTAACGGTAGCTTAAGAACAAAAGTTGTTTTATATAAATATATCTCATTTTGTTCTTCATTCTGTGTCTATTGATGTGCAACAGTTTGGTCTCAGCAGTGAAGAGAAAGTACAACAAAAGTATGGTTTTGGCAGAAACTGAACTTTAGAAATTGATAGATACACATTGAAGAGAAAGGTTAGGTATTACAGTCCCAAACAACTTTCTTCTTCCAGACACATTGAAAAGCACTTCCTCAAATTTGTGATGAATTTAATGTGTGTATAGGTATGTGTTTGTGAATGCATAAGGTGCATGAAGTTTGGTTAGCTGGGATGGAACTGGATGAATGGTGTGTTCATGAAGTTCATGTGAGATTATTGATATCACTGTTCAAGTTCCTGTATGTAAAAACTTGTGTAAAAAGTTTTGAGTGTGTGTTTGAGCAAGTGTGCATGTTTATGTGTGAATGTGTGTGTGTGTGTGTGTGTGTGTGTGTGTGTGTGTGTGTGTGTGTGTGTGTGTGTGTGTGTGTGTGTTTATTAATATATGTGTATATACATATATATATGTGTGTGTGTGTATATATATATATGTGTGTGTATATAGATATAGATAGATAGATAGATACATAGATAGATACATAGATAGATAGAAAGATAGATAGATAGATAGATAGATAGATAGTAGATAGATAGATAGATAGTAGATAGATAGATAGATAGATAGATAGGTGGAGAGGTGGATATAGACACATACACACAGACACACACACACAGACAGACACACAGATACAGACACACAGACAGACACACAGACACAGACACACAGACAAGACACACAGACACAGACACACAGACAAGACACACAGACAGACACACACAGACACAGAGACACACACAGACACAGACACACACACAGACACAGAAAGACACACAGACAGACGCACACACAGACACACACACAGAGACACACACAAACACACACACACACACGCACAGACACACACACACACACACACACACACACACACACACACACACACACACACACACACACACACACCACACACACACACACACAGACATACGCACACACGCAGACACACACACACGCACACAGCACACACCACCACACCACACGCACACCACACACACACGCACACACACACACGCACACACACCACGCACACACACACACAGCACGACAAAACCACACACCCACACACGCACACACACCACCCCACACACAGCACACACACAGCACGCACGCACCAAGCACACCACGCACACACACACACACACGCACACGCACACACGCACCACACACACACACACACACACACAAAACACACACACACACACACAACACACACACACACACACACATAATATGAAGAAAAGTTTAATTGCCCAACAGGTACTTCATGGGACAGAAAAGGGCAATTAGGATCCAAATTTTAGCAGATGGCGTGCATATATATCTCTTTGTGTGCGTGTGATGTTATGTTAAACTGTAATAGTTCTTGAAGTAGCAGTAGTAGTTCCACATAACTGCAGTTACTTGATGGTTTTATCTTCATGTATAGTGTTGATTTGGATGACTTGTTATGTTTTTGATAATGTGATGTTACTTTGTTCAGGTTTTGATGAAGATGACATGGAGAAGCCAAAGTTCAGTTTTGCAGCTCCTTCAGAAAAAGTGCCATTTTGTCTTGATGATAAAATTAACATGCAGGTTGGTTTGACACACACACACACGTATGTATATATGCACACATATGCATACATACACATGCGGTAACTTACACATGTGTAAGTACATGTGCTTGAAGTAACTTACATTTTCTTTCTCTCTTATATAGGTACGCTTGAATGCACACGCACACACACGCAAGCGCGTATGCATGCACGTATGCACACACGCATGCATGCACACACGCACGCGCGCGTGCACGCACACACACACACACACACACACACACACACGCACACGCTTACACACACACACTTGCGTATATGCACAGAGGGGTATGGAGAGAGAGAGAGAAAAATGAAGAGAGGTATGATTTTCTTGTTAACAAAGTTAGAGGAAAATTATGTACAATCAATTGTATTTGAAGGCGAACGACAACAGTTAAAAGATTTAATGAATGTAAAGTGACTGTGATTGATAGTATTGATTGTGTGGGAAAATGCTATTTTTGTCTGTTTCACTGATCTGTTTGCAAGCCTTGCATGAGCATATACACATTTCCCAGCACAAGTCCCTTTTGTAAGTGCTTATGTGTTTCTGTTTGTATGTGTGTGCTTAGTTATGTTTAGATCGTATAAGCCTGATCAGGAAGTATCTCTCTGTGGAAACAACTGCAAAACTCGTTCTCTCCTTCATAATGTCTCACATTGACTATTGCAATTCACTCCTATCTGGTCTTCCTGCCTCCACCATTCACATCCTGCAGCACATTCAAAACAATGCTGCACGCCTTGTACTAAAAAAGAAAAAAGCTGACCACATATCTCCTCTCCTGGCACAACTTCACTGGCTCCCTGTATCAAAGCGCATACAGTACAAACTAGACACCATGTGCTACAAAAGCCTCAATAACGCAGCCCCCGATTACCTGTCAAGCCTACTTGAGATCTATGTTCCCTCACGTACCCTCCGCTCTGCCTCCGATCCTCTGACTTTTCGCTTTCCACGCACTAAGCTCAATACCTATGGTCCACAAGCCTTCTCTGTTTCTGGTCCACTTTCCTGGAACAAACTTCCTCTCTCAGTCCGTCAGCAACCTACTTTTGTCTCCTTCAAGTCCGCTCTCAAAACTCACCTTTTCTCCTCTGCATAAAATCGTGACCTCACTCAATCCCCTCTGCAGCCTGTCTCCACTCGGAGGGGAATCACATTGTAATATATAATTGTATATAATATGCTCTCTATAATTTTCCATTGCTTTTATTCTTTCTCCCCATTTATAGCCGTGTGCGTGTGTGTGTGTGTGTGTGTGTGTGTGTGTGTGTGTGTGTGTGTGTGTGTGTGGGGTGTGTGTGTGTGCGTGCGTGCGTGCGTGCGTGCGTGCGTGCGTGCGTGCGTGCGTGCGTGCGTGTGTGTGTCGTGCGTGCGTGTGTGTCTGTTTTAGCGCTTAGATTTGATTTTATCAAGATTTTGCGCTATATAAAATATTGTATATTATTATTATTATTATTATTATTATTCAGGTATGCTTTTTGTGTGATAAATTGGGTGAAGTGGACAATGCTGGGAGCATATCTTTAGATTAAGTGCACAAATGCATTGATATGTGCTCTTTTTCTTTTTTTTTTTCTGTTGAAGGATTGTGTGCGTATTGAAATGGTTATAGCTATACGCAGTCAGCTGGACTTTCAACAAAAATAACAAATAACAAAAAATGCTTTATGGATATAATTATATATCATTGGATACCTGCCCTGCTGAATCAGAACATGCGAGATTACCAGAGAGAGGGAATTGTATAATGTTAGATACCTGATTCATGCTTGATAAATATTATTGTGCATAGTTAAAAACCTAACCCCTGTGAAGATGCCAGGGGCTCTTTCAGTATAAATGGTATCCCCACCTTCTGGAAATTCTGTGCTAGAAATTTCCTGTTGTCTGTCATTGTCTTTGTTTCTACCTGTTCCTTTGCTTTCTGTCATTTCTTCCTATCATTTTCTGCCTTGCTGATCCATTCACCTGTATGTGTTCGATAAAGTCTTACTACTTTCATAGGATTGATAATCGGGTACATGTACTAAGTGGATTTTTGGCTCTGGAGAGGTGAGATATGCGGAAGCAATTTTAGGTAACTTAGGTCTGTTTTCAGATGTGTTTTTGTGTCCTTACTTATGTTTCAATTTGTATTCAGTATGTTTTTTAAATGTGCGATAAATTGGTCGGAATGGTCAGCGCCAGGGGCATATCTTAAGATTATGTGCATGAATGCATTGATATGTGTACTTGATTTTCTTTTCTATTTTTTTTTCCGGTTGAAGTATCATATGTGTTTTGAAACAGTTATAGTCTTGATATGGCTTAAAGCAGTCGGCCTTGTTTTAAACAAAAACTATAACAATAAAGTAAAAACCTGATTCATGGTTTGTTATGGTATGATGGTAGATACCTGATTCATGCTTGATACATATTAGTGTTTTGTGCTTTATAATTATTACTGTGTATTGATCGATACTTTACCCATACTTTATAAATACAGTTGTATTTTACTAGATACCTGCTCCACTGAATCAGTACCTGCGAGATTACCAGAGGGAGGGAATACAGTTCCTATACTCACACTACAAACAGAACAGAGGAGCTATTTTGGGGGATGACATGGGCCTGGGAAAAACCGTGCAGGTATAATTTGCTGATTTTGACATCATCATCATTGTTGTTGTCATGGTCATTGTTGTTATAATCATCATGATTGCATTATCATCATTATCATAATTATCATAATGACTACATTATCTGTCAACCATGCCCACCTGACCCTTCCTTCTCTGGCACACCTCTTACTACTTTTACCCCAGTCTCACAAGAAGAAATTCTCAACACAATCAGATCCATGTCGTTCAAAACCTGCGAACTAGATCCTCTTCCAGGTTCTCTCTACTCTGACTGTCTCCCTATGCTCCTCCCATTCATCACTGACATCATCAACACTTCTCTCCAAACTGGAACTGTCCCAGATTCTTTCAAGTCTGCTATTGTTCACCCTCTCCTCAAGAAATACAATTTAGACCCAAATGAACTGAAAAATTACCGGCCTATCTCTAATCTCTCTTTCTTGTCAAAACTCCTTGAAAAAGTTGTCCTCAACCAACTGAACTCTCACCTGTCTGCCAACAATCTCCTCAATCCTTTCCAGTCAGCCTACTGCCAGTGCCATAGCACTGAAACTGCCTTGCTACACATTCTCAACAATCTCCTCCTTGCAACTGATACTGGCAAAGTCTCTCTCCTCACACTCCTTGATCTGTCTGCAGCTTTGATACCATTCATCATGGTATTCTCCTTTCTAGACTTCATCATACTTTTGGCATCTCTGACATTGCTCTCTCCTGGTTCACTTCATATCTATCAAACAGAAAACAAACTCTTCTCATCAATGGCACTTACTCTCAACCTGCATACCTGACCTGTGGTGTTCCACAAGAATCTGTCCTTGGCCCTGTTCTTTTCACTCTTTACACCTCCCCCCTGTCCACCATCGTCAACTCCCACTCTGTAAAACACCACTTCTATGCTGATGACACCCAACTTCAAGACAGTGACTCACCTGACAATATACAGCGCCTCCTGACTCACACCACTGAGTGTTACTTGGACATTAAAAATTGGATGACATACAACAAACTTCAGCTAAATGATGACAAGACAGAAGCTATCCTCATTGGCACCCGTCAGAAACTTTCTCAGCTGCCTCCTCTTTCTCTCCCATTATGTAACACATTAGTCCCATTTTCTGATTCAGCTAAAAACCTTGGTGTCTGCATTGACTCTACTCTCTCCATGAACAACTTTGTTTCTCAAACTGCCAGATCTTGCTACTATCACCTCCATCGTATAAGCCTGATCAGGAAGTATCTCTCTGTGGAAACAACTGCAAAACTCGTTCTCTCCTTCATAATGTCTCGCATTGACTATTGCAATTCACTCCTGTCCGGACTTCCTGCTTCCACCACTCACATCCTACAGCGCATTCAAAACAATGCTGCACACCTTGTACTAAAAAAGAAAAAAGCTGACCACATATCTCCTCTCCTGGCACAACTTCACTGGCTCCCTGTATCAAAGCGCATACAGTACAAACTAGACACCATGTGCTACAAAAGCCTCAATAACGCAGCCCCCGATTACCTGTCAAGCCTACTTGAGATCTATGTTCCCTCACGTACCCTCCGCTCTGCCTCCGATCCTCTGACTTTTCGCTTTCCACGCACTAAGCTCAATACCTATGGTCCACGAGCCTTCTCTGTTTCTGGTCCGCTCTCCTGGAACAAACTTCCTCTCTCAGTCCGTCAGCAACCTACTTTTGTCTCCTTCAAGTCCGCTCTCAAAACTCACCTTTTCTCCTCTGCATAAAATCGTGACCTCACTCAATCCCCTCTGCAGCCTGTCTCCACTCGGAGGGGAATCACATTGCAATATATAATTGTATATAATATGCTCTCTATAATTTTCCATTGCTTTTATTCTTTCTCCCAATTTATAGCTGTGTGTGTGTGTGTGTGCGTGAGTGCGTGTGTGTGTGTGTGCGTGCGTGCGTGTGTGTGCGTACGTGCGTGCGTGTGTGTGTGTTTCAGCGCTTAGATTTGATTTTATCAAGATTTTGCGCTATATAAATATTGTAATTATTATTATTATTATTCTTAATTATTATTATCATTGTCATCATTATCACAATGACTTCATTGTAATGATCATTTTGGTCATTATTACCATGATTTTATTATAATGGTTGTTTCATCTGATTGTCATTATGGCTTCATTATCATGGTCATTGTTATAATAATTAACACCATGACTTCATTATCATGGTCATTGGCATAATTATCATCATGACCTCATCATGGTCACTGTCACATGATTATCGTCATAACTTTATTGTTATGGTAATTGTCATCATAAATATCATCATGACTTCATTTTCATGATCATTGTTATCGTCATGATTTCATTTTTATGCTCAACAAAATTATCGTCATGGCTTCATCATTATGGTCTTTGTTATTATCATGATTTCATCTTCATGATGGTTGTTATCGTGATGTCATTATCATGAGATTGACATCATAATTATCATCATGACTTCGTTATCATGGTCATTGTTATCATCATGTCTTCTTTATCAAGGTCACTGTCATCTTCATTATCATAAAGACTTCATTATTATGGGTGATGTCATAATTATTGTAATGATATAATTGTCATGCCATTGTCATAATGATCATTATGACTTCATTTATCATGGTCATTGTTATAGTTATCTTAATGACTTCATTATCATGGTCATTGTTATAGTTATCTTAATGACTTCATTATCATGGTCATTGTTATTATAGATATCATCATGACTTTGTCGTCATGCCAATTGTCGTAATTGTCCAGGGGAGGGGGAGAGAGTAGGAGTTGCTGTGTTTTGTGTGAGGATGTGAGTGAGCGTGATATGAGTGTGAATAGAGTGAACGTGATACCACCAAACAAAATTCCAGTTCTTTGAACTTGGCAATAAGATATCTTGTATCTGCCATTGTAATTGTCACCATGCCTTCATGATCATGGTCATTGTCGTCATAATTGTCATCATCTTCATATTGAAAAGCTTCATGCCAGAGTGAGTCAGTCATATTGCTTGGAAAGTGATTGGCTATGGCAAGAAAGTTTCATTGTATGGAGTATGGCAGAGCTGGGTATTAATCTGCATTTGCTGATCAACATCACCATTAACATCATAGTAGATGACCAGCATCATTATCATCATTGTCATCATCATTAAGTAGTATGACTTCAAGTATTGTGGATGGACTGCAGTATTGTTCAGAGAGGAGAAAATTTGTCTTGAAGACTGCAGGTAACAGGTAGGTCCAGGTTCTGTTATAATTTTTTTCATTACCACCATCATATTTTGGTCACCATTATTATCATAGCAACTTAACATCATTATCACTGTCATTAGCATTACATTTTGGTCGCCTTTATCATCATATCAACTTTTATCATTGTCACCATCATTAGCATCACATTTTGGTCACCATCATTGTCATTGTTTATTTTCTGTCAACATATTTTACTTGATTGGATTTAAAGCATAAAATTAAAACAGAAATGATTTATCTTGTTTGATATAGAATATCCTGTCTTTTGTGTTTGGAACTACCAAAACAATTGACTACTTTGAATTCAATAGTGAAAGTGAATGGCTTATTCTTCCATTTTGTTGGGTTTTGAGTTTATTCAGGAGCACTGATTGTCAATTTTATTCAGACAACATGAAACCTTATCAGAATATTTTGCACATATGTAAGAAGCAGCTTTCAGAATTGATGTGGTCATGTTTCAGCTTCCAAGTAATAGTAATGAGGTATAGTGTATTGTGGTTTGTCTGTTTTATCAAAGTGGTAGATGTTGACGTGTATTTGCTTTATGTATTTCTGGCTTCTGCTGCTTAAGCTTTTGTGAAGAACTTTGGGCTCTTTTGAGATGCGATGTTGTATAAGTAGTCATTATTAAGTCATTATTAATATTAGTATTATTGTTATGATAATTATTATTTCGTTGTTGTTGATCACTTGATGTTGTTGTTATCATCATTATAATTACTATCATTACTACTAATAGTAACAGTAGTATTTACATTATCATTACATTGAAGCACTTTAGTCAAATGCGGTCATTTAACGAGTCATTTAACCCGCTTGGCATGATGAGCCACAATCGTGGCTTTAACGTCCAAACATGATGAGCCACGGTCGTGGCTTCATTCATATCTCCTGCTGAAGACTGATCTATAATGCGAATACAGATTGACCAGTCAGAAGGCTTCTTTTGTGTGCTATAAAGTGAATACAAATGGACCAATCAGAAGGCTTCTTTTGTGTGGCCTCTGCTTTCTTTCACATGTTCACCATTTTGCTGTTCTTCAATTGGTTTCTACAAGTTTTTGCACAAAAATGAGTGAGATTAGGACTTACTGTGAGGTTGACAAGTTGGGACTCTTGTTGACAATGACTCGGGCAATGATTATGAGGTAAATATGACTTTGTTTTTGGGTCTGAATGGACAAAAGAGGTTTCAGCTCATGATGAAGGGTATTTTTAGCACTTCAGTCAAGTGGGTTGTCGTTCACTTTGATTTGTTTACATTGTACTTCTCATCACAGGTGCACGGATGTCTTCATTATTCTAACACTCTGTAATTTTACTTTCTCCTGCAAACAGGCATTTATTTTACTTTTATTGAGCAGTTCAGGATTTCTCCTTTATAAATATATACTTTTCTAGGAAATGTTTACACGAGAGCAGCAAAAATAAAAATAACTAGTAACCATCAACAAGTTGGCTCCAGTAAGTTTACTCCATTGTCTTATTGTACATTTTTAATTATATATCGTGCCAAGGGGGCAAGGTCTATGACAGAGATGGTCAGTCCAATTTTCCTACTTACAGCTATGTAGTTACTGTGTTACTATTGATGTGTCCAGGTGATTGGATTCCTGTCTGCGCTGATGGGGAAAGAAGGCAACAGGCGAGATGTGTTACAGCAAAAACCACGCTTTATTCGACTGGTGAGTGTTGATGTGGTTCTGACTTTCTTGAAAAGTTTACTCCCAAGGGAATCTGGACGGGAAAATACATAGAGGAGAAGATAAGAATGTGTACACATGCATGTAAGCAGGCCGTCATGCATTCACTTGACTACATATGCAAATGCGCACATACGTATACACACATACATTCACACACACACACACACACACACACACACACACACACACACACACACACACACACACACACACACACACACTCACACACACATGACTGCACTTAAGCATTCATTTGTCTATATATGCAAGCGTCTAATATCACTCATAGTGAACAGACGTTAAATTAAAGAACGAACACACGCATGCCCGCAATCACACATCCTCTCACTCACATGTATATTCACTTCTTGGACATGTGCATGCAAGGAGACGCAGACATGTACACACAAGAATAAGTACACACGCACACACCCCCAAATGTAGACTTTGGCTTTCCAGTGTTGCATTGAATACGGAGGGGGAAAAAATTCTGCTCAATGCGTAAGAGTAACTCTGCTTCATTGTGCAGATGTCAGACACTCCAGACATAGACAAGAAGAAGCAGAGTGGACCTGTGTTGATCATTGGTCCTGGCAGCGTGTTGTACAACTGGCTTGAGGAGCTGGAAACATGGGCCCACTTCACTGTCAGGTGTGTGTTTGTGTGTGTGTGTGTGTGTGTGTGTATGTGTGTGTGTGTGTGTGTGTGTGTGTGTCTGTGTGTGAGAAAGAGAGAGAGAGAGCTTGTGTATTTGTGTGAGTGTGTGTGTGTGTATGTGAGAGAGAGAGAGCGAGAGAGAGAGAGAGAGAGAGATTGGTTATTTGTGTGTGTGTGTTTGTGTGTGTGTATTTGAAAGAGAGATAGCAAACTTGTGTTTGTGTGTGTGTGTGTGTGTGTGTGTGTGTGGTGTGTGTGTGTGTGTGTGAGAGAGAGAGAGAGAGAGAGAGTTGTGTGTATGTGTGTGTATGCGTGTGTGTTTGTGAGAGAGAGAGAGAGAAAGAGAGAATTATGTGTGTGTGTTTATGTATGTGTGTGTGTGTGTGTGTGTGTGTGTTTTCAAGTGGCTGTAAAGGAGCTGAAAACATGGACCCACTATACTGTCACATGAGAGTGTATGCGTATGTGTATGTGCAACATGTGTGCATATTTGTACACATGAATATATACACATACGTTTGTGTGTGAATTGGTTGTGTGTGAATTAATGAGAGTACAATACAGTTGAGTATGTCTGTATGCATGCATGAATGTAATTTGTGCCCTGTATTATTGTTTTTAAGTATTTCTCTTTGTTTATGGTTAACTGACTCTTATGTGCATTGTGACCTTAAAATACTGAGTGATTCATGGTTGTGTGCACATGTGTGTGTGTGTGTGTGTGTGTGTGTGTGTGTGTGTGGTGGTGGTGGTGGTCTTTGATTTAATGTCTATTCACTAAAGTGATTTTAGACAAAAAAAAAAAAAAAAAAAAAAAAAAAAAAAAAAAGGGGGGGGGGGGGGGGGGGGAGGGGGGAGTGATAGAGGAGGAGTGAAGAAGATATTTGAAAGTTGTCAATTTTGAATTTGAGAAAAGATGATCCAGAAAACAACTGTTTTGAAGAGGGGAAGGTAAAACTAACAAATAATGTTACCATAAATATCGATTTAAACAAACAAACTGACAAACAAAATTAGTAAATATCCGGAAGAAATGAATAAAAAGTAAAACTAATAATTGACTAACCACAACAATGAACAAGTCAAATAACATTTTAAAGGTAATTCGCTATAGGACTTTTTGACAGGCTAACAAAAAATTCATACAGTAATGATGATGAGGCAAATATGTCAGAAACTGTACTCACAGATAGTGTTGGAATATGTCGTTTTACCCTAACGCAAGAAAGAATATGACTATGTGTTATCTTCTTTCCACACAGACACACTATGTTATTGGTATATTTTGTTTTGAATGCATCAAGTTTCCATCTGTACATAAGGGACTGTATAGTTCTGCTGGCATGAAGCTGCTTAAGTATTTTGCTAACTTCAAAGTTCATGTGACATTTATCATACTTTTTCTGTTTTAATTGGAACTGCTTCCAGACGTAGTTGTCCACTAAAGTGTAATTCTCGTGCAACGAGAGAGAAAGCTGGATATTGTTTGAATCTGGTGAGTTATTAGCTCCCCGTTTGGCAGCCCTGTCAACTTTATTATTATAACTAAAAGAACTATGAGAAGGTATCCAGCAGAAAGTAATATCAGTGCCTCTTAAAGATAAATTATGAATCAAGTGACTTATTTCCAGAATCATTTCTGATCTTGTTTGTAATTTTGATAATTCAAGAGCCTGAAGTACTGATTTTGAATCAACGCAAAGAAGTATCTGAAAAATTGTCCTAGGAAGACTTATCAGAAAGTTTAAAGCCATTAATATTGCAAAGAGTTCAGCTGTAAAGATAGATTTATCAAGTCCTATGTAGAAAGATTTTTCAATTTTGAGAGCAGGTATTAAAAACGCTGAGCCTGCTTTTCTTTCAATTACTGACCCATCAGTGTAAATTTTCAAATGATCAGAATATACGTTGTTTATATGACATTTAACCTGACTTGCCAGTAAGTTTATATTGTCTCCTTTTTTTAAATTAGTGTGGTGTACGTCAAATCGTGCTCTTTGGAGTTCCCAACTGGGTACTGGCGAAAAGGAAGGTCGTATAGATACAGGATCTACGTCTAGATCAATTCCTGAGCCTTTCATGACGTCAGATGTGTATGTTGCAAGTGTGACCTGTGAAGATATTGATTTAGCTCGTTTTGGAAAGTCGGTATCTGATCTCAGTTTAATTTCTGTTTCTGAGATGTTTTCTACGGTAGTGTTTCTTAACAAAAATTTAGTAGAAGCGACTTTCCTTTGCTCATCAAGTGGCAACAGTTTGATTTCATTATATGTCCGAAGACAGGAAGCATGCATTGGAAGACCCAGTGCAAGTTTGAAACCTTTACAATCTATGCTCTGCAGTTTTTTTAGTAAGTGTTTCGGTGCACTGAAGAAGATTTCTTGAGCATAGGTTAATTTAGATCTAACAAGCGATTTACAAAGATGAACAAGTGTTGATGAATCTTGACCCCATGTCTGTTTGCGAACTATTTTTAATAAATTTAAACTTTTTTGAGCCTTGGTTAATAAGTATTCAATATGCTGATTCCAAGATAATTTTGCTGTAAGGAAAACTCCTAAGAATTTAATCGACTCGTTAAACTGAAGAAGAGTATCTCCCAGTTTGAAAGTGGGAATATTTACTGGGTTAGCTCCATTATTAAATAAAACTATTTTTGTTTTTTCCAGGGATAGATGTAACTCATTTTCTACCATGTATCGCGCTATTTTATCAAGTTCTAATTGGTAGCATTTGCGTGTATAATTGATACAGCGCAAAGGAGTTTTCTTTTTCATATTTACCTGCATCCACATGCATAAATCGTCAGCATATTGAGCTAAAACTACATGCTTAGATACTTTACTGGGTAAGTCATGCATTAATATCATGAAAAGAAGGGGAGCTATAACGGATCCCTGAGGGATACCCATTTGAAGAATTCGTTTCGTGGAATATACATTTTCAATCCTCGTTTGAAATACTCTGTTTTCTAAGAAACACTTAACATAGCCAAAAATGTGACCTGTCAGCCCAATACTTTTAAATTTGAATAACAATCGGGAGTGCCACACTTGATCGTATGCTTTCGTTATATCAAAAAATGTAGCTAAAACACATTGACGTCTTGCAAATTGTTGTTTTATATTAGTAGTTAGCTTTGTTAGGATCTCTACTGGTGACCTGCCTTTTCGAAATCCTGCCTGATTTACTGGTATTATTTTATTCTTTTCACAATAGTGCATCAGTCTCTTTAAGATTATTTTCTCCATTAGTTTACATACATGTGATGTTAATGCAATTGGCCTGTAGTTTTTCAAATCGGTATTACATTTACCTGGTTTTAATACAGGAACCACTATTGTTTCTTTCCAGTTGTTAGGCATTATCCCACTATTCCAGCATTTTTGAAATATGTCATGTAGCAAGATTATAAAATTTTCTGGTAAATTTTTCAGCATCTCATTGGAAATTGCATCTAGTCCAACTGACGTTTTTTTACTTGGAAGGGACTGAATGGCATCTTTTAATTCTTGAAGTGTGAGTGATGCATTTATGTAGTGAGTATTGTCAGAGGCAGGGTCCTTATATACATCTTTCTTTTCATCTCGTTCCCTATAATTTCTATCAGAGACAGGGAGTCCTTCTACACGACAGGCCTCAGCAAACACGTCTGCAAAAGCTTCTGCTTTTTCCAATGAGCTAGGAATAGGGTTATTTTCTAGCTTTACTGGAATTGATGGCAACTTAATCCCGTTTTTCATTAATTTTAGTTTTTCCCAAATCTTTATCGTGTCTTTGTGGTTATTTACTTCACATTTACAAAAAGATGTCCAGTGTTGTTCTTTGGCCTGCTCTATGAATCTGTTACACTTAATGTTGGCACTTTTCATCGCTGTATGATTTTCAGGTGACCTGTTTGCTAAATAAATTTTGTATTTTTCTTTCTTTTCGTTCACTGCCTTTTGACAGTCCTCATTCCACCAGACATTTCCATGATGTTTTCCTATTTTTGACACTGTAAGTTTTGGAATTGAAATGTTAGCAGCCCTTAAGAGTGAGTTACAGAAAACTTCGTACGTTTCGTTTATGTTCATTGCTTCAGATAGATCTGTTCTTGTCTTTTCAAGGATTGCCTTAAAACTGATCCAGTCAGCGTTTTTATAATTAAACTTGGGTAAACTATCTATATGTGTGTGTGTGTGTGTGTGTGTGTGTGTGTGTGTGTTCATATTTTACAATTTAGGCTCTGTGTGTGTATGTGTGTTATGTAACTTGTGCTGTAAATATTTGTTGTGATCATTGTATATATGCAGTTGAGTAGTCCCTTTTATATGCATTTGATTGATCCTTGTGTTGGGGGAGAGGGTAGTAGGAGGAAAAGAAGTTCCGTAAACATGAGGTTGCAGTGCATTGAGATGATTGATGCCTCACTATTCTCTGGCCAACTTTTTAAGGTCAGATAACACCCTATGGCTCCACACGGGCTTTAAAGACACAACAGGAGTATATAAGGCGGGAGGCTGCAGCGAAGTCACTTGAATTCAAACCGTCGGCGAGATAACACACGCTGTCTGCTCTCAATTAAACGCAGATTACTCGAACTAGAGGGAATCTACATCGCTTGTTTTTGGCACAGACTTAATTATCAAACATTGCTTTTAGTTAGTTATAATCTTTGTAACAAAAAGTGTGGTTGTGTGCTTTTATTTGGAAAATAAAATCCGAATCGAAGGAATAGGGGCGGAGCTACGGTAACTTGATTGGCACATCCACCGAAAATAGAAAAGCATGTGGAAGGAAATTGCAAAGCAAAACAGTCATGCTGCCTGAACACACACACACACACACACACACACACACACACACACACACACACACACACACACACACACACACATCACACACACACCACACACACACACCACACACACACACACACACACACACACACACACACACACACACACACACACACACACACACACACACACACACACACACACACACACACACACACACATCTGAGGAGTAAATAAAAGCAACACTGACCTCTGGTGATAACAGCCTTTACCGAAGTCTGGTTTATCGATAGGGCTGGGGGATTCAAATTTCATACCAGCAACAGCACACACAGTCTGAATGATTTCACAAACTCAGCACTACCACTACTACACTTTTGTCAAACAACACCATATACTGATTTCTTTGATAAATAAACTGAATATAGCCTAGAGCCTGACTGTTAAAACATGAGCATATCCACTGCCAGTCCATTGCTGAGGATTTAGGTTACTGTAAAGCATCACGGCTCCAAAACAATAGGCAGCTGTTCTGTCTGGCTTGCCCTCTCTCTGTATATCTACTGATGTCAACACTGAAACTCACTGGTACCAGATATGAGAACGTCTGTAGGTCTAATGTACATACTGCCCTGTAAAATCCTACACCTGCCAAATGTGAAAAAGCCCAACAGGATAAAAGGACGACATGAAGTGGGTCTAGAAGCATCGGGCGTAACTATGATGATGTGTCAAGTTATGTCAGTGACACAGACCTGCTGTCATCAACATAGTCACTAATGTCAGCAAAGAGTATAGTACCTACGGTGTCAGTACAACACACAGTCACATGAGATAGTACTATATCACGTGCACGCTGCCATTCCAGCCACGATTACATTTGTCCAACTAGTTCTTTCTCTTCTATGTTTATATCCAACACTGTGAGAACTAGAATGATTTATTTCATTTAATACAACACAAAATAAGCACACATCTACATTCTCTGCAAGAAAGTTTGATCGCGGTAACATAGGCCTAACTGGCGGCAGAAGACAGACGGCGACCTTGCAGCTTCATTTCCTGCGGGTTGTTTTTCTTTCCCGCCGTGAGAGGCTGTGCAGGGGATAAACAATGCGTTTAGTGTCAAGTGAGTCTAATACTTTCCTCTTTGCAAGTCTTTCTCAGTGGAATGTGCCCCCTGTGGGGCCTCCTATATCGCGTGGTAACCGAGTCTGTTTGACCAGGAAACCCTGCCTTCCCGCGCATACCGTCTCCCCCCATCTCTCTTAGAATTTTGCAGGATAATTAATCATCAGAATTTCAAGTAGTTTGCCGCTTTGAGTTAGCATCACGAGTTTTTCGACGTATATATGAAATGGAAAATACAATTACAATCGATAAACATCACAAGCATAGTAGCAGAAACGAGAAGACACCAGAAGCAACTAATTTTTTTCATTGCGTTACTTCACACACACACACACACACACAGACGGGGGGGGGGGGGGGGGGGGGGGGATTAGGACTGTGTAGAAGGGCAGCTGTTGGAGAGAGGGTCATGGCCAGACAGTTTACAGTAGAAACACAACCTTATAACCAGATGGCTGTGTGGGACTTGGGTAATAGTAGTGCGTGTTGTGAGGACCGCTAAAAACTTGTAAAGTGTACGGGGACAGTGCCTTGGGTCAGGGGTTGGTAGTACCAGAGAAACTGCACTGGGCTGGTGAGTGCAGGGTGGGGGTGAGGCAGAAGAAAAGCTGCTTCTAGCACACAGCTTTTGTTTACAGCTGCCGACCACGTGCACTGCCTTATTTAGAAAAGCCACGCCTACACTCAATGCGCATGCGTCCCGATCCATTGGATCGGATGTTAGGCCTTTAAACAGAAATAACAGTAATTTAAACACCTTGCTGCTTTGCCTTCCCAACCATGAAAAGATTCAGGTACCCAATCGCAGGTGGATGGAGTCAGAGACCATGTGTGCAAAGTTTTTTCAATCCCAACTTAAAAGTATGCAGTTGGATTGGAAGGCATGAGCTCTACCTCTTTAATGGAGAGGTCTCTTTCTTGTGTACCATGATATGAAGTATAAAATGTTTCACGCTTTAAAGACAGTCTTTATCTGTTCCCCCCATGGGGATCCCAGAGGCTCTTTCAGTATAAATAGTATCCCCACCTTCTGGAAATTCTGTGCTAGAAATTTCCTTTTTTCTGTCACTCTCTTTGTTTCTGCTTTGTTTGTTTGCTTTCTGTCATTTTTGCCTATCATTTTCTACCTTGATGGTCCATTCACCTGTACGTTTGATATCCATTTGCCTGTATGTGTTCGATAAAGTCTTATGTACTTTCTCTCAGGATTGATAATTGGGTACATGTATTAAGTGCATTTTTGGCTCTAGGGAAATGAGATATGCGGAAACAATTTTAAGTAATTTAGACCTATTTTTATTTATGTTTTGGTGTCCTTAGTTATGTTTAAATTTGTATTCAGGTATGTATTTTGAATTCCTTGTGTGATGAATTGGACGGAGTGGTCAGTGCCAGGGGCATCTCCTTGGATTATGTGCATGAATGCATTGATATATGTACTTAATTTTCTTTTCTTTTTTTTTTCCTGTTGAAGTATTGTGTAAGTTTTGAAGCAGGCTATAGCCCTGATATGGCTCTGCGCAGTTGGCTGGGCTTTAAACAATAACAGTAACAGTAACAGTTTTAATTTGTGAGTGTCAGTCATGTTGCCTGTGGCTTTTTGTAGGAAGTATCATGGGGCAGACAAAGCATCTTGTCTTGTGGACGTTGGTCGAGGAAAAGTGGAAGTCGTTGTCACCACTTTTGAAACCTGCAGGGACAACATTGTGAGTTGTGAGAATTTTTTTTTAATCACAGTGTGTGTGTGTGTGTGTGATATAAGCATGTTCAAAACTCAGATTCTTTGTTGATCATAAGATTCAAAATGGGTGCACACATTTAATAAAATCATCATACACGAAGTATGAGAATAGATGATGAAGTTTAGCAGATTAAAACCTTCATGCATCATGTCAGAAGGGACACACAGAGAGCGTGTGTACAAAGTGAAGGAACACGTAATCACCTCTTTCGATTTGGGCGGTCATGAGCATAACCATTATTTGGACCAATGTTTCTTCTGGCCTGTGCACGCTAAAGATCACATGGCAGTTGAAAGTCGTGAAGACCAGGGCATTGCCCAACTGCTTTGGTATATAACATTGGAGAGATAGTTTGAGTTCCCTTGTCCCTCCCCTTTGTTGCACAACAGTCTCTCAATAGACAATACAGTGAATACTGAGTTTTTATTCCTTTTTGTCTACCACCGTATTTTTTTTCAAAGCATGCCTCAAAACGGCGTGGTGGTTGAACTTTATTTCCTTTACAAGTTCTATACATTAAAAACACATATGAAAGGCTAACTGCTTCCCAGCGCTATTCGCCAAAGAGTAACAGAACAGAGAGAATCGCGTTGCGTTGTGGAGTCCTGTTTCTGTCTCTCCCTGCCTCTGTCTCTGTCTGCCTGGCTCCTCCTCCTTGCCCTCCGTCTTCAGCTCCTTTTATGCTGGCTCCGAGGCAGGCTATAAAAATGAAACGTGACCACAGGGGATTTCCAGTGAAGGCTGTTAAAATGAATTCAAAGTTATCAGAATATTCGATGACCCTTATCGGCTGATAGTAAAACCCCCCAGCTTTACTTAGACCTGAAACGTGACCACTGGGCATTTCCAGTGAAGGTTGTTAAAATGAATTCATTTACTCAGACCCAGTAATCCCCCAGCTTATCATTCGCCTAAGGGTCACATCACATACTGACATCAAGGAGGTGGCTGCCAATCATTGATGTGTAACACCTTGAAGACCAATTAGCCTTCTTTCTTTCTGAAGTCTTGGTCAAAAAAAAAAAAAGAAAAAAGGAAATTGGGTGGAGCTGCACTGTCGTACTAACACAAGAAAATTTTCTTTTTCACATCGAGTAGCCCCTTTGCGGAATAAACTCCCAACTAACATAAAATTTGCGCAAGATACTAACAAATTTCAAGAATGTTTTGGACGAAATTCCAAAATTCAAAGAACTTTTCATCGATTTTGATGATTAAAGGCCTGATTAGGCTTATGCAAACAAAAAGAAAATGCGCATTTTAACACCTGTATTAGAAATAGTTGAGAAAGAGGGGACGTAAATAGACTGCAAGGCTTAGGCCATTGAAAGCCAGTCCCTACTACTACTACTACTATTACTACTACTACTACTACTACTACTACTACTACTACTACTACTACTACATACTAACATCAAGGAGGTGGCTGCCTACCATTGATGTGTAACACCTTGAAGACCAATTAGCCTTCTTGTCTTTCTGAAATCTTGGTCAGAAAAAAAAAAAAAGAAAAAAGGAAATTGGGTGGAGCTGCACTGTGACAGCACACCCTCAAAAGGGAAGGCAACCTGAGTTTCATGTGATAAATTTACAGTGACAGAAGAAATGAATATGCATATTCTGCAACATGATTTCACAAATTAACTTCTTTCTCAATTCTTTCTGTTTAGAACAATTGTTTTGTGAATTAAGTTTCTTCAATCATGCTATAAAACTTTGTCATTTTAGTTTTCTTTGTTTTGTAAAAAATTACACGATTTAAGTGATGTAGCCCAATTTGGTGGAGGTAACTTGGAGAAGTAGTGAAACTGAATTCATGTTTTATGTTGAAGTAAAATTAACCTGACTTATGTACAGAATTTTGTAATAATTTAAAGTTTGTGGGATGTTTCTGATGTGCAGTTGTATTCAGATAGGATGTCTTACATCATAAGATGTGTACATAGAAACTGTATGGGGGGAAATAATGAAATATATATTGCTTAATTTTGCATCTTGCTGTTTTGTTTATTTTGTACACATAATAATTATTATGTTATAAAGTTCTTGTTGTTATGTTCTGCAGAAAGCTTTGAATAAAATTAAGTGGGATGCTGTTATTGTGGATGAAGTTCACAGAATCAAGGTAAGTGTGTGTGTGTGTGTATGTGTGTGTGTGTGTGTGTGTGTGTGTGTGGTGTGCGTGCTGTATGTTTTTATGTATTTTAATGCATGTGTTTTTATGTGATTAAGGTAAACAGTGTACGTTTCTTTGGTTACATCACAGTGTATTTAAAACATGCAGGTATCTATAACAGTGTGATTGAGAAGATTTTCAGTTGTCACATACTATAAATTTATGTCATGGTACTTGTAGTCAGGTCACAGAATGATGTAATCAGGTCACTGAATGATGTAATCATATCACTGACTGATGCATGTGTACATTGGTATATGTGATTGTATTATTTGCGAACATTGTACAATTTCTTGTTTACAGATGAAAAAAAAAGAGAGCAAAGAAAGAAAAAAGAATCCCACTTCAAAATCTAACAAAAAACACCAGCCTACCTTTGACAAGGGTGTGTGATGGGGGGTTAGATAAAATGGAAAATGAACACAATACTCTTATGTGTGTCACAGCATAGTGTGCATGGGTTAATTGTCGACTGTAGTATTCCAGTCAGTGAATTGTCTGTTTGCTTTTTGAAAAATTTCTGTCGTTTAAAATGTCTGCTTTGCGAATATGTTTTTCGTCAAAGACAGACAAAAAGTTCAACATCACTCACAGTTCATATAGCTGAGCTTTGCAATTAATTTAAATTTGTTGATGACATGATTTGTGAATCCTTGAGGAAGGAATTCTCAGCTGTTTATTGGTAGATTCTTACCACATCTGGATCAGTGTTTACCATAAGTCATGTTTTTTTTTTTTTTGAAGGATAAGAATCTTGCTATAACAGGATTTAAAAATTGTGAATTTAAATCTGAAGAAAAGGAGTCAGTGAATAGATAGAGAGAGGGGGAGGGAGGGGTGGAGGAGAGAGAGAGAGAGAGAGAGAGAGAGAGAGAGAGAGAGTCTGTGTGTGTGTATGTCTCAGTGTGTGTGTCACAAATTTGAAAGTTTCATACAAATTGGTTTGTTTTCAAACTAACAGGAGATTGTATTAAATTTTACCAGAAAAGAGAAATTGCTAGTCTGGTTTAACCATGTATTAAATTTTACCTGAAAAGAGAAATTGCTAGTCTGGTTTAACCATGTCCTTTTCTTTCTGTGCTCATCTGTTGTTGTTGTTGTTTGTTTGTTTTTTTGTTCATAGATTTCATTTTTTTAACTTCTATGCACATTTTCTTATAATTTCAATACTATAATGTCAATACTTTGAGCAGAGCATATTGTAAATGACAAATGTTTTCTTGTCCAGGGATTGAAAGCTCAAACAACTAAAACTTTAAGAACTCTGAAATGTGTACGCCGTTATGGTTTAACTGGCACCGCTCTGCAGAACAACATGTCAGAGCTGTGGTGTATTCTGGATTGGTAAGTGATTTGTCTGGGTGGAAAGGCCAGGTATTGTTATTTCAGTTTTATTCTGGCATCAGATACCATTCTTTTCCCTTTTCCATTATATTTCATTTTAATCATTGCTATTGTTATTAGTATTTTTTGTTCTGTTCACTAACTGTCAACTTTCCTAGTTTGATTATTGTATTTGTTTCTTAATATTTTTTTTATTCGCTTTCATAGTTTGATTATTGTATTTGTTTCTTAATATTTTGTTTTATTCGTTATATTATTCAGAGAGATAGAGGGGATAGAAGGGGCAGGGGGAGGGAGTGAGGGAAAGGAAAGAGACTGATGAGAAGGGAGGCTATGTTTGAGCATAAGAACAATTTTTGTCCGCATGTATTTGTTGGCTGTTTTAAAGATTGATCTTAAACAGATTAGGTTAAGATCTAACGATAGGTAAAGATTGATTTTAAACAGATTTAGGTTTATAAATAGATTTCAAAGATTTGTTAAAGTCTTAAGAGTTAGGTTGAAGATTGACCTTAACAGATTTAGGTTTATAAATAGATCTTCAACAGATTTAGGTTTAAAGATTGACCTTAAACAGATTTAGGTTTTATAAATAGATCTTCAACAGATTTAGTTTAAAGATTGACCTTAAACAGATTTAGGTTTTATAGATAGATCTTACACAGATTTAGGTTTAAAGATCTTAAATAGATTTTTTTTTTAAACAGATTTAGGTTTAAAGATAGACCTGAAACAGATTCAGGTTTTATAATAGATCTTTTACAGATTCAGGTTTAAAGAAAAACCTTATACAGATTTAGGTTTTAAGATAGATCTTGTACAGATCTAGGTTACATGTTTTGGAGGGAACGGGTACAGGGTTTTCAAAATGACCCTAAATAATCTGTGACAATGATGTTGATGATGGGATATGTGCATATGCATACATCCGTGTATGCATGAAAGTGTGTACATGAATACTGCAGTTTTGTTGTAATTTTTGTTGAAACTTCACCTTGCTAGTAAGCTGAAATAAAAGTAATTTTCATCAGTCTTAAGCGGATTATTCAAATCAATGTCAGTACAATATTAGTTAATCTGACAGTAAATGGTTGTTAAAATATGAATTCATCAAGTAGTCGAAATACACATGTTTATGATTTTTTCTGTCTGTATATATTGCTTTTATGATTCTGTATGCAGGGCACAGCCCAATGTTCTAGGAGATGCAGAGGACTTTGAAGAGAACTTTGTCCGCCCTATCGAGTTAGGACAGAAACAGAATGCAACCAAGAGGGAACTTGCTGAGGCCAGAAAGAGTGAGAAGGCATTTAATTGAATTGGACATGCACAAGGAAATGAGAAAATTAGCATCCAGCTTTTTTTGTGTTTGATTTCCAACGCTGTATGATTTTCGTCTGGATGTGTTTGTTTATTTGACCAGGATCTGTGTAGGAATGTTTCTGCATTGATTTTTCAGTGAAAAACAGGCGCTTTTTGGTTCATTGACTGGAAGTTTTATTAAGAATGTAGTATGTGACGTATTTAAATATGAAATTTTCTTGCTTACTTACTGATATTTAATACTTTAGTATACATTGTACTTATTTGACCGACAATGAACTTTTTAAAGTGAACGATGAAAGGCTTCAAGATGTCAGCTGATATACAGCAGTAAGCACAAACTCCATCAATCAGTGAGTTTTGTGTGCCAAGAAACATTCTTCTTCTTTTTTTTATCCCCCAACTCCATGAAGACTCATTAGGGCTTTGCTCTAATTCCAGCTTTGTCTGTTGTGTGCCAAAGCCTGGGTCTCTACAGATGGTTTGTCAGTCCATTCCACAATGTTGTCAGTCCATTGTTTTTTTCTGTCTGCCCATCAGTCTCTCTCCTCGACAGTCACCTGGAAGATAGGTGTAGCAAGGCCATTGGATCTTGTTACGTGGCCTTACCAGTGTAAGGGAAACATTGGACTTTCATTGTATCAGAAGAGGTTTTCTTTCATACTGTGGTTCACTTGCAATATTGTTTACTAAACAGAGGTTTTATCCTATTAACCAGTTCAGTGCCTATAAGCCGTCAGCTGACGTTGCACAAAAGGTGTTGCTATATTGCCTAAGAGCCGTCCGCTGACGTTGCAGGAGTTTTCCGATTTTTCGTTCACAATTGTGTGAGCCAGTCAGCACACAGAAACACTGCACACTGAGCTATATGTGTCTACAATATAAAAATAGGATGTAAATTAGGATACGTCATAGGGAAGACACTTTTATTGTCGCTAATGATTTGGTAACTGGACCACGTGAAGTGGAGCACAATGGCGACGCAACCTTCGACAAGCCGAACGGTGGCTCACGTCAGCGGACTTTCACGACTCTAGAGGCCGTTCAAATGATTTTACAGCATGATGACGATGAGAGAATTTGTTATCTGATGATTCGCTTCAACATGAGGTGGAGAAAGTAACAATGACCACGCCGACATTCAACGCTTGCTGGCTGAATCGATGCAAGCAGACGATAACAAGTACGAGTCAGACCGCGACTGCCGTGGTCAGTGCGAGTGGCGAGCGCGCAGGCCGTGACACTTCGGACTTTGGACCCAACAGCAGTGAACGTGATGGTACATGGTGAGATGGGTCACGCACGTGTTCGTGGTGTGGGAAGGGGGGAAGATGAGAAGGGGGAGAGGTGCAGAGGAGCTGTGCCCCAGTTAGACGGCATGGCAGGGGGCGTGGCGATCAGCGAAGTGTTTCGCTCACTGAAAATCTGTTGGCCTCCAAATGGACAACAGTCAGACATTCCTCAATTTTTATGAAATCCAGGATTGAAAGTGGGAACTGGTGACGTGTGCTATGCTTTTTCAAGCTGTTTCTGACTGATGAGCATGAGCTGATTGACTTATTTGAATAAGGATTCTGATTCTGGGCTTATTTTCTCTTGTTTTGATTGCAGAACCTGAAGAACAGAGAGAACCAATTCATGAGTGTCATGTAGTTTGATTGTTCAGTGTCTGAGTACACTGACTGTCATGTAGTTTGACTGTTCAGTGTCTAGTACAATCACTTTTATGTTTACCGAAACCAGGTCTATCATTGATGGGATGGTTACTTACTTATTTGTCTGCATGGGTTTAGTATCGTTTCATGAACATTTTATGATGTCATATGTTTTGTTTTCATTTATGTATGTAAACTGACAACAAACAAGTCATTTTCAGCTGTTTTTTTGTTTGTGAGTGTGTTGGGTATCAATCTGTAGAGATGGAAACTTACTTTTTAGACAACACAAAAAAATTATTTCCAATTTGGAATGCCTGGACAGGTCTTTGCAATCAAGCTAAGAGAAAAATAAGCACAGATTCAGAATCCTCGTTCATTTTCCTTCAAAAAACACTTATGTTTCTTTGTTGTATCTCTTACAGTTTTTGCACTAGAATTTTTTGTTAATTATTATCCTCGAATCCTCAAAATTCCCCGGCAATGGGGAAGCACATGTTTACGTTTTTCTCTGGCACTGAAAGGGTTAAAAAGAAGCTGTCACACATACAGAATTAAGTATCATAATTTGTCGAATAAGTAGAATATATCCACCAGTGTACTGTATCAGGTAATTTCAAAACATATATGCCAACAAAAAGATTAGCTGAAGTCTCTTTACTTAACACATGAGAACACTGGAAAACTGTCACCAACATTGTGTTTTTGCAGAAAAGGAAGAATTTGCAGCAGTCAGGAACTGTATGATGGTGCGCAGAACCAAGAAGCTAATTGCTGATCAGCTCCCTGTAAAAAGTAAGTTAAATACTAGTATTTCCTTGATATCATGTATTGTAATATATCTGCAAATTATTTAAATACCAATTACAGAGACTATTGTTTTTTGGAGTGGATAAATAATAATAATAATAATAATGTTTATTTGTATAGCGCATATTCCATATAAAAACATGCTCACCAGCGCTTTACATTTCGCAAGAAAGGCAAAAGGTGATAAAAAATGTTCACAATTACATACACAATAAGATAACAACAAACATTAAAGCTATACAAGTAAGAAGACACATAAGAAACCACAGAATATTAAAATTTAAACACTGACTTATGTAATGAAGAAAGATTAACAGATTTTTCATATGAATAAAGAGGCATACTGTGTTTATATATTGCTGCGTGTGTGTGCTTGCGTACGTGTGTGTGTACATGTGTGTGTGCGTGCGTGTGCGTTGCTGTGCGCGTGTGTTTGTAAGAATGTGTGTGTGTGTGTGAGAGAGAGAGAGAGTGTGTGTGTGTGTGTGTGTGTGCGTGTGCTATGTTTGCATGCGTGTGTGTGTGTTTATGCATGCAATAGTTGTACATAAAATTATAATCAATATTTTGAATGAAGATAAAAACAGAAAAATTCTAATCCATATACAGGAAAAACATTACAACTTCAGTATTACAGCATTAATACCTTGACAATCAAAATTCCTCACAAATTATGAACTATTCGCATATCATACATCACAATTTACATACAAACAAAGATTTGAAAAAGTTTCTTAAAGTATTTCAGTCTCTTTCCCACTCAATTTCTCCCCTAATATTTCAGCTTGGACTGTAGAATATTACACATTTTATAAAAAAAATGTGTTTGCTGATATTTTATGCTATCTGCAAAGTGTGTGACTTACATTCCGGTAAAATGATGTGTCACATGATTAGAACTCAAGATGATAAGTACAGTAAGATTGCTTTCTGTGGACTCACTAACATGAAATGGCCACGTGCTGTGTCCAAAGCTATTTCACTCAGAACTGTTCTGATACTATTTGCTACAGCCATTTGTCAAACATGGACATGTATTTTGTGTGGATGGTTTTGAATTTCACAGAACGAAAACGTTGATGTGATGGTAGCAGTTTGAAATGATTTGATAGGATGTGGCTTTTATCAGACACTTTTTTGTGGTGCAAAAGAATAGATTTAGTTATAAGTTGCGGTCAGGAAACAGGCTTCATGTTTTGATACCCCCATGGGGATGCTGGGGGCTGTTTCAGTATAAATAGTATTCCCACCTTCTGGAAATTCTATGCTAGAAATCTCATCTTGTCTGTCACTCTCTTTGTTTTTGTCTTGTTTCTTTGCTTTCTGTCATTTCTTCCTATTATTTTCTGCCTTGCTGGTCCATTCATCTGTATGTGTTCGATAAAGTGTTATGTACTTTCTCTTAGGATTGATAATTGGGTACATGTATGAAGTACATTTTGGCTCTAGGGAAATGAGATATGTGGAAGCAATTTTAGGTAATTTAGGCTTGTTTTTATGTATGTTTTAATGTCCTTAGTTATGTTTAGATTTGTATTGAGGTATGTTTTTTAAATCCCCTGTGTTATGAATTGGATGAAGTGGTCAACGCCTGGGGCATTTCCTTAGATTAGTGCACGAATACATTGATATGTGTACTTAATTTTCTTTTCTTTTTTTTTTTTTCCAGTTGAAATACAGTGTATGTTTTGAAATGGATTATAGCCCTTATATGGCTCTAGGCAGTCAGCTGGGCTTTAGACAAAAATAACAATAACAGTATCATGTTTTGATGAGTGATGGTGGTGTGTTTTCAGCTGACAGAGTGGTGTTTTGCCAGCTGGCCCCGCTGCAGGTCAGTGTGTACCGAGCTGTGCTGTCCCACCACGACCTGAAAGTTGTCCTGCTTACCAATGATAAATGTCCCTGTGGTAGTGGATCGAAACGTGGACGGTGTTGTTTCAAAGTAAGTGTCTACTTTGTTAAGACTATTGTGTGTTTTGTGTCTGTTTATTGTGTTTCTAACTGCATGCTTGTTTAAATACTTATAGTGTCCTGTATTTGCATACAGTGAGTGTGTGGAGTGTGTTCTTGTCATCTGGGTTTTTTTTTGTTATCACAAGTTAACAATTAAAAAATTTCCCATGGGGATGCTGTGGGCTCTTCCAGTATGGTATCCCCATATAACTGATCTGGAAATTCTGTGTTAGAAATTTCCTCTTTTCTACCACTGTCTTTGTTTCTACCTTATTCATTTATTTTTCTGTCATCTCTTCCGATTGTTTTCTGTCTTGCTGATCCATTCACCTGTATGTTTTCTATAAAACCGTACTTACTTTCTTTTTGGATTGATAATTGGGTACATGTATTGACTGTATTTTTGGCTCTACTGAAATGGATGTGCAAAAGCAATTTTAGGTAATTTGGGCCAGTTTTTACCTATGTTTCAGTGTTATTATTTATGTTTACATTTATATTCAGATCGCTTTTTTTTTTAAACCCTCCGGTAATAAACTGAGTGGAATTGTCAACACCAGAGGCATATCCTTAGATTGCGTACACTAATGCATTGATATGTATACTTTAATTTTCTTTGCCAGATTTTTAAGGTGTTTTGTATTTATTGAGATGATTATAACCCTGATATGGCTCTGCATAGAGTGTTGGACTTTAAACAGTAAGAATGAAAAATAACAATTAAAAGTCAGCAGAATGGAAGACAAAGGAGAGATCAACTCTGGTAAGGATTGCTTTATGTTATAAAGATAGTGGGGTCTGCAATCCATCTAGTTGTCTGTAGAATGGTGGTTATTAAAAAAAAAAAAAGTCAAAAACCAAAACAAGATGAGCAAGCCATATGTATAAACTAGCGTACACACACATACGCACAAAACTTTTTTTTCCAGTGGAAGAGTCTGCCATTTAACTGAAATAAATCAATGCCATCTATCTAAAGTATATTGGATGCTGTTTTGCTGTTGTCGTTCTAATTGATTTATTTGTTTTCCCCTTTATTTTTCTTGTGTGTATGTTCTTGTGCCTTATTGCTGAATGCAGAAATTGTTGTAATTAAACAGGAATTTCTTTTTTTTATGTTCTGGCAGTTGAAAGTCGTTTAAAACAGTTTCATTGAAAATAGTGTTATTGCTTTCATGTACTGCTCTGATGTGTTTCTCTTTGTATGTGCAGAAACTGAAGAGTGGTAGATCTGCAAAGTCCATCATGTTCACGTTCATGCACGTCCTCCTGAAGACGTCCAATCACATTGCTCTTCTCATTCCTCATGCTAGGATGAGTTCAGACCAGTTGAAACAAGCAAAGCATCTGTGCAACATTGCCTTCAAGGATCATCCTGAGTTTTTGGAGCTTGCTCGTGATGCTGCCTTTCGCACACTCTCTGATCCCAAGTATTGTGGCAAGATGAAGGTAAGAATAGTTGCCTTAACCCTTTGACTCCCACACCCTATGCACTAACTGCAAAAACTTAACCCTTTGATTCCCTCACCATATCCACCAGATTCCTGCAGGAAGTTGTGGATAGGGTGAGGGAATCAAAGGGTTACATTTTTGCTTTGCCAGCATGGTTGGCCATGCAAGAAGCTGGTGGACAGGGTGCAGGAGTCAACGAGTTAAAATGATTCCAAACAATTCTAGATAATGTTTGCCACAATTTATTTATACAAAATTGAACGAAAAATTGTTTTCTTTGGCTATGACATTAATTAATTTTTTTCTCAGATAACATGGTAAGATTTCATAGTGCAAAGAATACAAACACCTCACATTTAAATAATATAATAAGCAGAGATGGTATACACATATAATTTCATTCAGAAGGTATTTGAAAACAGTTTATGATACTGAGAAGTGCATAGCATTAATGAAAATGTCATGTAGTAATTGGTTTTCATACAAATTAAAGACTTGCAATTGTGTGTGTGTGTGTGTGTGTTGTGTGTGTGTGTGTGTGTGTGTGTGTGTGTGTGTGTGTGTGTGTGTGTGTGTGTGTGTGCGATTGAAAAATGATGTTATTGATATGTGAGTCAGATTATTTGTTTATGTAATTACGCAGTGAGTCGAACTGAGAATAGCGCTATACAAAAGCTATTTAGTATTAATGTTAAATCACCAAATGATGAAATAAGTTTGCTGGGATTTGCCATTTGTAATTGACACTGATATTTGTGGAACATGCATGTAATTCAAGCATATCTTGCGTACAATGTATATGAACTTAATATGTCATGTCATTGTTTCAATTCCTGTTTTTGTTTTTTTGTCTTTTTTGGTTTTTGCTCTGTCTGTTTTGATTGTATATTTGGTCTGCTGTACTGTTTATTTTCATGATTTATTATTTAATGTTATTATTTATTGATTGTTTTTTGTTTTCATGAAATACAAATAAAAAAATTGTTGCCTTAAAGGTTAACTGCTGTCACTTGCAGCGTTTGTTTGTTGAACTTTTGGCCTCACCTTGAGGCCTTCATCAGCCTGTATATGATGTCTTTGTAGTGTAAGCCAAAGGAACATCTCTTCCTCCATCCTGTGATGTGAGTGATGTTTGCTTTGTAAGTGGCTGAGTTGGGAAAGAACCTTCATTTTAAGATTCTAAGATTGTTTTGTTAGATATTAGATATATGCATTTATCATATCATATCATATCATATCATATCATATATCATATATATATCATATCATATATATCATAATCATATCATATCATTATCATATCATATCATATCATATATCATATATCATATCATATCATCATATCATATATTCATATCATATATATATATCATATCATATATCATATACATACATATCATATCATATCATATCATATCATATACCATACCATATCATATCATATCATATCATATCATATCATATCATATCATACCATACCATACCATATCATATCATATCATATCATATACCATACCATATCATATCATATCATATCATATCATATCATATCATACATCATACCATACCATATCATATCATATCATATCATATTCATATCATATCATATCATATCATATCCATACCATATCATATCATATCATATATATCATATCATATATATCATATCATATATCATATCATATATATCATATCATATCATATATATCATATCATATATCATATATCATATATCATATATATCATATACCATATCATATCATATCATATCATATCATATATCATATCATATATCATATATCATATATCATATCATATATCATATCATATCATATCATATCATATCATATCATATCATATCATATCATATCATATCATATCATATATCATATATCATATCATATCATATCTGTTATGTCCGATTTCATTTCATGTGCCATACATATGTTGAGTCTGCTTCCATTGCAAAAGTTGAAAGATGTTCAAAAGTTGAAAGAGTTCAGCAGACTGGTTTTTGATTGAAGCTGTCATGACTCTCATGCTGTTGTTTATAAAAACAGGAAAAGAATATTAAAAAAAAGCATTTATAGGGGCAAGGAAAGGCGAGATGATTTCTATTTGTTTGTATGCAGGAGTGTTATAACAGTCACTTTATCTGAGGAAATGATGTCCTTTATACTGTTTTTGCAGGTTTTGCATGGAATGCTATCAGTGTTTGCAAAAACCCACAGCAAAGTCTTGGTCTTTTCTTACTCTACAAGGGTGAGTCTGACAGACTTGTATATACCACAAGACTGATTGTATGTGAATCAGTGTATAAACCAGACTGATTGTATGTGAATCAGTTTATAAACCAGACCGATTGTATGTGAATCAGTTTATAAACCAGACTGTATGTGAATCAGTTTATAAACCAGACTGATTGTATGTGAATCAGTGTATAAACCAGACTGATTGTATGTGAATCAGTTTATAAACCAGACTGATTGTATGTGAATCAGTGTATAAACCAGACTGATTGTATGTGAATCAGCGTATAAACCAGGCTGATTGTATGTGAATCAGCGTATAAACCAGGCTGATTGTATGTGAATCAGTTTATAAACCAGACTGATTGTATGTGAATCAGTTTATAAACCAGACTGTATGTGAATCAGTTTATAAACCAGGCTGATTGTATGTGAATCAGTTTATAAACCAGTGGGGTTACTTTGTGTGACTGGTTAGATGGAGTGAGCCTAATTTTATTGTTTCTGTTTTTGGAGTGTTTATAGACACCTACCCACCTATTCTTTGAGGGACTTTGATTTTGGCTCAGTCTTGTAGCATTCTTTTGTTTTTATTTGTCTTCTTTGTGTGAAGATTCTTTTTAGAATAGATAAGCATACTTAATTTTTCATCCACATGTCCTAGCAAAATGGTAAGTAGGGGCCTACATATCTCACATACACAGTCACACTGAATTTGACATCATTAAAGGAATTTTGGTGGTGACTTTATTAAACATTATTGACAATTTCACGACACTTGCAATCTTTCTTTCTGTTGATTTTGGTATAGTCTGATATGTTTTAATAGTTTTGTTAGACTGTTGCAGTTATTGGACATTCTGGAGCAGCACATTGTGAGTGAGGGCCACGAGTATCGACGCATTGATGGCAGCGTTACTGGGTATCGACGGCAGAAGATTGTGCGCGAGTTCAACAGTGATCCCAACATCTTTCTCTGCCTTGTGTCTACAAAGTGAGTCTTTTAATTCTTTTTTTTTTTTCATGTCAGTAGATGACCTCCAAACTATCAGAGACAAAATTCCCAAAAAGGAAATATGCATTGTGATGGGTGACTTCAACGCTAAAGTTGGAGAGGGGGCTGACACAGAATGTGGAATAGGACCATATGGTTTAGGAGAACGAAATGAGAGAGGTGACATGCTGGCTCTGTTTTGTCAGGCAAATGAGATGAACATCACAAATACTTTTTTCCAACAACCACTGCGCAGAAGATACACATGGATCTCTCCAGGAGACAGGTGTCGTAATCAGATTGATTATATTATCATTGACAGATCCTGGAAATCAACTGTCCTCAATGCAAAAACAAAGCCTGGAACAGACTGCGACACGGATCACATTCTTGTGACAACCAAATTAAGAATGAAAATATTGAAGAAGCCTAAAACCAAAACTACGCCAAAGTTCGACATATCAAAATTAGAAAACCCTGAGCTGGCGTTAGAATTCAGTATAGAAACAAGTAATCGTTTCTTAAAGTTACTTGAAGTATGGGATGAAAATGACTCATATCCTGATGAAATCTGGACAGACATAAAAAACACACTGACCAAAATCTCTGAAGAAAAACTAGGAAAAGAAGAAAAAAGGAAAAAAGCTAAGCCCTACATAAGTCAGGAAGTGATAGATCTGGCAGAAAAGAAAAGTCAAGCTCGAAAGCAGGGAGAGCGGGAAAAATACTCAGCACTGAAAAGGGAAATAAAAAGTAAAGTCAGAAGAGACAAAGCAAATTGGCTGGCACAAGAATGCAGTAAAATCAATGAACACAACGAAAACAGGAAGTCGAGGGAGCTCTTCAAACAAATAAAAAAAGTGAAAAAAACAAATTTCAAAGCAACAAACCAATGCATCAACAACAAGGATGGTCACACTCTGACTGAACCAGATGATGTCTTGGATAGGTGGAACGAATATGGCACATCACTTTTTGGCAAGCCTGACAGCCATGAAAATAATTTAGAGCCAAATTTGGAATTGATCCCTGGAGATACGGAACCTGAACCTCTGCTCAGCGAAGTTGAATCTGCCATTAAAGATCTAAAATGCAGAAAGTCTCCTGGTCTTGACAATATTCCTGGAGAGTTGTTGAAACACTCAGGTGATGGTGGACTCAAAGTAATGCATCACTTATGCTGCAAGATATGGAAGACTTGTCAGTGGCCTACAGACTGGAAGCTCCAGGAATTTGTCATGTTACATAAGAGTGGAAATGTCAAAGACTGCAACAATTATAGAACAATTGCACTGATCAGTCATGCCAGTAAAATACTGCTGATAATAATTTTAAACAGGTTAAAGCCAAAAGTAGAGGAAGAGCTATCCGACTGTCAGGCAGGCTATAGGAAAAATAGGGGAACAATAGATATGCTGTTTGTACTCCAGATATTGATAGAAAAGATTAGAAACACAGACCAAGAGATGTTCATCGTTTTCATTGACTACAGCAAAGCATTTGATAGCGTGATTCACCAAAGTCTTTTCCACTTCATGATCAAAATGGGTTTTCCAAGACATCTGGTTTCCCTCATAGCTTCATTATATAATGATCAAAAAGCAACAATCAGATGGAATAATCAAAACTGCAAATTTTTTAACATCACTAAAGGGGTAAGGCAAGGTTGCATCCTGTCTCCACATCTCTTCAGCATATACACTGAACATATCATGAGAGAAGCAGACATAGAAGACATGGGAGTAAATATTGGTGGTAGAAACCTGTCAAATTTACGCTACGCAGATGACACAGGATTACTGGCAGACAACATTACAGGCTCTAGGAGGATCCTGTACAGGGTAGACCGGGTTGGAAAGGCAGCTGGGCTGGACTTAAATTCAAAGAAGACAAAGGTTATGCATGTTGCAGGCAAATATAACACTAGACAGGACCAGATCATGCTAAACCAAGTCCCTCTAGAAAATGTCAAGGACTTTAGATATTTAGGTTCAGTCAAGACACACGATGGAACATGCTCAAAAGACATAAAGATGAGAATTGGAATGGCCAAGAACAGTATGGTTCAATTGAACAATATTTGGAAAGACCACAGCATAACAGCAGACCTTAAGATAAAACTCTTAAAATGTCTTGTCTGGCCAGTGATGTTATACGGCTGCGAGGCATGGACAATGAAGAAAGAGGATGAAAGACGAGTGGAAGCAGCAGAGCTGTGGTTTTACCGAAGACTGCTGAGGGTCAAATGGACGGATAGGCGCTCAAATGAAAGCATACTGAATGAGTTGGGTACTACACGCAAGCTTCTAGTACTCATACAACGGAGGAAACTGAAATATGTTGGACACGCAATCCGTAATGAGAGAACAGACTTGATGTCCACTGTCCTCCAAGGTAAAGTGGAAGGAAAGAGAAACAGAGGACGGCCACCTGCATCACTTGCTAGAAACATCACAAACATCAGTGGCAAGAAACTCCAGGAGGTGGTCAGACTTAGCCAAGATCGAGAGTGCTGGAGGCAACTTGTGAGGACATCATGTGCAGCGGCCAACACTGTTCCCGGTGACGCCGACAGGTGAGACAGGTGAGATGCGTGGAAGCGGTCTGTGGTTTTTTTTGCCTTTGATCTGTTCATGGGCATTTTTTATTTTTCTTGTTTTTCTTTTTTTGTTTTGATTTTTTTCTCATTTCTGTCTTCTTGTCCATTTACGTGCTTCTTTTTAGCCTGGGACCTCTCGTTGTAAGTGGTTGAGTTGGGGAAAAAAACCTTCATATTAAAATTGTTTTTTAGATATTAAATATATCTATATATCCTATCATATATCCTGTCATATATCAAATCATATATCCTATCCTGTATCATATCACATCAACAGTGACCCCTACATCTTTCTCTGCCTTGTTACAAAGTAAGTAGGTCTTTTTTCATGTCTGTAGAAGCGTGGAAGCAATCTGTTTTTCTTTGCCTATGACCTGTTCATGTGTATTTTATTTTGCTGTGATTTTTTTTCTTTTTTTTTTTCTCTTTTCTGTCTTCTTGTCCATTTACCTGCTTCTTTTTAGCCTGGGACCTCTCTCCTTTGGTCTCTGAGATCACTTATACAGTGGAATTACATATTGCTAAATGTTCTAGTATTCATATTTTGACAGTTAGAAATTGCAGTTCTGTGAAGTGTTGTTATAAACTGTGCACTGTGCTATAAGTATAATGTTTAATTTTGGACCCATGTATTCTCAAACAACTTGTAGTGTATGTGCCAGCATTAAAGTTAACTAATGCCATGGATGAATGCATAAAGACTAAACCTGAACAGTGGACTTACCTTTCCTTCAGAGCAGACTTCCTCAGATCACTCTCCATTTTTGTATTGAAATTTTATTGAGTAATTCAGAATTACTTAAGGAATGATTAAATGTCTGTTTACTTTGTAAGGGTCTATCTGTATCTGTACCTAGCGGTTACAGTTATTTTTTAGCTGTTTATTTGAGGTTCCTTAATCCAAGTTTGAATGAGCATGGACTAAAACAAAGGCTACATGTTGATCCACAAATGCTGCAAAACTAGCTGTTTAATGAAGATCATCTGTGATTCTTGATGTTTTGTGACAGTATCCGCACCTTGTTAGTATCCACACCTTGTTAGTATCCACATCTTGTTAGTATCCATACCTTGTTAGTCAGGACTCTGTTTTCAGACTGTAGGGATTGCATTGTCCTGAAGAACGTGTTTCAAAATGTGGAGATGTATTTAGCACACATGCTTGGCTGTCTTATTACTGTTGTGGGTCATAGATCAGTTTGAATGTGCAGTCCCATTGCCAAGTTTTTACATTCATGTTTAGATCTAGCTACACAAGGTTGTTAATAGATCTGTGTTTTGTTGTTGTGGTGTGTGTGTTTGTGTGTGTGTTTGTGTATGCGTGTGTGTGTGCGTGTGTGTGTGTGTGTGTGTGTGTGTGGCGTGCGTGCGTGCGTGCATGCGTGCGTGCGTGCATGTGTGTGTGACAGATTTTTCAGTATGAATTTCTACTCTTCCTTGAGAGAGCATACAGCCACACGCCTGTGCTTTCTTTATGTGCAAATTTTGGTTTACAAATGAAAGTAGACATTTTCTTTTTTAAAGTGATTTTTCAGCAGAATTTAATCAGGAACAATTCGTTTGTTTCTGTTGGTTTAAGATTTTAGATAAGTGTCAAGTGTCTGCTGCACAATGACCAAGTTTTATTCAGATGATGTAGAAAAAGTAGTAAAAGAATGTTATGGAGAAGGTAGTAAAAGAATGTTATGGAGAAAGTAGTAAAAGAATGTTATGGAGAAGGTAGTAAAAGAATGTTGTGGAGAAAGTAGTAAAAGAATGTTGTGGAGAAAGTAGTAAAAGAATGTTATGGAGAAAGTAGTAAAAGAATGTTGTGGAGAAGGTAGTAAAAGAATGTTGTGGAGAAAGTAGTAAAAGAATGTTGTGGAGAAAGTAGTAAAAGAATGTTGTGGAGAAAGTAGTAAAAGAATGTTGTGGAGAAGGTAGTAAAAGAATGTTGTGGAGAAGGTAGTAAAAGAATGTTATGGAGAAAGTAGTAAAAGAATGTTGTGGAGAAAGTAGTAAAAGAATGTTGTGGAGAAAGTAGTAAAAGAATATTGTGGAGAAGGTAGTAAAAGTATGTTGTGGAGAAGGTAGTAAAAGAATGTTGTGGAGAAAGTAGTAAAAGAATGTTGTGGAGAAAGTAGTAAAAGAATGTTATGGAGAAAGTAGTAAAAGAATGTTGTGGAGAAGGTAGTAAAAGAATGTTGTGGAGAAGGTAGTAAAAGAATGTCATGGAGAAAGTAGTAAAAGAATGTTGTGGAGAAAGTAGTAAAAGAATGTTATGGAGAAAGTAGTAAAAGAATGTTGTGGAGAAGGTAGTAAAAGAATATTGTGGAGAAGGTAGTAAAAGAATGTTGTGGAGAAAGTAGTAAAAGAATGTTATGGAGAAAGTAGTAAAAGAATGTTGTGGAGAAGGTAGTAAAAGAATGTTATGGAGAAAGTAGTAAAAGAATGTTGTGGAGAAAGTAGTAAAATAATGTTGTGGAGAAGGTAGTAAAAGAATGTTGTGGAGAAAGTAGTAAAAGAATGTTGTGGAGAAAGTAGTAAAATAATGCTGTGGAGAAAGTAGTAAAAGAATGTTGTGGAGAAAGTAGTAAAACTAAAAGAATGTTATGGAGAAGGTAGTAAAAGAATATTGTGGAGAAAGTAGTAAAATAATATGATAAGTATAAGTATTATTGGACAATGTTTAAAATATTGTAGAGGGTAGTAAAGATTTGGAAAGTTAAAATGTATGGATGAATGAGTAAAGATAATATGTGAAAGTGTGATTTTGTGGGTAGAAAGAATTCTGAGAAAGTCGTCAAATATTTGTAAAAATGAGTAATAGAATTATTGGAGAATTAAAGATGTTGTGATGTAGTAAGGGTCTAAATGTAAAATGTATGAGAGGTATAAAGTATTTTGTGAGTGTTTAAGTTTGAGGTTCTAAAAGTTTGTGAGAAGAGTAAAAAAGAATGTTGTGGAAAAGTGTAAAAATATGTGGAAAGTGTAAATATGTTGGGGAGTTTAGATGTTTGTGAGAAGTAGTAAGACTTGTTAGAAAGTAGTAAAAGAATGTATGAGAGTAGTACAAAGAATGTTGTGAGAGGATAGTGTTAAAGAGTGTGGGATTGTTAATGTCCATGAGAAAGTAGTATAAAATGTTGGAGAAGTAGTAAGATGTTATGGAGAATGCTGGGTAGTTATATGTTGTGGGATAGATAGTTTGAATTTGTGGAGAAGGTAGTTTAAATTATGTTGTGGAGATGTAGTAAAAGATGTTATGAGAATAGTAGTTAATGTTGTTGTGGAGTGTGTGTTTGGTGTGTAAGATGTTGTGAGAAGTGTAAAATATGTGTGTGGTAGAGTGTAGATGTTGTGGAGGTGTGTGTTGTGGAGAAGCGTAGTAAAATGATGCGTGGTGATGTGTAGTGAAAGATTTTTGTATGAAATGTACTTTCTTTGGGAGGAAGGTAGTAAAGAACATTGTGGAATCTGTATGTAAATATTTGGTTAAAATGAAAAGAATGTTTATGGAAAGTAGTAAATATTTTCAGAGGATTTAAAGGAAATGTTTGTGTGAGTATAAAGATTTTATGTGAAAGTGTAGTGAATATTGTGAAAGGTATTATAGATGTTGTGAAAAGTAGTAAAAGAATGTTGTGGAGAGGGTAGTAAAAGAATGTTGTGGAGAAGGTAGTAAAAGAATGTTGTGGAGAAGGTAGTAAAAGAATGTTATGGAGAAGGTAGTAAAAGAATATTGTGGAGAAGGTAGTAAAAGAATGTTGTGGAGAAGGTAGTAAAAGAATGTTATGGAGAAGTAGTAAAAGAATGTTGTGGAGAAGGTAGTAAAAGAATGTTGTGGAGAAGGTAGTAAAAGAATGTTTGGAGAAGGTAGTAAAAGAATGTTGTGGAGAAGGTAGTAAAAGAATGTTGTGGAGAAAGGTAGTAAAAGAATGTTGTGGAGAAGGTAGTAAAAGAATGTTGTGGAGAAGGTAGTAAAAGAATGTTATGGAGAAGGTAGTAAAAGAATATTGTGGAGAAGGTAGTAAAAGAATGTTTGGAGAAAGTAGTAAAAGAATGTTGTGGAGAAGTAGTAAAAGAATGTTGATGGAGAAGGTAGTAAAAGAATATTGTGGAGAAGGTATAAAAGAATGTTATGGAGAAGGTAGTAAAAGAATGTTGTGGAGAAAGTAGTAAAAGAATGTTGTGGAGAAGGTAGTAAAAGAATATTGTGGAGAAAGTAATAAAAGAATGTTATGGAGAAAGTAGTAAAAATGTATGTTAAGAATGTGTGAGAAGGAGTAAAGTTGTGAGAAAGTATAAAGAATGTTATGGAGAAAGTAGTAAAAGAATGTTATGGAGAAAGTAGTAAAAGAATGTTATGGAGAAAGTAGTAAAAGAGGCATTGTATGTTGTAGAGCTGGGGGGCTTGGCCTCAATATGACAGGAGCCAACAAGGTCGTCATATTTGACCCAAACTGGAACCCGAGCCATGACCTTCAGGCACAAGACAGGTAAGACAGGACAGAAAAAGTAAACCAATGACAATTAACCCATTGACTCCCAATGACAATTAACCCATTGACTCCCACATCTGTCTACCAGTATCCGGCAATATAAAAACTTAACCCTTTGATTCCTCACCCTGTACACAGCTTTTTGCAGGAAGCTGGTGGATAGGATGAAGGAGTCAAAGGGTTAAAAGTTTTTGCTATTGGTGGATAGGGTAGGGTAGTCAAAGGGATAACACTGGACAGTTTATGGTGATTAAAATGAAAAAAAAAATCACAATTAAGAAGACAGGAGCAGAGTAACAAATTTTATTTCCAATTCATATATCTGGTTCTAGCATTGAAATAGTTTTAGACAATAAGGGGAAGATTTTTGTAGTGCAACATCTCACAAAAGCAAGCTTTTAAGTGGGAAATTATTTCATATTACCTGGGAGGGATATGTGTGTGTGTGTGTGTGTGTGTGTGTGTGTGTGTGTGTGTGTGTGTGTGTGTGTGTGTGTGTGTGCATGTGCGTGTGTGTGTGCACGCATGTGCACACATTGTGTGTTACCAAGTGCTTTGCGCTTTTCGGAACATGTTGTACAATAGAAATATATGTCAACAATGAAATCAGTCATATAAACGTGACATTGAACAAGATAAAAAAACATCATCAACAACAGTTTAACTTTAGCAGATAAATCATGCATGTATGCATACAAGAACACACACACACACACACACACAACTCAACACAACACAACACAACACAACACAACACAACACAACACAACACAACACAACACAACACAACACAACAAAACACACACACACACACACTTGTTTGCAGGCAAATGCACAAACAATGGCACAAGGATCTCTCACAGTCAGTCGTATGAGTATGAGTGGAGAAGAGACAGGAGAAGGAGGTGAGACTGGCACAGTAATAATACTATTTGAAGAGATGAACTTTAGGGTTGTCTTTAACCCCTTAAGTGCCAAAGTGTAAATAAAGAGGTAAATCGCCACAGAGTTTTAAACATCTACTTGACTAAAAATGAAAAAAAAAATTCATATCTCTTCATCCAGCCCAGAAAACCCCACAACACTATATATTTTCTTGTTCAGTATACTTTACAACACACCAGGAGCAGCAGTGCTTTCATTTTTACAATTGCTAGTGCTACTAATGTTACTCCGACTCTTATCTGGGTCAAGTCCGACTTCGGACATCAACATCGAAATACCGCCTGCATGCGCTGAATTATCGTCATTTTCACTCTCATCGAGTGAATCAACAGACTGCAAATCAGAATCAGCTCCACAAGTAATGATTTCTACAACTTCTTTTGCTGTGTAAGTTGTTTTTCGGGCCTGATCGACGCTCGGTGTTGAAGCGAGTTCGTCTGCCATTGTTTGCAGTCGCTGAATAGTAATCAGCTGTAGGGGTCACTTTTTTGATTGCACGGGTGGAAAAGACCATAAGATGTCACACATACATAATTTAGCATCTATTTACAGAGGGAATCCTGAAATTTATGTTGACATCTCACACGTCACTGAAAGTGTTGGGGTTTTCTGGCTAAATCATGATTATCTTAAAGAAGGAAGTGCATTGTTTTGGACAAAATAAACAAACTTTGTTTACCTAAGTGCAATATTTGAGAAATGACATCAAATGAAATGACAATTGCCACAAAAGTACTTGTGGGAAGGTTGGGTTTTTAATTGCTTGTTCATGCCCCCCCTCCCCCACCTGTACAATATACGCCAGATATGTGGCACCAGTATTTACTTTTCATTTACAGTTCGTCCGTGAATGCGTGATGTAGGCCTACATCATATATTTTAAATTTTGAAACATAGCATTAATGTTGTCATTCATGTTATACAGAGCGTACAGGATAGGCCAGAGACGTGATGTTGAAGTTTACCGCTTGATTTCTGCTGGTTCTATTGAGGAAAACATCTATCTGAGGCAGATCTATAAACAGGTATTGCTGTCTTCTTTTCTTTGTGTATGTACTACTCTTCACACACTTCCCAGAGGAATAGTATCCGTTATGTGCTTTTAAGTCTCTCTTTTATTGCTCACAGAAAGACATTAGAGACTGATTCGGAAGTGAAGGTATACCCATCCATTATAAAATAGATGTCACTAACACAACTGGCAGAGTAGAGAATCAGTTGTATAACAGGAATTTTTTATTTCATTAATTTGTATATTCAGTTTTTTCATAATAAATTGACAAAACGTACACTATATCTTATCATAATGAGCAGAAAATCATTTGAAACGTTTGTTGATATACAAAGTAATTTTCAAAAAAGATCTGAGCTGTTATTGAATACAGGTAAAACGAGTGCAGTTTTGCTCTGCAGCGAGAGAAATTCACCCATTACTTATGTGTGGCATGTAAAGATAATCTGGAATCCCCAGAATTTAAAAGAAATGTGAAAACTTAAATTGTTCAGAAAAATTTTAAGAAATCGAAATGTCTTTTTAAAGTTTGGATGAAAATGCACATTAAACCTCTTGGTAGAGTGGCTGTATTTATCTTTTCAAAGCCGATAACACATATGGATTCTTTTTCAAACGCATCCTAAGACTTCATCACTGACTTGCAAGGGATGTTTTGTGTTTTTAACAACAATAAACAAGAAAGGATAAGCAGAAAAAAGAAGGACTAAATGGGGTTAAGGCTAATATTGATGAAGAAAATTGAGTAAGACCAACTGCAGATGGAAAATGTTGCTCTCATAAACTATAATTTCCTTGAAGATATATTCAGGCTAAATTTAACTTCCGTATTTATAGAAGGTAATGTTTTTGAAGTATGTGTTGATTTTTATTAGTGTTGAACCTAAGGACCTGCATGACCTTTGATCCAAACCTGTTCTCTTTAATGAACAGATAAATGTTGGTAATGAAATATTATCATGTCTTAGATGGTCAAGAAAAGAAATCCACTCTATTGTAGACGTTATGACAGAAGATGGCAGTTTTTGTTTTCCTTATCACAAACTGTTCAAACAGAAAGTTTGATATAAGTCTAAACTTTATTACATTTAGCATGTAAATCTGCTATACAAGAACACAAACAAGGAAGATATATTGTTAATTGTTTTATGAGAAAAAGTCTGTGTATAGCTTTACAGACATTGTGCACAAGGTATTACACTTTCCTATGACATTTCTAATAATAACAGTCAAAAACCTATCTACTGTAGTAATTGAGATACTAAACTCCGTGAAGCTTTGAACTGGAACAAATTTTCTTAAGGTACAAAAAATATATGTATAAACTTGAAATAGTTCTGAATCAGAAGTGTTTGTAGAGTTATTCTAACAAATATACCGCAAAAAGAAATGATAGTTGTAGACAATGAAAAATGTGCATTTTGTGGTGTATAGAAAGAAACATAACAGAAACTTTTACGTGTAGGAAATAGAGAATGTCAGTTTTTTTCTTTTTCATTAAAGTGTGCATTTACAGCTGTATTCTGTTACAGCAATTGGACAATGTTGCCATTGGCACTGAGAATGCTCGCCGCTACTTCAAAGGTATTCAGGGAGATGCTGACAACAGAGGAGAACTGTTTGGAATTAAGAACATGTTTCAGCTGAGGACTGATGACTCTTGTCTCACTATGGACATTTTGAGTGTGAGTGTCCAGTCTGTGTGTATGTATGTTGTAGTGTGTATGTGTGTCCATAGTATGTGGTGGTTTGAAATTATGTCAAAGACATAAATAAAGTCCTGGTAAAGAAGTAAAAAGTGAAAAAACTCATTCAGGTATAAGCTTTTTTAATTGGCTAACTGCTAGGTAGCTGGGTCAGTTCATATCAGGTAATGCAGTGGTGAGAGTGGATGAAGTGAAACACTCTAACAGTCACATGAGATATTAAATCAAATAACACAAAATACTTTGGATACTTTGAATCTGATTTTACAACTGCGTTTATATTCGATATGTCATTCTATCATATACAAAACCAGTCAGATCCTGTCAAACACTTCTGTTTATACTTCACAAGAACAAGTAAAATCCCAGCTCGTTATTACACATCACATGGTGTAATATCTTTCATCAAACGAGAAAAAACAACTGACTGGTAAAGCTCTATGAAAACACTAATTTTGATGCACCAGATTTCTGCTGAAAATATGGAAATCACACTGAAAAACACTCCCTTTCTTTAATCATTGTGCTTTATTTAATCAGTTTTTAGAAATGATAGGAAACCCGACACAAAAGGAAAAGACTGAAGATAGGCATTTGATTCAAATTCAATCATTTGTTAGATTTATTTTCTTATGTTGTATTGAAAAAAACAAGAATTTAGTGAATAGTGATAATAGCCACAATAATCACCGTCATGTCTGCAGAAGAATCATCACAACTGATTCTTGTTCTGATGTTATGAAATATTAAAGCATCTGAATTATTTCTAAGAGCAAAGATGTTATGAAATATTAAAGCATCTGAATTATTTCTAAGAGCAAATCACCCAAACCAACACATACGCACACCAAAAAAATGTGTAAGCTATTCTTCTGTGACTGTTTGAAATCTAAAATACAGGTCTATCACCATCGAGAACATCACAGATCACAACATTACAAGGAATGATAATATTTGATTATATTTAATTTATCGTCTTTTGATTGCTGCTGTTCCTTCATGTAAAACAAAAGTACACACGCACATACACACACACACACATATTATTTGAAATGAACTTTGCATTTAAGAGCTAACATTCGTTTATTTTTCAATTTTTGCAAGATTTGATTACTTCTGTAAAAATTCAGTGTCGTGTTACTCCAGTGAGGACTTATAAATGGATCTCTGCAAATATGTACATGAAAGTTGGAAATAAATGAATCTTTGCAAACTATATATGCACTACAGTAGCTCAGCATGCCAACTTTCTTTTATAAAAGTTATGCAGCTTTTGCAGGGTGGGGGGTAATTTTCTTTCTCACATTTGATCCCATATGACTTTAAAATGAAGAAATAACTATGACTTGACCATCTTGCTTGCTTTTAGGACTGATTTTATTTGTCTTTTTATTGCATTCATTTCTACGGTTGTACAAAACTGGATTCCATTGTTCTTATCATGTCCTTACTAAAAAGTGTCTCAACTGATACTTGTTCCTTCTTTCAGCAAGTACAAAGACAAACTGATAACTTCTTGGTATTGCCTTTTTCTTTAAAATGGGCAAGGTAATTTGTTTTATGCTTCTTAACAAGTATAGGGGATTTTTGCATGTCTCAATATGTACAAATACAAACTGACGTCGGACATGATGGTGGGCATGAAAACTGTACCTCATTTGTCACTTAAAATCTGACAGAATCCCAGTGTTTTATATTATCTTAGTAACATCATCCATCTGTCATGAAAGCCCCAGTTTCATGACACTTGCTTTGCTGTTACTGTACAGTTGTAGACATTTTTTTACATCTAGCATCACATCTGATTTTTTTTGTTGATGATCCGACTTTTTCAATTACATCTGAAAAAAAAAAATTATACAAGTTATCTTTTTCTTTCTGTTTTCATGCAAGCAAATGGTTTAACTTTATAAAGTTACATAAATTTTCATTTGATTTCAATTGTGAAATTCTGTGCAGTGTCCCTTTTTTTGCATGGCCTTTGCATCTTGGATACACCTGGTAACACACGTTTAACTGGGGTGGCTTAACCTTTTCATCATGTGTTTCCTATTTATGCCACAACTGGATAGAGCACCAGTATTGCAAAAGAGCAGCCAAATAATGGAAGTAATCAGATGATACCCTGACGTATAATATGTGATGGATAAAACTTCACATTTTCAAATCCACACATGTTGAGATTATTGTTATGTCTGTAAAAAGTTTTTTGGAAATTAATTATTGATTGTATTTTTATGCTGTTATTTTCATTAATGAAATAAATGGCGCTAAAGTACTGTTTTTTTTTTAGAGAACTGGCTGTGAAAACGTAAATGCTGTTTAGCCAAGGATAATCTCATGATAGTATCTTTTCACATGGTATTCTTTTACTTGCAGCGAAATGCTAAAGTGGAGGCTGGTATTGCTGGTTATGATGTGGCCGACTACATTCCCTCCTGGCGAGAACAAGAAGATGCCGAAGACAACTCTGTAGACATTGATTCAGATGATGGTGGAAGGGAAGGTGGTGAGTCCAGTGATGAGGACACGTTTGATGCCTTGAAGGATCTGTTTGATCCAGGTGAGAAGTAGTTTTGTAGTATAGTCAGCCTTTGTTTAAAATAAAAATAGAATAGCAGAATTACTGAAACTGACAGCAGCAAAAGGGTGTATATTTGTAAAACTAGTTGTATAAATTGTTTTTGTATAGTGCACAACTATATGTATAAATTGTTTTTGTATAGCGCACAACTAGTTGTATAAATTGTTTTTGTATAGCGCACATCTCCAAAGTCTTTTGGACTCACTGCACATTACTCATAATCAGACTTTAGTGGAGCACAGAAAACTTAAGCTTTTCGGTGAACTTACACATTCCACTGTGTTGCAGCATTCTGCACTTTTGATAAGCATGCATGCTGGCTGTTTTCATATTTCCACAAGCTAGTGATTGACATGACTTACAGGTTCTTTAGTGTGTATAGTTGATGTTCAGCTTGCCTGTAAGCTTGCAAGGGGTTTAGGCACTGGTAAGTCTGCCCATCCCGAGGTGGTGGTATCGCCATCCTCTACAACGACTCACTCCATTCCCGCCTATCTTTCTCCCCAGTCTCTGCCTTTCTCCCATCCTTCTTTTGAGCACGTTGAAGTATCCTTCCAATCCACCCCTCACCCCATCACCTTCTCCTGTGTCTATCGACCTCCATCTAGCTCTGCCAACAAGCTCACCACATCCATGTTTCTCTCTGACTTTGACCAACTAATTCATTACTACTGCCTCTTACGTGGAAATCTCATCATTCTAGGTGACATCAATGTCCACTACGACAACACTCACCGTTATGACACAAGACATATCATCAACTCTCTGTCCAATCACAATATGACACAACATATTTCTGAACCAACCCATAAAAAAGGTCACATTCTTGACTGGATCATTTCTCGTGATCACCACAATTCAGCTACTGACAACTGCCTAGTTCTTTCTACCCGTCTAACTTCAGCCCTTCCATCTGACCACTCTGCAATCTCTGTTCTCTTGACATTTCTCCTCCTTCCCGTACCACGCGCACAGTGACTCGACGCAATCTCAAATCTATTGACCTCTCCACATTTTCATCTGATGCCTCCCGCCTCCTTTCTGAAAAGTCACACAACCTTGCCGATGAATTCTATACTACTCTCCACCATCTTCTGGACACTCATGCTCCAGCCACAACCGTCTTTTACCTGACCGCCCCCCTACCCCTTGGCTCATTCATGAGATTGCCTGTGCAAAACGTGCCCGCCGCAGAGCAGAGCGCCGCTGGCGCAAATCCAAACTCACTGTACATAGGCAACTTTTCCAAGCCTCTAAAACAAAAGTATCTACCCTCATTGCATCTGCAAAAACAAGCTATTTCCAAACCAAAATCCTGAATGCCTCTTCTTCAAGAGAACTCTTTACAACCATGAATCATCTTCTTGGCACACGAAAAGATTTACCTCTCCCAACAAAACACACAGATGAAGAACTCCCATCTGTATTCTCCAAGTATTTCACCACCAAAATACAAACACTTCGTGACAGGCTTGACAGGACACCCTGTCAACCATGCCCACCTGATCCTTCCTTCTCTGGCACACCTCTTACTACTTTTACCCCAGTCTCACAAGAAATTCTCAACACAATCAGATCCATGTCGTTCAAAACCTGCGAACTGGATCCTCTTCCAGGTTCTCTCTACTCTGACTGTCTCCCTACTCTCCTCCCATTCATCACTGACATCATCAACACTTCTCTTCAAACTGGAACTGTCCCAGATTCTTTCAAGTCTGCTATTGTTCACCCTCTCCTCAAGAAATACAATTTAGACCCAAATGAACTGAAAAATTACCAGCCTATCTCTAATCTCTCTTTCTTGTCAAAACTCATCGAAAAAGTTGTCCTCAACCAGCTGAACTCTCACCTGTCTGCCAACAATCTTCTCAATCCTTTCCAGTCAGCCTACCGCCAGTGCCATAGCACTGAAACTGCCCTGCTACACATTCTCAACAATCTCCTCCTTGCAACTGATACTGGCAAATTCTCTCTCCTCACACTCCTTGATCTGTCTGCAGCCTTTGATACCATTCATCATGGTATTCTCCTTTCTAGACTTCATCATACTTTTAGCATCTCTGACATTGCTCTCTCCTGGTTCACTTCATATCTGTCAAACAGAAAACAAACTGTTCTCATTAATGGCACTTACTCTCAACCTGCATACCTGACCTGTGGTGTTCCACAAGGATCTGTCCTTGGCCCTGTTCTTTTCACTCTTTACACCTCCCCCCTGTCCACCATCATCAACTCCCACTCTATAAAACACCACTTCTATGCTGATGACACCCAACTTTAAGACAGTGACACACCAGACAATATATAGCGCCTCTTGACTCGCACCACTGAGTGTTACTCGGACATTAAGAACTGGATGACGTTCAACAAATTTCAGCTTAATGACGACAAGACAGAAGCTATCCTCATTGGCACCCGTCAGAAACTTTCTCAGCTGCCTCCTCTTTCTCTCCCATTATGTAACACATCAGTCCCAATTTCTGATTCAGCTAAAAACCTTGGTGTCTGCATTGATTCTACCCTCTCCATGAACAACTTTGTTTCTCAAACTGCCAGATCTTGCTACTATCACCTCCATCGTATAAGCCTGATCAGGAAGTATCTCTCTGTGGAAACAACTGCAAAACTCGTTCTCTCCTTCATAATGTCTCGCATTGACTATTGCAATTCACTCCTGTCTGGTCTTCCTGCCTCCACCATTCACATCCTACAGCGCATTCAAAACAATGCTGCACGCCTTGTACTCAAAAAAAAACAAAACTGACCACATATCTCCTCTCCTGGCACAACTTCACTGGCTCCCTGTATCAAAGCGCATACAGTACAAACTAGACACCATGTGCTACAAAAGCCTCAATAACGCAGCCCCCGATTACCTGTCAAGCCTACTTGAGATATATGTTCCCTACGTACCCTCCGCTCTGCCTCCGATCCTCTGACTTTTCGCTTTCCACGCACTAAGCTCAATACCTATGGTCCACGAGCCTTCTCTGTTTCTGGTCCACTTTCCTGGAACAAACTTCCTCTCTCTGTCCGTCAGCAACCTACTTTTGTCTCCTTCAAGTCCGCTCTCAAAACTCACCTTTTCTCCTCTGCATAAAATCCTAACCTCACTCATCCCCCCTCTGTAGCCTGTCTCCACTCGGAGGGGAATCACATTGTAATATATATTTGTATATAATATGCTCTCTATAATTTTCCATTGCTTTTATTCTTTTTCCCCATTTATAGCCATGTGTGAGTGTGTGTGTGCGCGCGTGCGTAAGTGTATGTTCAGCGCTTAGATTTGATTTTAATCGAGATTTTGCGCTATATATATATTGTAATTATTATTATTATTATTATGTTGATCTGGGAGATCAGAGAATTTCCCTCCTTTTACTTACCAGGTGGAGCTGTACAGGCAGATTGAGCCCAGGACCTTCTGCTTTGAAGTTCAACATTTACCCACTTGACTACTGTGCTGTTAAATTAAATACAGATTCAGTTTCAGTTTCTCAAGATGATGTCTACATGCTCGGAATGAATTCCATATGCACCAACGTCACAGGTGCCATGTGTATGGTGATCATGGCACAAGCCTTAAAGCCTGCACATAAACCCATGAGCTGGCCAGGTCCTGAGGTCCTACTTAGCCTGTGTTTTAACTAGTCTATATTTTTATACTAGTATTGTATCAGCCTATCATTGGAACAATCTTGGTAACATGTAAATGACATGTGTATCTGTGTATGTTATCTTCAAACAAGAGAACAGATGTATAACGTAAATGAATAAATAATAAAGGTCTGAATCACAACACAACTAGCTACAAGTCAAGTTAGAACTGGTCCATAACAAGAGTGGTTAAAAAGGAGTCATTTGTAAAGAACATGCTAGTTTCTGGCGATTTTTATGAACATATTGCCATTTTTTTCCTTGTTGCTTTACCTTCCCCAGACCTGAATAAGGTCAGGTATCCATTCACAACTAGATGGACTGTAGGTCACATGCACAAGGTTCTGTCACCTGGTCAGGTGTGTATATGTGTGTGTGTACAGATTTGAAGCTTGAAGGGTTATTGTTATTCTCTGCTCTTGTTTTCCCCAGTGTCTGATGATGAGGAACAAGAAAAACAAGCACTGCAGAAAATACCAAATGACGATGACCCTAAACCTTCTACATCAGGACTTCACATCTTCAGAAAATCTCTACCAGGCACGTCCAGAACTGGACCTCTTCACCAAGCACCGGGCACATCTAGAACTGAATCTTTGTTCCACAGGTCTGACATGGAGCCTGATGTTGATGAGAGGGCCACCCGGCCATCAAAACCAACCACTCGTCTGCGAAATGTTCCAAAAAAAGATGGTGATGGTGGCAGCAGTCAGTGGTGTGAAGAGACGTGTGCCACAAAAGCCCTGAGTTTTTTAGATGAGGCGGATGGAAGTGTGCAGAGAAAAGGGAAGGCACCATTGAGGAAAGGGCAGGGGAGTGTGAAGAAGAAGGGTGTCATGTGTGGTGGGAGGAAGAACAATACAGCGCAAGTGCCAGTGCCTCCTGTGGATGACAGTCTTGTCACACCTTCATTTTCGTCTGTTTCTTCAGTATTTGGTAAGTGTTTGTGTGCTGAAATAGGTGATTTTGTGTGGCATGTGTACAGAATTGTAGATAGCTACATCATATAGAATTTTAATCGTATGGGTTACAACTTTGTCATTTATCTATAGTAATGTGTTCTACTGATTTCTTGCAAACAATTTTTGTTTGTAAATTATTGAAAGAAAAGAGTGACTGCTGGCAAGATTTATAATTTACATTTTGGTGAAGTCAAAATTCGGACTTTGTTCAAGAGGGGTTCCATTTCACTTGGAGAGTTCCATATGTACTCCATATCTGCACTGATTGTATGGCAAACTCATTGAAGTTGTACAAGACGCTACACATTGGGGAGAAGGGAGAATGGGACCTATGAAACCATAAACTGATGCCACCAGAGATTGGAGCATTGGGATGGGTAGCAAACAGGCCAGTTTTTGTGTTACAAGTTTAGGGTTGAACTCGAGACATCAGGTCTTAGAGTTGTTATGAGATATTGGATTTCTCTGACAATTACCCAGTTAAGCTAACTCTTCTGTTACCACTTTCTGTAGTTGTTGAACAGAGCCTTTGGAATGTTTTTGCTTCCTGAAATAAGAGCGTCTATCATGCGTAAGTGAACATACATCCCTTTGAAATGTTCTGTTTGTCTTCAAAATTTTCCTTTCTGAAGCTTTATCAGCATTGACAAGTGCTGCCAAGTAAGTAGATGTACACATCATTGAAATACTCTGCTTCTATGGAAACTGTTTCAGAGCAATATGGTGTGGTGCACGTTCATGAAAACCTGCAGGTAGTGGGGGGCAGCAGAGTGGAGGATCACGTTACACGTTGTGCCATGCATGATGTGTTTGAGCTCTGTGCCAACTCGCAGGCTCCAGCTGTGTTGTGTGATCCCATGTCACAGGTCTCTGTCACTGTCAGTGTGTGTGTGTGAGTTTCAGTGTTTGACTCAGAGTGTGTGTGTGTGTGTGTGTGTGTGTGTGTGCATGCAAGATTCGATGTTTGACTCAGAGAGAGTGAGTGATGTGAGTGTGTGTGTGTGTGTGTGTGTGTGTGTGTGTGTGTGTGTGTGTGTGTGTGTGTGTGTGTGTGTGTGTGTGTGTGTGTGTGTGTGTGTGTGCATGCAAGATTCGATGTTTGACTCAGAGTGTGTGTGTGTGTGTGTGTGTGTGTGTGCATGCGAGATTTGATGTTTGACTCAGAGAGTGTGTGTGTGTGTGTGTGTGGTGTGTGTGTGTGTGTGTGTGTGTGTGTGTGTGTGTGTGTGTGTGCGTGCATGCGTGCAAGACTCGATGTTTGACTCAGAGTGTGTGTGTGTCTGTGTGTGTGTGTGTGTGTGAGAGAGAGAACTTGGTGTCAGTACATAAGCTTTTTGTGTGACTCCATGTCACAGGTCACACTGTGTGTTTGTGTGCGTGTGTGTGCACGTGTGTGTGTGTGTGTGTGTGTGTGAACTTCATGTCAGTATTAACTGCATTTTTGGCTCTAAGGAAATATGATGCTTAGAAACAATTTTAGGTAACTTGCACCAGTTTTTACATGTTTAGTGTACTTAGTTATGTTTATACAGTTTGTGTTCATTTTTTTTTTTTTTTTTTTTTTTTTTTCTCTTTACTCCCGTGGTGATAAAATGGGCAGAATGGTCATTGACCGGGCATATCCTATGATAAGGTGCTCAAATGCATTATGTGTACTTAATTTTCATTTCTTTTTTCTTTTTTTGGCAAGGGTCAGTGAAGTGTTGTATTTTAAGATGGTTATACTTATAGTCCTAATATGGCTCTGCGCAGTCCACTGGGCCTTAAACAGTAGTAATAATAACTGTGTGTGTGTGTGTGTGTGTGTGTGTGTGTGTGTGTGTGAGAGAAAGAGAGAGAGAGAGAAATTCAGTGCCAACACACAGATCCCTGTCTTATTGTGTGAAGCCCATGTCACATTTAGTGTATCTCTTTATTTTCCATTCAGTCCAGTGAAGAAGATACCATGGAATCAAGCAAAACACAATCTTCTGGTCGCAAAGGGCAGAAAGGGAAAGGTACAAGGGGAAGAACTCCATCCAAGGACCACAACAGTGCCAGGACTGTGGATCATTGCCGATGGCATCTGTTGGTCGGTCAGACCCCTTCAGCTATCAGAAAGTCAGTTAAGTTTTTTGGCACTTTTTATTTTATGGTTGGAAAGTTGAGTGTTTGCATGCGTGTATTTGTTTTGTTTTGAGAATAACATTATGATAGCATGCTCGTGTGTGTATGTGTACACGCACACGTATGAAATGTACGAGTGTGTATGTGTTTGCATGCCTTAAATGTGTACGAAAGGATGTCTTTATCTTGTGTTTTGAATACAGGGTAAAAAGTAAAGGTTGAAATATGTGGTTAAAAGTTGTCCCATAATCTGAAACTGTAGGGGAGAGAGGTGGCAGAGACCTCAGCTTTTCTTGGAGTTTTAGTAGGGTGATGCCACTTTCTCCAACGTTGCATTATCTTGACCCTGAACAGGATCAGGTACCATTCATAGCTGGATGGATTGGAGGCTGCATTGGTAGAGTTCTTCTTGAGCGATTGTCAAAGTTGTATAATCAGGCTGTGAGAAGTTGGAGTGTTTCTTCTGTTCCAACCGGGCCTTTAGAACATATAGTTGGCTCCTGGGAGAGTACTGAATGAATTGGCTTTGACTGTGTCTTTAGACATGACTGTTAACTATGAATGGGTGAGCAATGTTTTTATCCTCTTGTTTTTCCACTTCCATTGACATTTAAAGACTGTTCATCTTGCTTCTTCTCAGATACCTGGCAGAATCTCTTTGATTTAAGGATCATGTAAATTTATGCTGTCATATGAATAGGCTCTGTCTTGGGAGGAAATATTTTGTAACCTCTCCACACCTCACTCGCTTCTTGTCTTTAATTCCCCTTTTGAGAAAAAGAAAATTAATTTCATATCAGTCGGAGATATTTGTGTGTGTGTGTGTGTGTGTGTATGTATCATTGTATGTGTAGACATGAGTTTCTTAGCTCTTCATGAATGGGTCTTTACTAGATTTGGGTCAGATGTGAAGACTGTTGAGGAGTCACAGAAAGATAATTTTGAAAGGTAAGGCACCAAGGCCAAGGTCACACAGACAAAAATTGCAGTTAAATCAGCACATTTGGAGAAAGGTGTGTGAACAGCACTTTCTCAGGAGCTTTTGACAATATTTTGTTGTTTTTGCAGTTCAGACATCTAATCAGTGTGACTGCTAGCATTTAAACAAATACGAACCAGAAAAACACAAAAATTAAAGCAGAACTTGTATTTGATATAACAAAACAAGGCAGGCGCAAATTTTCAGCCAACTGGCCTTTGTCAAGCATGTAAAACGGACAACTCTTTTTTCGTAAGTGCTAAGTGTTGTACATTATTCTTTTTTGTCTTTTGTATATGCTTAACAAAGGTAAGTTGGCTGAAAATTTGTGCCTGCCTTATTTTGTTACATTAAATATGCATTCTATTTCTATTTTTGTATTATTATTCTGGTTCACAGTTATGACAGTATAACTTTGCTTTTGATGTACATCATATTCATATACTGTGACTGATATGTATGTAAATGATTATACTGTCTGAAACAAAAGTGTCAAAAATTCAAAGAATCAACTTTCTATATAAGCTTCAGAACAAAACTGCTTTCTGTAGTTATGTCTGGTTTTAACTCAGCTTAGAAAAAAAAACACCACCACAGTACAACAAAATTTGGTTTTGAGCTTCTTCCACCTTGGACAGAAGCTGAACTTAAAGAAATTGATAAATGCATATTGAAGGGAAAAATTAAGTACCACAGCCTTAAACAGCTTTTGTTCTTATATGTAAGCAGAAAAGTGCTTCCTCAAATTTGAAATGAATTTATTCCATGCACAGAAAAAAAAATGTCCCTCCATTCACGAAGACGAGCCCAGCTGTAATGGCAGAATGATTATTACATGTATAAAAGAAATACGGCGGCTGATGTGGGTCTTGTTTTTGAAGTAAGATGACAAAGTTTGAAGTGATGTTTTGAGGATTGATTGCATTGTTTGAAGTAGTGTAAGATCCCAAATGTTTTGTGAATAGTTTACATTTAAGCAACAGTACGTTTTGTTTTCCGTGATGGGTTGGAAGGTGATCTCACTCCAACAAGCTCAGCTCCGGCTGTTTGATTCTCTCTTGCAAACAGATAGATCTGGGTATATTTCTTAAGTTTAGAGAAGTATAGATCTATTTCTGATTTTCCTTTTACTGTATTGATTAAAAGCTTGTCTGAAATTTTGCTGCTAATACACAGACATTGACACACACAGGCGCGCACAAAGAAATAAGAGGGTTCTGGATGGGCGTTAGTTTCTCACCTGCGCAGAGATTTTTTTTGTTTGAGATGCTTTTGTTGGAAACAAATATTTCTTCTTTTTTTTTTTATAAAGTATTGTATAAAAAAAGGAAGATTATAAGTGAATGGCTAGGTCATTTTTTTTTCAAATCGTGCATGCTCATGATTGCATTACTCATTGCATTTATTTAAACATGTCAGTCACAATTTCATGTTTTTCTGAGAAAATCATTTAAAATAATTCTTGAAACTTTTTCAGAAAACACTGGGGTCAACTGAAAGAGCTGAAGAAGTGTCAAGATGAGATCACTCTTGCTCAGCGTGTACTTGTGGCCTCCCCCGAGGAACGACTAGCCATGCTGAAGGAGTTGTACAGAAGTCTTCATGAAAAAGCTTTACATGAAACACTAGACACCATACTGTCCAAACCTGTGGAACACCCAAAAGAGGCAGCTGGAGATACCACCCAAGGTGACAAAACCCCTGCAAGAACTCGGACAGCGAGAAGTCAGACAGGAAAGGGTAAGTAATCAACTTCCATAGAACTGTCCGTCATACACTGTGACAGGATCAGAAGTAAGATGGACGGGGGAGGGGCTGTATACTGCATGTAATTACACATACCATGCTGTGACTGATAAGTGTTGTAAGTGACAATGATCTGCTAGTTCTAACAGCACAAATAAATGGGGTCACTGTGACTGAAAGAACCTGAAAATATGAGTGTGACTGAAGGAAAATGAAAATGGGAGTCCGGACCTCTCTTCTGTACATGGGTGTATCATGACCAAAACACACAGCCAGTATTTGTCCTGGTGCTGAGGAAGGCCTTGCAAGAGGTCAGAATGTAGACAACTCTTCAAACAACTGATTCTCATTAGGATCAAATTATTTCATTACCAAATTAGTATCATCAGTCCAGTGCATGGTCCATGTGAAGGTAACAGTAAAATGTGTCCTAGGGGGTTGGAAATGGGGACTGTTAGCATGGCTTGATCATCCTGTTAAGACTTTGTTAGCATGGCTTGATCATCCTGTTAACATGGTTTAATCATCCTGTTAACATGGTTTGATCATCGTAGGTTTAGTTTTGTGTTTATTATTAGCTTTATACCTGTTGATAACTGTGTAAATGTCCTCTGCTCATAAGTGTTGAACACTAGAATTGTAACTTTCCTTTACAAATTTGACTGGCTGTGAAAATAAGACCAGTAAGTCCAGTTTGATTGTTTGGGGATTTTGATATCACTGAAAACTAAAGTTTCTATAAAATTTACAGCTGTAACTTTTCCAAATCATGATTTACAACCATTTTAAGTTGAGAGCTGTTGGCGCAGCCATTTTGAGAAAATGTCCATCAAAATTGGGAAATCATGCCTCAGTGTTCATTTGAAGTACTGGAATTTAAACCTTTGACTGCTACATCAGTTTTTCCTAATGGCATTGCTGTGTGCCAGTGGTTAACATTTATGAGTAGTAATAAATAAAGTAGTCATAACATTTTTTTCATATCTTTATGAAACTGTCCAGTCTTAATGTCAGTAGACTGAACTGTGTCCATATAAAAGATAATAATTTTATTATTATCTTAGGCACTGTCATTTATCCAATAGTTTTAAACTCGACAATTATTCGGAAAACATCACCATAGAGGACATATACACAAGGAGGAAAAGAAACATGAAAAGGAATAAAACCACAGTTAAAAACCATATCTGTACATCCACAGAAATATTTTTCACTAATCTTTCACCATCACCAACAGAAGGCTTAGTGTGCAATATTTGAGGAACGTGTGTGTGTGTGAGAGAACACAACTTGCCCGCATGCACAGTGCATTTTTGTTACCGAGGAAATCCCACCAGTGGTACGCTTATGGTACAAAGGAAGAAACGTTATAAAACCTAGCCCTTTCATAGTTGGGGGAAAGCATGAGATTGTTTCCCTTAAAGTGGTATGAATAATACAAATAATTGATGACTAGGTTATTGTGTATGTATTACATAAATAGTCAACCTGTAATACAAAATGTGCAATATACAGCATACATAGTACTAGTATAGCAGTCAAAGATTTAACAGTCATGGTCTGTACCCTGGATTTCATTTCTTTTAATTTGTTGTTTTTGTTTGGTATTAATTCAAATACGGAGGAATATCTGATCTTTTAGGCTTCGTCTAAAGTGGCAAAAAAACAACAACAAAAATGACTAAAAGCAGAAACACAGAAAAACAGAATAAAACACACATTTAATCAATGTAATGAGATGGGTACAAAGCATTGTTCAATCAACTGGCCTTTCTGAAGCATACACACAAAAACATCAAAGAAACAAATTCAGCATGTTTAGGTCTTTACTTTTAGCTGTGGATAAACGGAATCATTCTGTCGCGGTATCGGGGGAATCTGCTGTGTCATTTTTTTGTCCTAAATCTGGTGAATTTTTGCCTTTGCTGTAAGAAATATGAATTTGAACTTGACACAGGGAGTCAGCCAAAAGTTTGTCCCTGTCTTATTTAATCAGTTAGAGACACATTCTTATTGTCTTTTCATGCATTTCTGCTTTCTGTTTGTTTGAATGCTGACAGTCACTTTCTTTAATTTGTTTTATTAATTTTTTAAACTGTTATCATGCACAACAATTACATTATACATTTATAACATTATATGGTTATAAAGTCGACATGTACATAAAGTTTTGATTCTCTCTATGCAAACTTTCATGTAAATCCACATATTTATGTAGCCCCCCAAAGAATAGAAAAGCAGCAAAGGGGGATGGGACAGGGAGACAAAGGAACATCCCAAAAAGATTTTTAAAAAAAGCAGGTCTGAACAAAGCATACGTATTTTGAGCAAACTCCACTTGCAGCATACGTATTTTGAGCAAACTCCACTTGCAGCATACGTATTTTGAGCAAACTCCACTTGCAGCATACATGTTTTGAGCAAACTCCACTTGCAGCATACTTATTCAAGTAGTATGCTTTTCTGGTTTATATTGTACTAAGTATACAATTGTTCATTTTTAGTGATAATTTCAGTACTGTAACTCAACAGGAAATTTTTTTTTAGATTGTCTAAGCTTTATTTCAAGATGTTATTTATCAGAGGACCTCAAGACCTTGCTAACTGAATCTAACACTGACAGAAAAAAATGGTTCTAGGTACTTGGAAAAAAGTTCAAAATTCAGGTCTTCACTGTAGAAAACAGGCCTGTTTGTTAGAATGAGTGACAATGAAAGGAAACATCAGCACCCAGCAGTCACCAGGGTGTATTTACTGATTTCTTTGTGACACATGGGATGTCCATTTACTAACACACCTGAATGACTTCTTCGGACCATTAGGGACTATTGTAAGATAGACTGCTGGGATCAGATAAGAGTGAGACAATTAGGGACTATGAACCTTGTGCGTGTTCTGCATGAATGCTACTCTGAAAACATCACAGTTGCCTCAAAGCCAGAGTAGGCTCGGAATGTGAGAGTCATGCTCTGCATTTTATCTAAAATGAAGATCTGAGGCATTTGTGAAAACCAAAATGACTGAATTACCAAAACCTACTCACATGAAAAATGAAAATGATTTACTGAAACCTATACATTAGATCAGTGTTTTCACTGTAAGTAACAAATGATTTTAAGTCACCTAGCCTAAAATGGAAGCCGTGCACAGAGAGGCATGTATAAAGGCAAACTAACTTATAATGTAAGCCATTTTTATTTTCAGGAAAGAAGAACACTGGACGGGCTAGAACCACATCAAGCAAAAAACCAGTCGCAAGACGAAAGCGTAGAATTCCAAGATTGTTGTATGAAGACATGGATGACACTCAACTGTTGCAAGCTCCCAGAACTACCAGCTGTCTGGACGACGATCCTGCCAGTGATGATTCGGGATTTGATGTCGGAGCTAGAGTGACTCCATCAAAGATCAGGGCCACACCCAAGAAGCAGAAACGGGGGACTTTACGCAGTGGCCAGACACAGCAAAGCACCGTTTCGCCGTCACTGTTTGACAAAAGCGAAATACCTGTGACTTACCGAAAGATCACCTGGAAGGATCCAGACAGTGGGGATGAAAAAAATCCTGAAAAGGAAGCAACGTTTGATACAGAGGACATAGACGGTCTTCTGAATGAACTGGGGAAGAAACGTAGTGATAATGAACAACGTCATGGAGAGAGTGTATTAGACCAGGATGAGCCTGATGTTCTAATGTCACCTCCTGTATGTGGTAGGAAGCAGAAAAATGTTGACTTGAACCAAAAGGCACAGACTGGCAAGCGTTCAATGTTAGATGATATTTTTGGTGAACCAGAAGACTGCCAAGTAAAGAAACGAAAACCTCCTCCTAGTCGAGGATCAAAGAAGAGGACAGAGAGATGTAAAAGAACAACTCCATCTGATAGTGGAGGAGAAATTGTAGGGGTTGCCAGTACATCGGGAGTGAGTAGTGTCACCAAATCCCCTGTGCTTACTAACACTGGTACACGAAGCACCACTACAAGTTCATCTGAAATCTTTTCAGAGATGATGAATAACAGCACACTTCGTGATGATGATGTGGACTGTTTTGGAGAGCCAAGCCAGTGGAAAAAACGACATAAAGTACGAAAAACACCAGTGAAAAACATCGACAGACTGCTTCAAGAAAGTAATGACAGTTACTTTCAACTGTTTGAGTCCGGTCGTCTGGTGAAAAAGAGACAGAAGGAGGAAAGGGAGAAACTGGAGAAGGTGAGATCTAGGCACATGGATAGAAAAGTAAATGCAGGAAAGGAAGATGATGAAAGGGACGTGGGGAAAGAAAGCAGTGACATTGATCCTTCCGGCAGTTTGTTCTCATGAACATCATGGCATCAAAATATACACACTTGAACCATTAAGTTGTTCAGTGTGTGTGTGTGTGTGTGCGCGCGCCAGATAGAAAGGCACAGAATTTAGATGCTAGTAGTGATATAGACCATAAGACTGTTATGTTGTAGTGTCTTTATCTATAAAGGTAGCTAATGTTTGATTCATCATGAGAAAATGAGGGCTCTAAATCATCCAGATTTGAAGTGAAGTTTCTCAAGGTGTATGTTTTTCATGAAAGCCAGTTTACAATATGATATTCACCAGGTTGTGTTCAACTTCCCATTACCCCATTTCTTCTTATTTTTTTCCTTCTGTATATTATTCTGTTTAAAAATGAAACAGATTTATAAATATACTGGCTACAGGTTCATACTTTTGTTTATGGAAAAAAAATGAGACAAAGCAGGTCATACTTTTTCTGGGAGGTGATTTTATGAACTGCATAGTATACTGTTAAAAATGAGCCATGCGTGTTCAGACTTGTTCATTCACAATTTTGTGGATGGATCATAAAGCCTAGATTTCACCAGGATCCATCTGCAATTGACCAGGATATTTTTGCTGATAAGAAATGTGTTCAAGATAAGCCATTGAAATATTGGAACTGTGCCATCCTACGTTATAGACGTATGCAATGACTGAAGACTAAAGGAAAACCACCAGAATGGCAAAGACCAAAAGCGAAAAGACAAAGACCAAAATGGCAAACTCATCATCATCGTGTGCCCTGCCACATGGCGTTGGCGATCATGGCCCTCCATACGAATCTATTCCTTGTCGCTGCAAGTATGTCTCCCATCCTCTCTGTCCTCAGCCACTCTGCAAGTCCGTCACTTTCCTGTAAACAAACAACAAACTGCTAAAGAAAAAAACCAACGTGGCAAAGATCTGAAAGACAAAAGCAAATAGCTAAAGGACAAAGAGTTTAAACACAAAGACCAAAATGACAAAAAGCCAAAGGACAAAGTCCAAATGAGCTAAAGAGGAAAGACTAAAACTGCAAAGTCCTAGGGGAAAGACCAAAATGGCAGAATTTTAAAGAGCAAAGAGAAATGACAAAAACAAGGCTCAAAGGGCTAAAATTCATTGTACGAGTACATGGAACAATTTCTCATTGTTGTTTAAAGCCCAGCTGACTGCGTAGAGCCATATCAGGGCTCCGTGGAACAGTAAGAAAACAAAATCTTGATGTTTTGTTTATAAACATTTCATTCGTATATTATGTGAATGAGCTAGTCTGCTAGTGAGCAAATCAAAGAGACTGTGTGTACGTGTGCTTGCATGCGTACATGCATTTATGATAATGTATGTGTGGACGGATGCATGTGTGTATGTGTGCTTGCATGTATAGATGCATTCCTGAAAGTATATGTGTGGATGAATTATGTGCGAATATGCATGTGTTTGTATACGATGAAAGGAGGATATGTGGCATATTGTGTTTATCATGAAAAGGTGATAAAGGAATGGAGACGAATACTGCAGTATTATGGAAACAACACTGGTGTTAGTGTTAAGTGTTTATATATATATATATATGTGTGTGTGTGTGTGTGTGTGTAGCAAGGACTGAATTTGCATCGGCACATAGTGACATCACTAAAATCAGTCATGTACCTGAAATATTGTTTGATATTGCTTTCATCTGTACAAACTTGTGATTAAAATTTTTATTATGTCAAGCATTTCATTAAAATGCATTGAGATCATCAATGATTTAGTGTCTTGATTATTGAATGAAAAGTGTTTATACTTGGTGTATACTTTGGATCATTTATTGACAAATAAAAGAAACGAAGTTTGAAATATTTTTATGCTTTCATGAACATTTTTCTTAGATCAGTATTTCAGGCATTCCCAGTGCAGACTGGAGTGAAACAGAGATGTGTTCTAGAGCCCACACTGTCTGTCGTCTTTACTGTATACATCAGGTTCTGTTCAGATATGGAAAATGTTTCAACCAGCCGAGACTCCAGTCAAAATCAAAGTGCCCAAAGCCGTCTTGCTGGAATGTCTCTTCAAAGGTGACTGTCTCTGGCTACACACTCGCATGAGGACATCCAAGGAATGGAATCACTTATATATTTGCTGTAGCTTTCAAAAGTTTCAGCCTTACAATCAGCCTCAGCAAGACAAAAGTTACGTTTCAGCCAACATGATCTCAGGATTCTGCTGCTTCATTACCTCCAACTGTCTAGAACAACCAGAGGATCAAGAGTGTAGACAAATTCTGCTACTTGGGTAGTACGATGAGCAGTATTGGATCTCTTGATGCTGAGATGGTGGTACAACTCTTTAAGGCTAGCTCTGCCTGTGAAAGTTGATCAAGAGGTTGTGGCAAGGGTTGCCACAAAGATTGCTGTGTACAGAGCAGTAGTCTTTGAGCGCCTTGCTATATAATACTGCTGCAACACCATGACTATCTGCTGACAGCACGTTCAACAGCGGGAACGATTCCATCAAAGAAGTCTGCGCAAGGTCCGCAACATCATGTGGCAAGATCGAGTGTTCAACCTTTGGGTTCAGAAGCAGTATGGCGCACCACGTATAGTGTCTCTACCTATCAAACGCCAGGTTAGTTGGATGACACGTCCTTCGTATGGAGGATAACTGCATCCTAAAGATGCTTCAGTATGGAGAGAGCTGAAGAAAAGATACCGAGACCAGATTAAACCATTTAAGTGAAAAAAAAAGAACCCCAGAAACCAACTTTATGAGCTGTGACATCAACATCACCAACTAGGAAGACAATACCCATAACCTAAACAACCTGGTGACACGCAGGGCAGTCGGGTTTGAACAGCACAGAACAACTCCTATTCGACAGAAGACAGGCAGGCAGAAGCAGAATCCAAGGCCACATGACCCCTTCCCATACAGCGCCTGTGGAAGGACTTATGCTTCACATGAAGATCCATATCAGGCGATAAAGGAGGACAAGTGTGCCTACTCTTCTGTTGGATCAACGGGAGACTCCATCACTTCAGACTATTTATTGACAAATTAGAAAAAAAAAGAATGTCAAGAATATTTTGATGTTTTCCTGAATACCGGTAATTTTCATTTCCCATCCATTTACTAAATTTAGCAACCACGCTTGATTGTGCTCAACCTCGACTATATGCAGCAAGTGCTCTCAAACCACTACATTAACAACTTGCAATAAGGCGAGGAGATTCTCCTGCCATTGCAATATCCATGTCTATTTACTGCACGAGACAACAGAGCAAAAGAGAGAGAGAGAGAGAGAGGGGGGGGGGGGAATGGGCAGGGGGGGATGGGAAGGGAGGGGGGAGTGACACAAGAAAAGAAAAAAAATAACAGAAAGGAGGTATATGCAACCAAGTAATTCAACACGGCAATTCTTCCATTCTCAGCCAGTTAGGAAACAGATCAGACGCGTTGAAGACGCCTCAACGCCCCCCCCCCCCCCCCCCCAAGAAAAAGGTATCCAGTACATGAGTGAGGAGTGTGTTTGTGAGTGAGAGAGAGAAGAGGTGGGGGAAGAACTGGGGGTGGTAGGGTGGACAGAACCCAAAGAAAACGATTAGTATGGCGATAGTTCCAAAGACAGATGGGATCTTTATTCCACTATCACACCACTGCAGGGTTGTCTCGCCTAGTTACAGAAAAAAATTTGTAAGGCCTGAATATTATATACCGTTTTGTTATTTTTTTTAATGCGTAAGATAGAACATCTGTATGACCTAACAGTGTGTGTGTGTGTGTGTGTGTGTGTGTGTGTGTGTGTGTGTGTGTGTGTGTGTGTGTGTGTGTGTGTGTGTGTGTGTAAATATGTATACACACAGTTGTCTCTCCAGATGGCAGACGCACATTAGAAGTAAGCCAGCAAGCCAGCAGAGTGCAGAATCGGTCAAGCTATACAGCATTCATTGAAATGAAAATCGTTCTTACCAACAAATGCCTATCAACATCAGGAAGAGAGGTCTTCGGTGTTATATAGAACTGATATGGTTCTACGGATGTGAAGCATGGACAGTCAACACGCAAAGGCAGAACAACATTGAGGCAGCTGAAATATGGTTTCTGGGAAGAATGCTAAGAGTTCCATGGACAGCAAAGAAATCAGACGAGACAGCCTCGAAGGAGGCAGACACAAAAAGAACTGTAATGAAGAAGAAAAGAACATTCATAGGGCATTTTATGAGGCAAGAGAAATCAGAGTATCTAGTCGTAACAGGAAATTGGAGGGGAAAAGAGCACCAGGTAGACCGTGAGAGAAAATATTGGACGGATTTGTGGAGTGGATGAAGACAGAGAGAGATGTCCAGGGGAGGGGTCAGGAATCGGCTACGTCGTAGAGGGGCTAGGCTTCCTATGCCTACTGTGACATTCACCAACGCCCGGTCCGTAAACAAGAAGATGGACGAGTTGGCAGCGCTCGTGCAACACGACGGCGACTATCGCCGCAGTAACATCATCTGTGTTACCGAGACTTGGCTGTCAGGGGAGAAGAACGCTGATCTTGATGGTTTTACAGCAGTCAGACTGGACAGAGATACAGTGAAAACAGAGAAAAAGATAGGGGGAGGACTGATCATGTTTGTAAACAAAGACTGGGCTACCAACATAACTGTGAGGGAAACTGTCAGTACACATGACTGCGAGATCTTGTCTGTGTCGTTTCGCCCGCACTACCTGCCCCGTGAATTCACACAGGTTTCAGTTATTTTAGCGTACGTGCCAGGCCCGAACGACGACGCAGCGGCAGAGAGCATCGCCGAGTGCTATAATCGTGCGCTCAGCAGGTCAGCCGACCAGCCCGTGTTGTTGTTAGGTGACTTTAACACGTGCGATGTGTCCAAACACTTACCTCAACTCCAGCAGTGTGTAACAAATCCGACACGCATGGGTAACATCCTTGACAAGTGTTTCGTAAACATTCACGATGCCTACACAGACCGCTACTCGCCACCCCTTGGTAAATCGGACCACAATGTCATTCACCTGCTTCCCAAATATAAACAGTTAATAAAGAGGGAGGGGTTAAAGACACGTTCTGTTAGTCAATGGGATTATGAGACAGCAGAGACTTTGAGGGGTTGCTTTGAAACCACAGACTGGAATGTGTTTTTCGAAGATGAGGATGATCTTGACATTGTTTCTGACTCTGTCACATCGTATGTTCGTTTTTGTGAAGAGAATGTTGTCACAAAAAAAGAAGTAAAGGTGTATTCAAACACTAAGCCTTGGGTTAATAAGGAAATGAAGCAGATTTTATTAGAGAAAAAGGCTTATTTACAGGGGGATAAAGAAAGACAAAAAGAGTTAAACAGGGAGTTTAGAAGGAAAAGTAAAGTTGCTAAAAGGGAATACAAGGACAAAGTGGAGGAAAAGTTGACACAGGGGAATGGGAGGGCGGCATGGGATGGGTTGAATACGATGATGGGGAAGAAGGTAAAAAAGCAAGGCGTGAAGTGTGATGACCCGGTTTCTTTCTCCAATGACCTAAATGCGTTCTATGCACGCTTTGACAACAAGGACTTTTCTCGTAAAATTGAACGTGTGTGTCAGCCTCTATTTACTACCCCCAATAATGTCACTGTTTCAGAAGCCATGGTAAAGAAAGTTTTCTCTCGTTTGAATCCAAGGAAAGCTAGTGGACCAGATGGGGTGGGGGGAAAAGTCTTAAAAGAATGTTCTAGTCAGCTTTGTGTTGTTTTTAGTCGTTTGTTTCAGTTGTTTATGAACTTTCATTTTGTTCCTAGAATCTGGCGTACATCTACCATCATTCCTGTTGCCAAAAAGCCAAATGCAAAAGACATGAATGATTACAGGCCGGTGGCCTTGACATCTGTGATCTGTAAATGCATGGAAAGGATAGTGTGTGACCAGCTGACAGCCTCTGTGGCCGATCGCATGGACCCCCTGCAGTTTGCCTATAAGGCAAAGCGGGGTGTCGAAGATGCGACCTTGACCTTACTTGATCTAGCGTTCTCTCATCTTGACAAAGCTGGTACCTTTGTACGGGTCTTGATGATGGATTTTAGTTCCGCGTTTAATACGCTTCAACCCCACTTGCTGATCAAGCGTCTTCTTGACATCGAGGTCAGCCCAGGCCTTGTGCTCTGGATCCGTTCTTTTCTATGCAATCGGCCACAGAGAGTCAGCATTGATGGCATTATGTCTAAGGAACTCGTTTTAAATACAGGTGCGCCGCAGGGCTGCGTTCTCTCCCCGGTTTTATTTTCAATTTATACCAACGAAATGACGTGCAACACTAACATTCTTGCACTTGTGAAGTTTGCAGATGATATGGCCCTTATTGCTAGAATGAAAGATGAACATTCTCTTTCTCAGTATTTTGATTTTATCAGTAATCTTGCCCTCTGGTTCGATGAAAGTTTTCTAAAACTGAATATCAAAAAGACTAAAGAAATTTGTTTTGGGACAGACCGTGCGAGCGATCCCGCCCTGCTACGCCCCGTCCAAATTGATTCTGAAAACGTTGAAAAAGTTGACTCGTTTAAATATTTGGGCACAGTTTTAGACAGGGATTTGAAGTTCAGTGAACACGATGATTTTATTTGTAAAAAGGCTAACCAGAGGATGTACCTCATTCGAAAACTGAAGAGTTTTGATGTTGATTCTGCTGTTTTACAACTTGTTTACAGATCTTTAGTGGAAAGCATTTTAGCCTTTAATATCGTGACCTGGTATGGGAATCTGCGTGTGAAAGAGAAGACCAGATTAAATGGCATTGTAAATTCAGCTAGTAAAGTGATAGGTAAAAAACAGAAATCCTTGCCAGATATCCACCGTCAGACAGTCAAGAAGAAGGCCCAAAGTATCTTGATTGATGACAAGCACCCACTGCGGAACTGCTTTCAGTTTCTGCGTTCGGGGCGTAGACTCCGTGTACCAGCTTGGAAAAGAAATCTTTACCGCTTTTCTTTTGTCCCGTCTGCTATCACCATCCTTAATGCAGACGTGTTGTAGGCCTATGATGCGGCCCTAGGGTCACTCAACTGCTCCCTCGTGTGAATGCGAGAATGGGTTGGCTGCTGATGTACGATTTATATTTTAGGCATTTTATGTTAATGTAGGAGTGTGTGGGTGTGCGTGTGTGTGTGTGTGTCAGAGTTTCCGCTAGCATCCAGAATCTACCAGTACCGGTTACCGGCAGCCAAAATTTGTATCGGTTCTAGGGCTAAAATTGCCGGTAGCCTACCATGAATAACCCATTCTCGTAACACGGCTGTTCCCGAGCAAGATTTTAGTTAGATCGAGAGCAGGAGCAGCAGAGGGGAGGGGAGGGATATAACGATAACCAGATGTGGACTGTCAAGTGGCAGCTTGGCCAGTTGAAAATTGCATCACGTCAGCTTTCGGCCTGACTGGCGATAACATAACAACGTGTGGGCCAGCAGCGTGTGAAAGGAAGGGAGAAAATTAATCTGGTTTCTACAGGCGGCTAGACCGCCGTCTAACTGTAGGCATCAGCGATGCTGCCTCGATACTATAGCGATAAATAGGGTAAGCAAATGGTTAGGGCCGAATTCTTGAGTCTATCGGTACTGGATACTGAAGCAGTGCATTTTTGCCGGTTCAAACCTACTGTTCACCGGTAAAAACTGGCATATGTCGGTCTAACGGAAGCTGTGTGTGTGTGTGTGTGTGTGTGTGTGTGTGTGTGTGTGGTGGTGAGTGTGTGTGTGTGTGTGTGTGTGTGTGTGGTATATGCGTGCACGCGTTGGATAGTTGGTCTGACTTTTAATTGTGTTATATGCATGTGGATTTTACTCGTTGCTGTGCTGCCAAAGAAAAATTTCCATGTTTGTTAACATATATGGACAATAAAGTTTTTCAATTCAATTCAATTCAATACTTGCAGCAACAAAGGACAGATTCATATGGAGGGGCATGATCGCCAACGCCATGTGGCAGGGCACATTGTGATGATATACATCTCTCTCTCTCTCTCAATCTATTGATGTATATACATACATACATATATATACATGTATATATATAATGATATATACATACATAATATGTATATATATAATATATATAATATAATATATATATTCATGTTTTGTTTTAAATGTATAAGACAAAATGTAAGACTTGAACATTAAATCAGCTTACAGCTTTGTTATAACCTTCACCGTACGTTGCCTGTATACATTGTGGATGTCCACAACCACGGTTTTTAAGTAGGTATTTTCTTAACCATCCGTGTCCAAACACCCATGTTTGCTCTTCTGTTTAAATACACTGAGCCATCTTGTCAAGTGTGTCCACCACTCTTAAATCATCTCTCTGCCTGATCTGTTTTCCTGACAAATTGCAGGACAGCACCATTTGCGTCTGAAAGAAAGGCGAGGAGAAGAGAGAGAATTGGGTGATATATAGATTACAGATAATAGAGAGAGGGGTAGAGACAGGGACAGAGAGAGAGAGAGAGAAGAACAAATGGAATATCGACTGGACAAATAACCCAAAATGGCACAAATAGGTATGGGAGGTGGGATACTGAACTGTACGCTGACTAACGAGTAGGTGGGCAATGGGTGTGTGTTGCCACCAACACTGCTACAGCCATTTCGCCATAGGTGAATTATTCATTAAACGGTCGGGTTCAATCCATCAATGAAACTCGCCACCACTGTTAGCAAAAGTAAATCGATAGTGTGCTCATTGAATAAGTACTACAAGTGTTTCGACTGTGATGCGATCCGCACGACTGAATATCTCATCACTGAAGGTGCTAGACAGACTGAACGGTAAGGTACCATCTGTGTGTGTGTGTGTGTGTGTGTGTGTGTGTGTTGTGTGTGTGTGTGTGTGTGTGTGTACACTGTTACTTACACACACACACGTGTGTAAGTAAAAGCGTAGGCCTATGCGATTGAGAATGTATGGTCCGTGTGTGTATGTACGTTTGTGTGTGTGTGCATGCGCCTGCGCGTGTGTATATGTATGTGTGTGAGAAAGAGATGGGGGGGGGGGGTGTACTTGAGTACTCTAGTACAGGTATATGTGACAGAGCGCACGCACGCGCGCGTGTATGTGTGTGTGTGCATGTGTGTGTGTGTAAAACGAGAGATGTGTGTGTGTGACTCAGAGTACGTGCATGTTTCTGAAGGTTCATGATTACATGATTCTTTTTGTTTGTGTGTTAAGTAGATGTGATAATGACATGCCTGCGGAGCGATTCCAGTGTATTCACATGTTAATTTCCAAATTAAGATTACTAAAGGAGTGTTGAATTGAACTGTGTGATAGACACGGTCGGGGACAGGTACCGTTTTAAAAAGTGTATGGCCATGGCCAGAATACACACACACACACACACACACACACACACACACACACACACACACACACACACACACACACACACACACACACACATATATATATATATATGTGTGTGTGTATGTGGTGTGTGAGTGTGTGTGTGTGTTATGTTTGTATGTTTCTGTGCGTGGGAGTAAGAGAGAGAGAGAGAGAGTGTCTGTGTCTAAGAGAGAGAGAGAGTGAGAGTGAGAGAGATGTGTTTGAGTACTCTAGTAAGGTATATATGTGACTGTGAGTGAGTGTGTGTATGTGTGTGTGTGTGAGCGCGCGCGCGCGCGCGCGCGCGTGTGTGTGTGTGTAACCAGACACCTGTATAGGATAGGTATCTATTGTGCCACCAAACGAAAACTGTTCTAGACGTACATGTAGGTCTGTTGCTACACACAAACATTCGAACCTTACGAAAAACTCGCCAGTAATCCGTGCACACACTGTGGTAATAGGCCTATGCATAAATAGACATGCTGACAACAGTTGTTGTGGAGAAAAATGCCAATGATTACTGCGTGTATATCATGTGAATAAATCATCAGTTACGAAGTATGCAAGCACCAAAATAAGCATCTATGTAGAAGGACCTAGATCAACTCTGAGATTCAGATTCAGAGGACCTAGATTAACTCCTATTTTTTGTTGTTGTATAGGATACATAAGGACCTAGTCCGTACCCCTACTATTTCTTTCATATGGGCATAGGATACACCAAGACCTGGATGAAATAAGTGTGTGCCTATCTATTTTGACTATATAGGATGCACAAGGACCTAGATTAAATCAGTCCGTACGCTTACTGCTTCTTCTGTACAGGCCTATGCACACGGATTTAAATTGAATTAGCGCATACCTCTACTATTCCATCTATATAAGATGCACAAAGACCTGGACTAAATTTGTATCCCTACTATTTCTTGTACATATACGACATGTAAGGACATGCATTAAATTTAGTTTGTATTCCTACTTGTTTTTATGTATATAAAGTTAGTTTGTACCCCTACTATTTCTGCTGCTGCTGCTTCGACTGCGAGTACTATGTCGGAACTAGCTAGCTATTTTTCTTACTACGACTGTACTTTACTACTGCTACTACAAGTAGGCTTAGTGCGATGATAATGATAACAATCACGTCTAGTTATGTTCTCGATCGCCGAAAGCCAACCAGTAAACTAGGTCTGCACTGTGGTAATAACTGTCTGAACTGGTAATAGTCTATCGTTACAGTCACAACGACAGCTGTAGATCTGTCCAGTCTGTACATGCTGTCACTTTGGTAACAGACGCCAAATGTCAAATCAATAGGATATCATACCACAGCGTTCGTGACATTTTTTCTTTTTTTCCCTGTACGTCAGGGATTTTATTGTTTATTCACAGTCTGGCGTCGAGTTCATGTCAAGCAGACCTACAGGCCTATTCACTGAAGTAGATGAAGGTCATCGGTATACTGATCCAAGTACAAAGTCTCCTATGTACAGTCGGTATACTGATCCAAGTACAAAGTCTCCTATGTACAGTCGGTATACTGATCCAAGTACAAAGTCTCCTATGGACAGTCGGTATATTGATCCAAGTACAACGTCTCCTATGTACAGTCGGTATATTGATCCAAGTACAAAGTCTCCTATGTACAGTCGGTATACTGATCCAAGTACAAAGTCTCCTATGTACAGTCGGTATATTGATCCAAGTACAACGTCTCCTATGTACAGTCGGTATACTGATCCAAGTACAAAGTCTCCTATGGACAGTCGGTATATTGATCCAAGTACAAAGTTTCCTGTGTACATTCGGTATATTGATCCAAGTACAAAGTCTCATATGTACAGTCGGTATACTGATCCAAGTACAAAGTCTCCTATGTACAGTCGGTATACTGATCCAAGTACAACGTCTCCTATGTACAGTCGGTATACTGATCCAAGTACAAAGTCTCCCATGTACAGTCGGTATACTGATCCAAGTACAAAGTCTCCTATGTACAGTCGGTATAATGATCCAAGTACAAAGTCTCCTATGTACAGTCGGTATAATGATCCAAGTACAAAGTCTCCTATGTACAGTCGGTATATTGATCCAAGTACAAAGTCTCCTATGTACAGTCGGTACGTCTCCTATGTACAGTCGGTATAATGATCCAAGTACAAAGTCTCCTATGTACAGTCGGTATAATGATCCAAGTACAACGTCTCCTATGTACAGTCGGTATATTGATCCAAGTACAAAGTCTCCTATGTATAGTCGGTATACTGATCCAAGTACAAAGTCTCCTATGTACAGTCGGTATAATGATCCAAGTACAACGTCTCCTATGTACAGTCGGTATAATGATCCAAGTACAACGTCTCCTATGTACAGTCGGTATAATGATCCAAGTACAACGTCTCCTATGTACAGTCGGTATAATGATCCAAGTACAAAGTCTCCTATGTACAGTCGGTATAATGATCCAAGTACAACGTCTCCTATGTACAGTCGGTATAATGATCCAAGTACAACGTCTTCTATGTACAGTCGGTATACTGATCCAAGTACAACGTCTCCTATGTACAGTCGGTATATTGATCCAAGTACAACGTCTCCTATGTACAGTCGGTATAATGATCCAAGTACAACGTCTCCTATGTACAGTCGGTATAATGATCCAAGTACAACGTCTCCTATGTACAGTACCAATGTCTTCATGCTAACTTTACTTCTTCCTCCTTACCATGTAGAACTTGAAATTCGCTAAAGTTTTGAGCTGGTTGAAGGTGATTCCATATTCGTTTCACCTGAATGTTTACGTAAGCGGAACTGATCTGTCTTCCTTGTTTCTATGTAGAATTTCGAATCTTTCCAAGATGTATGTCGTCACACCATGAGAAGTAGCATGCGCTCACCCAAATCAAGATGGAAAGCCACCCCGGCGGCAAGATTACCTTTAGACTCGGTTTTTAGGTTTGGTTGAATGATTTAGAGCTTTTCATGAGCGGGACTGAAGGCAAAAGGAACAATGGTAGAGGCATAACTGTTATTTTTATTTAAAGCCCAGCCGACTGCGCAGAGCCATATCAGGGCTATAACCGTTTCAAAACATACACAATACTTCAACAGGAAAAAAAAAAAAAAAAAACAAACCAAACCACACACACCTGAATACAAATGTAAAAACAATTAAGGATATTAAAACATAAAAAAGCGGGCTTAAATTACCTAAAATTGCTTCCACCTATCTCATTTCCCTAGAGCCAAACTTGCACTTTATACCTGTACCCAATTATCAATCCCAAGAGAATGTAGGCTACGTAAGACTTTATCGAACACATACAGGTAAATTGACCAGCAATGCAGAAAATGATAGGAAGAAACGACAAAGGAATAAGGGAGAAACAAATCGAGTGACAGAAAAGAGGAAATTTCTAGCACAGAATTTCTAGAAGGTGGGAATACTATTTACACTGAAAGAGCCCCCGGCATCCCCAAGGAGGAGGTATAAGCATATGCACTCCATTAGTCTTGCTATCATTAACTGACAAAAATGGAACAGCCGGCTTTTATTTTTGCTTGCATTTTCCCAATCTTTCAAGGAACACACACACACACACACACACGCACACACACACACACACCACCACCACCACCACCACCACCAACAACAACTATGGATCATTTCTGATCGACTTGTGACTTTCTGTGATATCATTACCACCACCATTATATCCGCTGCTTCATTTGATACCATGTGATCATTTTAATGAATGTATACATGTATAACCACGCATACATACATCATAACATAATACATCTGTCATAAGCTTGCCATAACTACAGCTTTCCTTTCAAACCAAAATCCTGTGACAACATAATTACGCACTGCACGCACAAAGGCAAAGCACACACACACACATAAACACCCCCCCCCCCCCAACCCTCTGCACAGACATACACATATACACACGCACATACATGTACAGGTGACCGCTCGGGCACATACACACTCCCAAGTAACCTCCTTCCACACACACATGTACACACAATCACAAATATAATCATGCCGAATAAAGGAATGAAAAAAGAAAGCCCCAAACGTATTAAAACATCGTCAATTCAGAATGACAGCTTAAGAGTCCCCTGAACACTGAAAGAGATCCCGCACAAGAATTTCAAAACCAGCTGTCTTGTCTATTTTATTTGGTGATCGAATTCATACATTGCAGATACTAGAAAACTCGTGAAAGATCAGTAATGGTCATGAAAAGGCTCTGATGCAAAGAAAGTCACCTGCTTTAGCCGTTTATACTGCAATGTCCAAATGACTGTACAAATCCATCTGTGTATCGCTTTTAGATGCTTCTTGAACAGAAAGATTGTAAGACAATTTCAAACAAAGAGTTTTAACATACATTGTACACACGCACAGCGAACAGTTTAACAGTTAACTCTCACCCTTGACCCCCAGTTTGTTTTCCCTCTAGCATCCAAGTCAAACAACATATTATATGCTTTCCTTGGCAATCTTTTCTCTGGCATCTGTGTTAATTGTAACCAATAAGAAATACATCGGACAATAGAATTAAGATAAATTGGATATGTTTGTTCCCCCATAGATCAAATCATTAGGAGTTTGCATTGACACAGCAAGAAATTTTTTCATGGCAAACAGATGAACTTTTTCACAGTGTACCGCAGAGCTCTCAAGACCCCATATTTCAGCTCCATACTGTGTAATAGGTTGAACTTGCCAATCAAATAACTTCGTAAATATGTCAAAAGAACTATTTCCTAGCATGGACAGTTTCTGCATGATACAGAGTAATGCCTGTTTTGCTCAGCTTCCCAGGATGAGAGAGAGAGAGAGAGAGAGAGAGAGAGAGAGAGAGAGAGAGAGAGAGAGAGAGAGAGAGAAGAGAGAATTTTACAAGAACATAGAATATTGCGGTTACATCTAGTCCATCCTATTCTACACATATAAAAGACATATTTGTACGGGACTGGGTGGAGGGAAGGGGGCGATGGACGTGAGCGAAGGAAAAACACTCTTTACGAGGCTAACCCTCGGATATTACATGTAACTCTGGTCTTCAAATTTGTGCTTGATATTTCATAAGTACAAACATAGACATACGGGCATGGAGGTTGGGAGTGGGGTAGGGGGGGAGAGAGAGAGAGAGGGGGGGGGGGGGGGGGTGTTTATTAATCTATATGGCCATAATCTACTGAGGCTACGTTAGGGCAAGAAATGTACCCGCTGGCGTCAAAAAGCGTCACATCAAAGGACGTTTACATATGAATAAAATCAGCCCGTTTTAATTTTGAAAAAAACAACTGTTTACAACAGCGACAATAACAATAATGCTAATAATGATGATGATAATAACAATAGTAATAATGGAGCATTTTACACGCGTTTAGGCACCTGAATAATAGGACTATATATACGCATAAACGTACAAGCAATGCACACACACACACACACACATCACACACACACACACACACACACACACACAACACACACACAACACACACAACACACATTATCTATATATATATATATATATGTGTTGTGTGTGTGTGTGGTGTGTGTACATATATATGAATAGGCTTCCAGACCCTGTCCAAGGTCGGAGAACATAAAGCACCGATGGACAGAAAGTTGGCACCGCACCGGAAGAACAAAGAGCATGTTTCTCTCACATGAAGACCCACACCAGACAACAACAACCAGGTGTGCCTACTTATCCATCAGACTGTCGCAGCCAAACTCAGCAAACGTTCCATCTAAGAAACGCGCTGCTGTACCAACAACAACAGAATCCAAGCATTGTGCATGTGTGTCCTTTATTTGGACTCATATCATCAACTGTAGTTTAGCTAACCGTTATTATTCATATCAGCGACTATATATTTTACGGCTCCCCGTTATTATTAATTTTTCTAAACACTGACTGCGCACTAGGGAACCGGACCAAAACAGCCCATAAACAAAGTTTGTCAACGTACATTTTCTTAATCATAGAACCGACGGAGGCGAAATTCATACCATATCATCTGACGTTTCTTCTTCTGCTTTTTTATTTTTTTTTATTTCTTTATATCCGTTCTTTCACTTCAAACTCTCCGTTCAAAATTAGGCTTTTCAGAAAAGAAATGAACGAGAAGGTTTTCAAGAGAACGGAACGTGCTCCAAGACGTATTGAATATGGAATGAACGCGAAGTTTGACGGTTCGGCTCCCGCTTTGAATAGGCACTCGGGCACTGAGCCGGCTGGCAATGGAGGAAGGGTGGGAGTAAAGTGGAAGGGGAGGGGGCAGGGACAGAGAGGTCTGGCCGTACATACGTCTGAGTTCCATGAAAATTCTTTAAAAATGGTCAGGCCATTGTAACAATCTCCCTTTTTCATTGACAACCCCCTTCCCCAAGCAAAAACAAGAAAGGACAAAAAAACAAAAACAAAAAAACAAAACAAAAAACAACCCTCCCCCCAAAAAATAACAAAAAAACAAAACAAATAAAAACAAAACATATCCCAACAGACAGACAAACAAACAAACAAACCTCTTCCAGTTACCACACTTGCATCTGTAGGGAGGCGACTAAATACAAAAAAAAAAAAAAAAAAAAGTCGATATAACGTGGATACGACTGCGATGAAGCAGGCTTTACACAATTTATGGAGATTAGTACCAGAATAGACACTGAGCTCCCGCTACTGACATGGATCTTGTCTGAAGCCATTCTTTTGAACTGTCTGTTTGGATAAACTTCATGCCTTAAACTGAACTCTTTTTTCGAAAAATGGAGAGAGAAGAGATGGGTGCAACACCTCTTGCACGTTCCCCATCTCTTCTCTCTCCACATTTATGCTTAAAGAAAGAATGTCTTCTCTGTGCACTAACAACAGCTGAGGGTTTAAGTTCTTCAGATCGACACTCCACTGTGGAACTGGATTTCATGACCGTGTCATGATTAAAGCCAAAATCCTTCCTGAAACACTTAAACCTTCAGCTGCTGTTACTGAACAGAGAAGACATTCTTTTCTTAAGTATTAATGTGAAGAGAATAAACACAGGGCGATAAAGTCAAATATAACAGAGTCAAGAATAACATAAAGTCAAGTATAACATTATTCTTGTTCAATAGAAATCACAACGATGCCATCATTCACACACATTAAAACAGTAACAGTCAGTACCAACAATCTGTACCACTGAAACACTACAAGATGTAGACCAGCCTGGAAATGAACTGTCTGTGCTTCCTGGAGCCGACTCTGGCATTATGAATGTGTTCTGGCTATCATCATTAACATCATCATGTGCCCTGCCGCATGGGGGTGGCGATCATGGCACTGTGATTTTTGTTTAAGATCCAGCCAACTGTGTAGAGCCATATCAGGGCTATAACCGTTTCAAAACATACATTCAACAGGAAAAAAAAAGGGAAAAGAAAGTTAAGTACACATATCAATGCATTCGCGCACATAATCTATGGAAATGCCCCTGGCTTTGACCACTGCGCCCAATTTATCGCACAGGGGATTTAAAAAACATACTTGTATACAAATTGAAACATAAGTAAGGACACTAAACCATACAAAAGAACGGGCCTACATTACCTAAAATTCCTTCGTATATCTCATTTGCCTAGAGCCAAAAATGCACTTCATATATATACCCAGTTATCAATCCTCAGAGAAAGTACGTGAGACCTTACCGAACATATACAGGTGAAGGGACCAGCAATGCAGAAAATGATAGGAAGAAATGACAGAAAGCAAAGGAGTAAAAAAGAAACAAAGAGAGTGACAGAAAAGAAGAAAATTCTAGCACAGAATTTCCAGAAGGTGGGGGATACTATTTATACTGAAAGAGCCCCCGGCATTCCCACGGGAGAGGTCATGGCCATCCATACGTTCTGGCTATACAAACCTGCTAATGAACTGTTTTTGTGAGAGCTGACTCTTGCGTCATGATCGTATTCTCTCTGTAGCAAGTGAGATACATTCAGGCCACAGATCGGACAAGTCCTATAAACTGTTTCTGCAAAGTCCGTGCTGGCAAAATACAGACCAACAGAACAGGGGGAGATGGGAAGCAACAATCTCCCCATGAAAATATTTTGTTGATTTCGTCATGTTTACGAATGTTCCCGCTTTTATAACTGTAAATGAATTAAAAAGCTTCAGGATAGCATGGTTTTTAGAAGAAGAAACCACTGTGTTGAAAACAGTTATGCATACATTTGTCATATTGGATTTTGCAAAAGTTCCTGAGAAAATGCTGCTCATACCCTCCCCGAAAAGCTTTACAACCAAGAATTTCAGATTCTGTCCTTGTATTACAGGCTTTACAATCTTCAAGCAGTTTTTCTTGTATTAAGGGGCTTCACAATTTTGAAACACAGAGTTTATGCCTGTATTTGAGACCTTACAATTTGTTTGGAAATACAAATTTTGTCTTTGTATCATACGCTTTACGTATAGATTTTTTTATTATCTTGTATTGCAGGTTTTGCGTTCTTAAGTTACAGACATTATGGCCTTGTATTTTACAAGCTTTACATTCTTCAACCATAGACAGTATATCCTTGATCACACGTCCTTATATTGCAATTTTACGGTCATGTATCACAGCCTTGACATCTTAATACCACTTTTTATACTCTTGTTTAATCGGTCTCACAGGTCGTATGTCTCAAGATTCTATATCCCTGTTGACAAGCTTGCTGGGGGCAAACGGAAGATAATTGCTCTGTTGTACGATTTCCATACACATCTTTTTGAACTTATCCGACTGTTAATCGATTTCTCTTCCTCATTACGATCGGTCAACACACAGACACAGACATCACCCCCTCAATACACACACTAGTCGATCTAAATCAATACACTGTCCTTGTCCCTAAACCCACCCACGCCTTTGTTAGGAGGATACTAAAGACGACGTCTGAAAGGAAGAGGGGCAATGATCCGTGTTCGTGCACACAGTGATTTCGGTCCACCGTGAATCGCCGGTCACCTCACACCACAGGAACACATACATACAGGTGGAGATATAGATCTCAGCAGCGATACTTCTGTCACGCGTTACTGGTATTCCCCACGCCGAATCCGACCCCGGGGCTGTTTTTTACACAGGATAAATAGAGTACACCTTGGTTTGTTTTTGGACCGGACACGTTACGCCGATTTGGCGTCCCGAGACTATCTCGCGTTTTATTCATCTTATATCTCGAGGTTAATCGAGCCGACAGCACTTTTAAAACTGGCCTGTTCCCTGCCCATCTTAATGTTTCCACCATTACAGAGGTATCAGTTTAGTGTTTCGTAGGTCCCTCTCCCTTCCCCCCCTCCCCCTCTATTTCAAGACCTTACCAGCGGATTGGGTTTTGCACAGGCTCCAGGAGTCTGCATGTGGAATTGTCGAAATGCAATGAATCAGTCTTGAACAAACTTTAAACCACAAAGTCACCATTTCGTCTTGTGACTCGCGCGATTGATGGGGGAGGGGAGGGGGAAAGATGATATGCAGTAAAGTACAGCCTTCCATCTCTGTGATGTTGTAGCAAACAGATCAGACCTGTCAAGTCTTCCATATGTGATGCTGCAGCAAACAGATCAACTTGCTGGTTTTTCCATCACAGTAAACAGATCAGACTGGCTGGTTTTTCCATCTCTGTGATGTTGTAGCAAACAGGTCAGGCCTGTTGAGCTACCAATTCTGTGATGTTGTAGCAAACACGTCATGCCTGTTGAGTCTACCAATTCTGTGATGTTGTAGCAAACACGTCATGCCTGTTGAGTCTACCATCTCTGTGATGTTGTAGCAAACACGTCATGCCTGTTGAGTCTACCATCTCTGTGATGTTGTAGCAAACACGTCATGCCTGTTGAGTCTACCAATTCTGTGATGTTGTAGCAAACACGTCATGCCTGTTGAGTCTACCAATTCTGTGATGTTGTAGCAAACACGTCATGCCTGTTGAGTCTACCATCTCTGTGATGTTGTAGCAAACACGTCATGCCTGTTGAGTTCTACCATCTCTGTGATGTTGTAGCAAACAGTCATCTGTTGAGTTACCATCTCTGTGCGTTGTAGCAAACACGTCATGCCTGTTGAGTTACCATCTCTGTGATGTTGTAGCAAACACGTCATGCCTGTTGAGTTTACCATCTCTGTGATGTTGTAGCAAACAGGTCTGTTGAGTTTACCATCTCTGTGATGTTGTAGCAAACACGTCATGCTGTTGAGTTTACCATCTCTGTGATGTTGTAGCAAACACGTCATGCCTGTTGAGTTTACCATCTCTGTGATGTTGTAGCAAACAGTCTGTTGAGTTTACCATCTCTGTGATGTTGTAGCAAACAGGTCTGTGGAGTTTACCATCTCTGTGATGTTGTAGCAAACAGGTCTGTTGAGTTTACCATCTCTGTGATGTTGTAGCAAACAGGTCTGTGGAGGTTACCATCTCTGTGATGTTGTAGTAAACACGTCATGCCTGTTGAGTCTACCATCTCTGTGATGTTGTAGCAAACACGTAATGCCTGTTGAGTCTACCATCTCTGTGATGTTGTAGTAAACACGTCAATGCCTGTTGAGTCTACCATCTCTGTGATGTTGTAGCAAACACGTATGCCTGTTGAGTCTACCAATCTCTGTGATGTTGTAGCAAACACGTCATGCCTGTTGAGTCTACCATCTCTGTGATGTTGTAGCAAACACGTATGCCTGTTGAGTCTACCATCTCTGTGATGATGTAGCAAACACGTCATGCCTGTTGAGTCTACCATCTCTGTGATGATGTAGCAAACACGTCATGCCTGTTGAGTCTACCATCTCTGTGATGTTGTAGCAAAACGTTCTGTTGAGTTACCATCTCTGTGTGTTGTAGCAAACACGTCATGCCTGTTGAGTTTACCATCTCTGTGATGTTGTAGCAAACAGGTCTGTTGAGTTTACCATCTCTGTGATGTTGTAGCAAACAGTCTGTGTGAGTTACCATCTCTGTGATGTTGTAGCAAACAGGTCATGCTGTTGAGTTTACCATCTCTGTGATGTTGTAGCAAACAGGCCTGTGGAGTTTACCATCTCTGTGATGTTGTAGCAAACAGGCTGTGGAGGTTACCATCTCTGTGATGTTGTAGCAAACAGGTCTGTGGAGTTTACCATCTCTGTGATGTTGTAGCAAACAGGTCTGTGGAGGTTTACCATCTCTGTGATGTTGTAGCAAACAGGTCTGTGAGTTACCATCTCTGTGATGTTGTAGTAAACAGGTGCATGTGAGATTTACCATCTCTGTGATGTTGTAGCAAACAGGTCCTGTGGAGGTTTACCGTCTCTGTGATGTTGTAGCAAACAGGTCTGTGAGGTTACCATCTCTGTGATGTTGTAGCAAACAGGTCTGTGGAGTTACCATCTCTGTGATGTTGTAGCAAACAGGTCCTGTGGAGGTTACCATCTCTGTGATGTTGTAGCAAACAGGTCTGTGGAGGTTACCATCTCTGTGATGTTGTAGCAAACAGGTCAAGTGGAGGTTACCATCTCTGTGTGTTGTAGCAAACAGGTCACTGTGGAGGTTACCATCTCTGTGATGTTGTAGCAAACAGGTCAGTGTGGAGTTACCATCTCTGTGATGTTGTAGCAAACAGGTCCTGTGAGGTTACCATCTCTGTGATGTTGTAGCAAACAGGTCAGCTGTGGAGGTTTACCATCTCTGTGATGTTGTAGCAAACAGGTCACTGTGGAGGTTACCATCTCTGTGATGTTGTAGCAAACAGGTCAGTGTGGAGTTTACCATCTCTGTGATGTTGTAGCAAACAGGCACTGTGGAGGTTACCATCTCTGTGATGTTGTAGCAAAACAGCATGTGGAGGTTACCATCTCTGTGTGTTGTAGCAAACAGGTCAAGCATGTGGAGGTTACCATCTCTGTGATGTTGTAGCAAACAGGTCATGTGTGGAGGTTACCATCTCTGTGATGTTGTAGTCAAACAGGTCAAGCATGTGGAGTTACCATCTCTGTGTGTTGTAGCAAACAGGTCATGTGGAGGTTACCATCTCTGTGATGTTGTAGCAAACAGGTCAAGCATGTGGAGGTTACCATCTCTGTGATGTTGTAGCAAACAGGTCAAGCATGTGGAGGTTACCATCTCTGTGATGTTGTAGCAAACAGGTCAAGCATGTGGAGGTTACCATCTCTGTGGTGTTGTAGCAAACAGGTCAAGCATGTGGAGGTTACCATCTCTGTGATGTTGTAGCAAACAGGTCAAGCATGTGGAGGTTACCATCTCTGTGATGTTGTAGCAAACAGGTCAAGCATGTGGAGGTTACCATCTCTGTGGTGGTGTAGCAAACAGGTCAAGCATGTGGAGTTTACCATCTCTTTTGTCTTATAGCGAACAGATCAGACCTGTTGAATCTACCATCTATACTGTATGATGGTACCAGCTGGGGATGATCCATTCATTGACATTTGCCGCGTAGCTCCTCCTCTGTAGATCTCTGCAATAGCTTTCATCCAAACGATACTGGATTGGTTACTTACTGGTTAGAAACACCTAAGAAGCAACAGGTCCTGATACACTAAAAGTCAGATCAGAGAGGGGTCTTTCCGCCCCTCTCCTTTCTCATTCCACTAGGCCTCTTGTGCTATCTAAGAGCTAATATTCTGGACGACACGATGAACAGAGCTGTAGTGTGCAGCATACGTATGTTTACATAAAACGATAAGCTGGTGGATACGGTGAGGACATCAAAGGGTTAAGTTTTTGCTTTGCTAGCATGGCTGACAATGCAGGATGCTGGTGGACAGGGTGGCGGGAGTCAAAGGATTGGCGTTCACTTGTTCACACGTGCTCTGGGACATACACTAATATAGTCATCATTAGAGTAATTTTTAAGAGTGTGGTCATTGGGGAGAAAAGGGGAGCGAGCACAGAGAGGACGCAGCAGCATATAGGATCAGTCTTCCATCTTTGGAGGGTAGCAGTAACAGACCTGCCATGATAAAGTTGGACAATTCTTTGACGACTGCCATCCAGCTCTTCCTGTCAAACTTGGCGGCATGGGCTATTACGAAGCGTCTTGTGGAACAACATGTGGTAATCATGATGATGAATAGTCTACGATCTGTGTCTATGATGTGACCACATTTTACATTTCGCTGTTGCCAGAAGCATGTGATTTTACCCCATACGTACTTATTGTTGCTTAAAGCCCTGCCGACTGCGTAGAGCCATATCAGGGCTATAATCGATTCAATACACACAGGGTATTTCAATAGGAAAAAAGGAACAGGAAATTAAGCACACATGTCAATGCCTTCACGCACATAATGTAAGGAGATGCCCCTAGTGCTGGCCACTCCGTCCAATCTATCACACATGGGATTTAAAAGAATTATCTGAATACAAATTTAAACATAACTAAGGACACCAAAACACATAAACAATGCCAAAATTACCTAAAATTGCTTCCGCATATCTCATTTCCCTAGAGCCAAAAATGCACTTAAAATACGTAACCCAATCATCAATCCTAAGAGAAAGTATCTAAGATTTTATTGAACACATACAGGTGAATGGAACAGCAAAACAGAAAATGATAGGAAGAAATGACAGAAAGCAAAGGAGCAAGGCAGAAACAAAGATGGTGATACAAAAGAGGAAATTTCTAGCATACGATTTCCAGATGGGGATAATGCTTATACTGAAAGAGTCCCCGGCATCCCCATGGGGGACCAATGCGTACTGGTTAGTCTTGAATATATGGAATATTTTCTCAGGCACTTGGTCTCAAAGGTCTGGGTTTATTCTGTAGTCAGCAAGCAGTATCAAAGTTTCACGTCCGTAGTAAAGAATGAAAGGACACGAGTGACATGCAGAGAACACAAGTGACGGTGCAGTTTGGGGGGGGGGGGGGGAGATGCTACTTCTTCAAACTTGTTTAGAATGGCCATCAGTGTTCGATCCTGATGCATGTTTATATTTACTGTGTGTATGCCACCTCTGAACAAAGTAATACTGAGGGATGCATTCGACATGAAAAACAACAACAACAACAAAAAACAACAACAACAAAAACAAACAAACAAACAACAACAACAACAAAAAAACCCTGAGGCCTAATCTGACCTGTGGGACATTACTACCGGAATAGTACATGGTTCCACTATGAAGCTGTACTTCCCCTACAAAAAGCAGGCAGAGAAAGCGTACACATTATTTATAGATCTCGGCGTCGATCCCTGTTCTCTGTCGGTTTAGGCTTGTGGTGTTGTGTATTGTTGTGCTGTGACTGTCCCACGGGCTGGCTGGTTGACTGTCAGTGTGCGAGTGGTGATCTGTGTGCGTTGGGTGTCGGCCCGATTTCTCTGACTGAGCTTACGTTCACTGGGATTAAATTTTGTTGGTGTAAAAAAGAACAAGGTACGTGTGTATTGGCGCTCTCTCTCTCTCTCTCTCTCTCTCTCTCTCTCTCTCTCTCTCTCTCTCTCTCTCCCCCCCCCCTCTGTCCGTCTGTCTGTTTCGCGTAAAAAATATTCCGATATATACTTTTTTATGCTCATTTATCTACTTTTTCCATTTTTAATTTTGTCTGATGTACATGCCACCATACATATGTAAAAACATCTAGGTGCCAACTTTTCATTAATCTGTTATATTTATATACACCAAAAAGCAACATAAACAAGACACTTCTCTTTATAAATTTGATTTAATCACACGATTATATTTTTATTTGTTTTTCTCCTTTTGCAAAACGTACTCGGAATATGCAGACTGATCACAAGAACAAAAAGAAGGCAACAGCTAACAGCGTGTGGTTTCATAATGTAGTACATTTTTACACTTTTTAACTGTGTAGAACAGAATATTCGATTCGAGGGTTACCTGTCAGAAAGGCGTATCACAAGAGGAATAAAGAAGGTATATACACCATTCTGGCAAGAAACCCTCGTATCATGAACTTTATGATACAAAACTAGTTTACAGATGATACAAAACGTGTTTACATGTAATAAGATAAAACAACAACAAATAAACAAACAAACAAACAAACAAAAAAAACACTGGCATGAACAATACTGTTGGGTGTGTATGTATGTGTGAAAGTGAACATTATTTATTTACTTTCAAGTAAAAGTCTACAGCATGTGTTATAAGTACGATCATTCTGTTTCCTATGTCTGTATTTCCCACTCATTACAGAGATAATGACAACTAACTCAACTAGCATATCTGCATTTCCCACTCATTGTAGAGATAATGATAATTAACTCAACTAACAACAACAACAACAACAACAAATGATAACCATAATCATACTGTATTTTCTAACGGCAGAAGTTATTAGCTAAAAGTCTGTTCAAACTGGCGTTTCTTGCATATTGGGTGTAGTCATGTTTCCTTGAGCCAGCCTTTGTCGTGACTTAACAGGATCAAAAGTGCACATTTGATGTTCTGCATGCGTATACGCACAATATGGCTATAGCCACTAGCACTGTAGCAGGCCTGTACACAAGCTGATCTGGGAAATCAGAAAAATCTCTCTACCCTTTCTTTTCCCCACCAGGCGGCGGTGTCAAACGAGGCGGATCGAGCCGAAGACTTAGAGAGAGAGAGAGAGAGAGAGAGAGAGAGGAGAGAGAGAGAGAGAGAGAGAGAGAGAATGAGACAGAAGGAGTGTGTGTGTGTGTGAGAGAGAGAGAGTCAGAGGGAGAGAAAGAAAGAGAAAGAGAAATGGGAGAAAGAAAGAGTGAGTGAGAGAGAGAGAGAGTCATACAAAGAGAGAGAGAGAGAGAGAGAGAGAGAGTGTGTGTGTGTGCGTGTGTGTGTGTGTGTGTGAGTAAGTGAAAGAGAGTGAGAGAGTGTGTTTGTGCGCGCGTGTGTGTGTGAGTGTGAGAGAGAGAGAGAGAGAGAGAGATGAGAGAGAGAGAGAGGAGAGGAGGAGAGAGAGAGAGAGAGAGAGAGAGAGAGGGAATGAAACTGAACTGAAACTGTTTATTGTCATTACCCGAAAAGGTCTTTTGACAAGGGGGATAGCAATTTTCCAGTAGTGCGACACATAATCCACTCTTTGTATGTGCGCAAATTCTGCACGCATAATCAAAAAAGTATCGAGCATCCATTCCTTAAACAGTCGAACATGTTCAGATTATGTGTAATGAACAAACATCTATTTTATCAGTGTTGCAAGATGCAAACAAAAAAATACCAGAACAGTGTTCCTACATTCAGGCCTATAATTTGCCTAGGTTTAGGCAAACCAAAATATTTTTCACACACCCACACCCACCCACCCACACACACGCACCCATACACACTCACACGCGGGCGCGCGTTCGGGCGCACGCACACACACACACATCAAAACTGTATTAGAGAGAGAGAGAGAGAGAGAGAGAGAGAGAGGAGATGAGAGAGAGGAGAGAGAGAGAGAGAGAGAGAGAGAGAGACTTTTCAACTATGTAACGCATCATAGCGTTTTGTTTGCAGAAACCCCGACTTCCGGTGGAGAAGAAAACAGCACAGTGGGACTCCACAAAGACTTCTCCACAAAAGACGGCAGACCAACCCGAAGACAAATCTTTGATCGTCTGTACTTCTGCACTTCACCGATAGAAAACAGTTGTTGTTGAAGAATGAAACTGCATTGTTTCCCCAGCAAGAGTTACTGAGAACAACTAAAGCAGCAGCAACAACAAAAACACACCAACGTTGTGGATTTCTTTCGCTTAGCTTTGTGGATAGTTTCGGTGTAAACTTATATACAAGACTGTTTCTATTTGTGCAGTTTTATATCATTTGCAAGTTTGACACATTTGGGGTGAACAACAAAGTAAAATATTGGAAGTTCACTTTACACAAGACACAAGGCCTGTAGCTGATGTACACAGATCCGAAATCTCGCTCATACAAAATCTTGAATAGAAAGCACAATTCGGACACCAAAGGCAAGGCAGCATCAGGCCAGCAGTTCATACTTTTCAAACATCCTTACTGACAACCATACGTACCCCTATCAATTACCTTTCAAACATCCTTACAGACAACCATACGTATCCTTATCAATTACCTTTCAAACATCCTTACTGACAACACACGTACCCCTATCAATTACCTTTCAAACATCCTTACTGACAACCACACGTACCCTTATCAGCCTCTCAAACATCCTTACTGACAACAATACGTACCCCTATCAATTACCTTTCAAACATCCTTACTGACAACAATACGTACCCTATCAATTACCTCTCAAACATCCTTACTGACAACAATACGTACCCCTATCAATTACCTTTCAAACATCCTTACTGACAACAATACGTACCCCTATCAATTACCTTTCAAACATCCTTACTGACAACAATACGTACCCCTATCAATTACCTTTCAAACATCCTTACTGACAACAATACGTACCCCTATCAGCCTCTCAAACATCCTTACTGACAACCACACGTATCCTTATCAATTACCTTTCAAACATCCTTACAGACAACCACACGTATCCTTATCAATTACCTCTCAAACATCCTTACTGACAACAATACGTACCCCTATCAATTACCTTTCAAACATCCTTACTGACAACAATACGTACCCCTATCAATTACCTTTCAAACATCCTTACTGACAACCATAACGTACCCCTATCAATTACCTCTCAAACATCCTTACAGACAACCAACACGTATCCTTATCAATTACCTTTCAAACATCCTTACTGACAACAATACGTACCCCTATCAATTACCTTTCAAACATCCTTACTGACAACCACACGTACCCTTATCAGCCTCTCAAACATCCTCAAAGACATCTACACAAATCCTCATCACCCACAACATGTCACTGCTCCAGAAACTTCACGCTTCCCAACAGAAAGACGACAACTCTCCAAGACGCCCCTCCATGGCGGTCAAGACTCTCGCCGTACCCACGGGGGGTGGAGGGGCAGCGGGGGGAGGGGCAGGTCGCCGCACCAGCAGCGTGAGTCTGGCAGGACCAAGGACCAGCAGCGTGTCTTCAGGATCCCAGCCCAACGGGCCGTCTTTCATAGGGCTCTTGGCCTCCCAGCGCCTGGCCCGAAGGTTCGCATCCCGCTTCCACAACCGCCGCCGCTGGGGATCCCGCCTGTCGGCTGCTGTTCCCGTTCAGAAAGA